>CM059305.1:7332500-7425000 GCA_030340665.1 Neosalanx taihuensis
GTATATAGGCTTATACTTACACTGCGTGAAGTGTTAAGTATAGTACAGCAAAGGGATTATCAATGCCCATGGAATCTAACCCTGTGTTTCTCTTTCCCTTCGCCCCTGCCATTCTCTCTCTCTCTCTCTCTCTCTTTCTCTCTCTCATTCTTTCTCTCCCTCCCTCCCTCTCTTTCTCATCCTCTCTCTCTCTCTCTCTCTCTCTCCCTTCTTCACTAGTTCTCAGTGGAATGAGTCAGGCAGAGTGGACCTGTAAAACAAAAATGGCAGCACTATTCTGAGTCGCCACATCAAAAGCAACCGATATCAGCTGTTTCGCTGAGAGGGACTTTTCCTCCAGTGTGGTTCATTGTGCCCGGGCCTTGTCACTCAGCAGAGCGAGTCCAGGAGAAAGCCTCTGAATTGGGGCTCATTAGGGCTGCATAACTGCCACTCCAGATCGCTATCCAGTAATCGCCTATCTCGACTCTCTTACCACAATTGGCGCACGCTGGCAAATGTCACTCCAAGCATAATACACAGCTGACCTGCTAGTTGCCCGTTATTACGTTGTTTCCACAGGAGATTCACGGCCGATTGAAAGGGCGACCAGACCATCTACACAAAGGATGAATAGGAACATTAGGCAGGATTTTATGTGACGACTGTTATCGAAAGTAAAAAAAAAAAAAGAAAAAGAAAAGAATAACATCTTCTGAATTACATCTTTGGTATTTTCCCACAGAGCTCAGCGCTGTGTGTGAATAAACATATTTACATCACAAGAGTTTAAAGGCCTGAAGCTGACAAAACTGGGCAGGAAAAAACAGCAGCTTCTCTGGGTAATCTTCCACGCGTGCCTCCGGGGGGAGGGGGGGCTGGGGTTGGTAATGTGATTTAGATGAGTTTCTCCACACTGGTGTGTCACATCTGTCTCTCCTCAGCGCTCCTGCGCCAGTGTCTCTCATTACACACACCTCGACACCATGAGCCACTTCACCAACTAACCTGACATTCCGTGACACAGAGACGGCTGGGCTGTTCGGGAGAGGTGGCAGGAGAAAAAAGGGAGAACGTAAACCCAACCTCTGAAACCAGCCTCACACACACACACACACACACACACACACACACACACACACACACACACACACACACACACACACACTTCCCCCCACCCACGCTCCCTGATTCGTCTTTCGCTGTGTCAGGTGACATAATTCCCATTTCTGGGCATCCACAGTAAAGCAGAGATAGATGAGTGCAGTCGTGTGTGTGTGTGTATATGTGTGTGTGTGTGTTCAAACCTGTCGGACCAGCTGGGGTTGAAGGTTCAAGTGTTGGCAGTTAGCTGACTACCATCAGCCATCTGCCATCCCTCTCTCATTCACTCTCTCTTCCTTCCTTCCTCTCTCCTCCCTCTCTTTCCTTTACTCCCTTTCTCTTCCTCCCTCCCTCCCTCCCTCCCTCCCTCCCTCCACTTCCTTTCCTCTCTCTTCCTGTCTCGTTTCCTCCCTCTCTCTCCCTTCCTCCCTCTCTCATTCTTCACTCCGTTCGTCCCCTCTCTCTCCCTTCCTTTCTCTCCCTTCTTTTCTCTCCCTTCCTCTCTCCATCTCTCCCCCAGGTAATTTCCAGCTGCCGTGTGCAGGAGGAAGACACAGGGCCGAGCGCTGAGTGACAATATCTGGGCGGTCGTACATCCCTGAGGAACGCTGACAAAAGAAGAATTCACAGCATGCCAGTCCATCTTCATTAAAACCCCCAGTCAACAGAGTCCACTGCTGCCTACCGGCCAAAACCTTCCCTAAGTAGCATCTGCTGCTGCAGGTCCCTCAAACCGAACTGAGATGTTGGTGGCTGTTCTCCGCCCAAGCAAGACAAGGAACCACAGAGACCAATCAAATCCAGACTTCAAACGAGGCTGACAGTTGGACACAAGGGCAAGTTCTCTATCCAGAACCCCTCCTGGAAAATCCCCCTCAACTTCAGAGCTCCATGAGAGCGGTTATCTCCTCAAACCAATTATTTGATTAGGGCTGGGCAGAATGGACGGAATTATGCAGCCTGTTAACGAGGAGATGAGGCTGGAGGAAGAATCTGTGTTTCTGAGGGATCTGTCCTGAGCACCACAGGGCTGGAACTCAAAACGAAGAAGAACCTGATCAAAAGTAAGCCCTCCGAAATAAAGTAACAAAGATCTCCCTTTTTAAATGTTTTTTTTTGTTCTCCTCTCGCCCAAGCTCTGATGATGTCTGGGGAAGAAGTGAGCTTTTGAAGAGAGGATGAAGCACCTTGGAAGCAGCGTCCCTTGCGGACTCCCCTGTGGAGTTCCCCTGGGAAGAACCTTCTTTATGGAGGAAAATTATGCAGAGAAAAGAAACCGTGGTTGGGAAGAACCTTCTTTCACGCATATAACTTAGAACCTAGAACCTTCTTATCACACATTTAAACTGTTTTAACAAATTCGGTCTACATTGTGTCTGAGGTTTGTTGCAATGAAACTATTACATGACTATGTACTGTCTCTAGCTAGCAATACCGGGTCATTTTTGGAATATTTATATCTGGGTTCGATTAGATATGTAAAACTATAGCTTTATATATCTGTAGGCTACTCACATTCTATGAAAGAGTCATAAGAATTACACAACTAGCGTTCCAAGAGCAAGGTGCACAACCTTTCATATGAGGGAATGGAATTCTAAAAGCACACAAGGATGGAAGATAGCAATGCTTCGGCGCTGGTAACTGATTTAGATTCGGAACGGCACGAGTCACATCCGAATCCGGACAGAGGCCTTGTTACTGGACCCAGAGTAACGAGTCAAAGAGGTTCAAACAGCTCAACAACAGAGAGCGATTCTCTTCATCTAACCTTCAAAACCACATTCATATATGAATGTCTTGGTACTCTGGGTCTCGATCATTCTTACTGCCAAGGATGGAAAAAGAAGTGAATGTTGCATGAGCATACTATTCTCGAACTTTCGGTAGCCAACAGTTTTTCAACTAAGGTCCGAAACGGGTTTAGTTTAGTAACGCCGACAAACACTTTCCTCATCGGTTCAGTAAACAATCCAGCAAGGTGTCAACATTTTAGTGAGAGGACATTTTCCAAGCGGGCAAATCAGGACTAAACACTCGAGCGAACTAAAAACAATTACGGAAGCTAAATTAACTGAATAAAGCAGGGGTACATTTGAAATGAATAAACAGGAAAAACAAACGAACAGACGACACAATAAACAGTAATTATTCGGACGCAGCCCATTAAAAATGCCCGATTTGATGCTTCTCTCTGTGTATGTTAAGAGAGCTTGAACAAATAAATATAAATATATATAAAAAGTTTTCTTTAGCCTCCGCACACAATTCCAAGTTATCCAGTTGGAGTCCTCTTCTACATTCCAACACATCTGGAAGAATGAGGGTCTACGACTGACTTAAAACACTATTCACTCTTGCAAACCAGTCCAAAGGATTCCTTTTGTCTTCCACTGACAAACAACAGAGTAATAATGACATGGTTATTTATTCAGCCACAGCAAATCAAACCAACCCAGACATTTGGCTCAACAACATTCGAAAAGACATCCTATTTTGTTGGAATTCTTCATCAGTCTCGTGGGAGAGAATACAAAAAAAGAAGAAGATGAGACTCTTCCTCTCTGAAGAAGACCCCCCCCCCCCCAACACCCCCGGCGATGTTGCGTAACGCTGCACTTGTGACTATTGACAGGAAACACAGCCGCTGCTAACGTCAGGCTGCTAGCGTTAGCATCCCTCTGGAGAGTCGTGTGCAACATGATAGCACAATGGGAAAAAAGAAGCAGGAAACACAATAGTCTTTGTTGGGTTTCCTGTATTCACACGAGGCAAATTAATAGACAAAAGCTGAAGAGAAACAAGAGATGGCTTCCACACACACACACACACACACGCACGTTTACAAAAGAATAAACCGATAACCTTATTTTTTAATCTTAAAATCGATCTCTATTCCCCCGATATAGAGGTTCAGCTGTCACCAAAAGGAAGCATCAACAGCATGTCTGGACTCAAAAAGAGATGCAGGCATCCGCCCAGAAGATCGCCTTCCACCATTAAGCTCCAAGCATGAGTTTATAGGTGTCCTGGAACGATCTCCTCAGCCACCTAACATCTGCAGCTGCCAGCAAACAGCACCCTGACACCAGAGCCTTTAAACCTTTTGAAGAGGGGTTGACGGGCCTGTTTTCTCCAGGCAGGCGGGCGTGGCGGAGGAGCGCAGCCTCGTGTCGGGCGGGCGAGCGACGCTGCGATCGAGTCGAGCCGCCAGGAGGAGATCCGGGCGGGATGAGGAGAGGGTTCGCTGCACCCAGCACAACAGGTGACCAGAAGTAACGAGGGACTTCAAACAGACTGGGGGGGAGCCGACAAGCACAAGAGCGGTTTGATCATCGGGGACTGGGGGGGGGGGGGGGGGGCTAGATGCCGTGTGTCGGGAGGAAAGGCCCTTTGATGTTTCCCCACTTAGCCCTCGTCACACGCCTGTGTGAGGGAGGCGGTTCGGGGTTAAAGGTCGAGCCTGTTCCGTCTCTGTACCGCTGCTGTTTTTCAGGGTGGGGGCTGGCGTGCCAATCAGATGTCCCACAGGCGCAGAGGACTGCCTCTGCAATACCACCCATATTGAGATGATCAGACCCCCCAGAATACTTTATTAACCCCTGAGGGGAAACTATATACATTACATTACATACAGTACAGGTATATATTTGATATATATATTATGGAATGATGTGTGGAGCGATGCTTTGGTTATAATAACAAGCGTCTGGGTTCAGGTTTCGGAGTAAAACTTCATCTTCAGACAGGAACGATGCAGTAACCCCCCTGTGACAGCGTGCGAGGACCTGCTCCACATACAGCAGCTGTCATCCAATCACGTCGTCCAGGAGCACTCCTGATAAATGAGGTGGACTTTCCGTCAGAAGTTGGGGTTGATTTCCAAAGGACAACGGAAGCACTGATCCCAAAAATTCTTTCGGAGAGAGACGAGTCGAACACAGACGCGCCGACTGACGACGTTCAATCAAATCAGTCGGTCAGGAAATGTTTTTTCGACGTTATTTTTGGCCAAGATTGTTGTTGTTGTACACTGAGCCTGCTAGCTGTGATGGTGGTTCTGGTACTTTGTTCTCTGAATAGCACAGACTGTTCCCTGACTTATAACAATGGACTTGTGGGGTTTGAATCTACACTGGCTTGTTCCTAAATGTCCTTCTCTCTCTCTCTCTCTCTCTCTCTCTCTCTCTCTCTCTCGCTCTCTCTCTCTCTCTCTCTCGCTCTCTCTCTCTCTCTCTCTCTCTCTCACACTCCCTCCTTCATCACTGTCCAAATAAAAAAGTAGTTTAATTTAGAACGTCAAAGATTGGCATCCGCATGAGAGTGATAGTTATGGTAAAGCCTGCAATCAGTTCAGGGCAGTTAAGAGTGTCTTAAAGTTTAGGGAGACGGTCTAATTGAAGCATTTAAATTTCCCCAAGTTAACCAGCCCCATTAAGGAATCCGAGACAGCGAAAGAGAGAGAGAGAGACAGAGAGACAGAGAGAGAGACAGGGAGAGAAAAGGAACTTTATGTGTTTTAATTTCCTCGTTGTTTTACGGTTTCTCCTCTGTGATCTGAGCTGGCCAGATGTGTCTACAGATGGCCAGCTTAATGGCGAATGTACCTGAATAAAAGCCCATTAACGGCGGCACATCTGATGGCGTTTGTTTTAAGTTGTTGCCGTCGACGATGTCACTAATCTCGGAGGTCTCCTCCGTTTCCCTGGCTACTGTCTGAGGGCGACAGCTGTGCGCTCTCCCCCGGTTCACATGCAAGCTGTCTCTCTGTCTCTGTCTCTGTCTCTGTCTCTGTCTCTCTCTCTCTCTCTCTCTCTCTCTCTCTCTCTCTCTCTCTCTCTCTCCCTCTCTCTCTCTCTCTCTCTCTCTCTCTCTCTCTCTCTCTCCCTCTCCTCTCTCTCTCTCTCTCTCTCTCTCTGTCTCTCTCTCTCTCCCTCTCTCTCTGTCTCTCTGTCTTTCTCTCTGTCTTTCTCTCTCTCTCTCTCTCTCTCTCTCTCTCTCTCTCTCTCTCCCTCTCTCTCTGTCTCTCTCTCTCTCTCCCTCTCTCTCTGTCTCTCTGTCTTTCTCTCTCTCTCTCTCTCTCTCTCTCTCCATGTCCCTGTTCTTGCTGCGAGCCGCTCTGGATAAGAGCGTCTGCTAAATGACTACATGTTAAAATGTACAGAGTGAAAGAGGACATACGAGCTGTGGTTTGTGTCTAACAGGAAGCTCCTGTGGACAGAAACCTGGGACCAGATGAACAGGAGCATGAAGAGAAGGACATTAGTGTCTCTGTGAGGCTTGAAGCAGGCGCTGTAATCGCACAGTTATTTATGATGTTTGTTTTTCCAAGGCCCCCCAAGCGAATGACTGGCTCTTTAAGTTCAAACAGAGACTAGACAGAGAGATGAAGGAGGGAATGGCAAACACAGACAGGCAGACAGACAGACAGACAGACAGACAGGCAGGCAGACAGGCAGGCAGACAGGCAAGCAGGCAGGCAGGCAGACAGACAGACAGACAGACAGACAGACAGACAGGCAGGCAGGCAGGCAGGCAGGCAGGCAGGCCGGCCGACAGACAGACAGACAGACAGACAGACAGGCAGGCAGGCAGGCAGGCAGGCAGGCAGACAGGCAGACACACAAGCAGACAGACAGGCAGACAGACAGGCAGACAGACAGGCAGGCAGGCAGGCAGGCAGGCAGGCAGGCAGGCCGACAGACAGGCAGGCCGACAAGCAGGCAGGCAGGCCGACAGACAGGCAGGCAGGCCGACAGAAAGGCAGGCAGGCCGACAGAAAGGCAGGCAGGCGACAGACAGGCAGGCAGGCAGGCAGACAGACAGACAGGCAGACAGACAAGCAGACAGACAGGCAGACAGACAGGCAGGCAGCCAGGCAGACAGACAGGCAGACAGACAGACAAGCAGGCAGACAGACAGGCAGGCAGGCCAACAGACAGGCAGACAGGCAGACAGACAGGCCGACAGAAAGGCAGGCAGGCCGACAGGCAGGCAGGCAGGCAGACGGTCTGGCATGCAGACAGACTGACTGACAGCCGTTTTCACTGTGTCCCGTCATTCTTGGGTGCGTGTTCGTCCATCCGAGGGCTGAGTGTCCGTGTTGATGAGTGTTGGTGTTCAGAGTGTTCAGCCCTGTGTGACAGAGGGACTGGGGGGAGGAGGGGGGTTAATAACCCTTAGTGAGCGTGTGGTCGCATCTTTATGCTGCCACGTCTTGCATCAACTCATCCTCATTCCTGTTTCAGTTCGGACTCATTCATTGGCTCATTCATTCAAGGCCACGCCTCAGATCCACTGGCATTCTAATCTAAAGTTCACTTCAGAGTAACTTAAACTTCAAAGTAACTTAATCTATATCCCACCTTTAGGCCTATGTAGAACCTGCCATGTCACTTACTTAAAAGTAAAAGGCTAAACAGATCCCCGGCTCCTCGGCCAATCAGGGAGGAGGACACACCCTCAGGGTCAGATCAACTCGTTACCATGAAAACGGTTAAGCGCCTCGTGTTCCCGCTCCTGTCCACGTCGCCGGGGTCGGATGTGAAAGCGGGGGGGGGGGGGGGGGGGGGGGGGCGCGTCGAGGACGGCGACATCACGCTGGCGAGAACATCCAGCCGCCTGGGAAATGAGGGAGGGCTGAGGAGGAGAGATGAAGAGGGACAGGGGGGCGTGGAGGAGGGGGAGGAGGGGGAGGAGGGGGGGAGGAGGGGGAGGAGGGAGGAGGAGGGGAGGGGGGGAGAGGAAGAAAGTGTAGATTGACTGTCTGCAGCCCTCTGCAGCCCTCGCTGTATGAAGGGCCTGGCTGATGACTGCATCATCACCGGACATCTGCAGGAAGGTGTGATATGGAATTCATCTCTCTCTCTCTTTTTCTGTCCCTTTTGCTCCCTATTTCTCTCTCTCACAATTCATCTCCCTTTTCTTTCTCTCTCTCTCTGTCTCTCATTCTCTCTCTCTCCCTCTCTCTCTCCCTCTCTCTCTTTCTCTCTCTCTCCTCTCTCCTCTCCTCTCCCTCTCTCTCCCTCCGCTCTCCCTCTCTCTCTCTCTCTCTCTCCCTCTCTCCCTCTCTCACTCCCTCATCTACAGTCCCCCCCTCCTCCTCCCTCCACCTGAGCACCAGGCAGGGGGCACCAGAGTGTAAATTACTCAGCTTCCAGCAGTGGGTGGGTAGGTAGGTGGAGAAAGATATTTCCCACAATTGTTATTGTGCAGGCTGGCCCAGAGCCTGATGGGCCCTCGTGTGGAAGAACCCGCAATCACGGCACAGCGATGATGAGCGTGTGTAGGACGTAGCTGCAGCGCTAATCCGAAATATTAGCTTTAGCCAACTTGAGGGAAGGAGGGGTGAGTAGAGTGGATGGGGGAGTGAGAGGGGGAGGGAGGGAGGGGTGAGGGAGGGAGGGGAGGGAGAAAGGGAGGAAGGGAGCAGAGAAGCAATTTGACTGTTGACTTAACAAACATGATTGGAGTCTGTTGCTGAATGAGATTAGATTCATCTGATTCCTTCATATCATTTTTTTCTTCTTCTTTCTCCTCTCTATTCTATTACTGCTAGAGAAGCTCCACACATGTCTAATAGGTTTTTAAACAGCTCCCCGTCTGGCACACTTATGGCTGCTGTAAGTCTGCTCGTGTCCTGCCTGCGTCTCTGGAGGACCTGCCCTCCTCCTCCTCCTCCTCCTCCTCCTCTCGCTGATCGATAGTGTTATTCAGCAATTATACAGCCGGCTCCCAGAGGCTCGTTAAACGGAAGAGAGGGAAAAAACAGAGTGAGTTATGGAGAGACGGGAGAAGAAGACGTCTCCGTGGGAACGGACCAGAGAGTTCCATGCTGCGGTGTCTCTCTCGTTAGGCAGGCTTGATGACACCAATTCCGCGGCAACGATCACGATGATGCTGTATGATTACCGAACACAGCAGGCGGCGGGGGGGGGTGGGGGGGGGGGGGGGTGGAGGACGGATCTGAACGCAGCGCTGCCTCAGCCGTGGGTCAGGTGACCGTATCCGATGTTAGGTTTACTCTGGGATAGACTGAAATCACACCACCTGTCCCCATGGAAACATCTGAGAAGCAGGCCTGGTCTCCACATCCACACCAGTCGGACTGATTTCCAGCTCCCAGCTCTGCTCCCACGAGCGTCAGCCTCCCCCCTATAGGGGTGAGGAGGGGAGGGGGGGAGGGGACAGGAGACGACGCTCCATCTGAGAGGAGAGGCGGTGACATCACAGGCTACCGCTAGCAGTGATGGATGATTCTGGGCGAGACCCTGAGCGAGCAGTTCCACCACAGTGGATGCTGGGTGCTGTGTGTGTCTGTCTGTGTGTGTGTGTGTGTGTGTGTGTGTGTGTGTGTGTGTGTGTGTGTGTGTGTGTGTGTGAGTGTGTGTCTGTGTGAGTGTGTGTGTCTGTGTTTGTCTGTGTGTGTGTGTGTGTGTGTGTGTGTGTGTGTGTGTTTGTCTGTGTGTGTGTGTGTGTGTGTGTGTGTGTGTGTGTGTGTGTGTGTGTGTGTGTGTGTGTGTATAGTAGGTATAATAGAGGGCGGGCCGACAGTGATGGAGAGACCTTCAGGGGGAAAGAGAGGGCGAGTTAGGGGGGAGGAGGGGGAGAAAAGAGGTAGAGAAGAGAGTGAGAAAGAAGCCCACTGTGTCGTATGTCCAACTTTCAGGTCTTTTTTTTTTTCTCTGACGTTGAGCCAATTTCAAACAGATGACACATGTTCCTTGGTGTTTATGACTTATTTAAAAAAATAAAAATGAAATATTTAACAGGCAAATCATGAACTCCTCCACGGCTGTGTGAAATCCACAGGAGGCCAGGAAGGAGATCGTACAGCTCAGGCAGCAGTGTTTCATCATGGCCGCCACAGCACAATCGTTCTGATTTAGTCCCTTTAGTAAATTAATAGCGCTGAACACGCTGTTCTGAGATCCCTTATCACACACACACACACACACACACACACAACAGGGTGCAGCAGAAGCACAATAAGCACTAAGTGGTTCTGTAGTGAAAGGCAGTGATTTGTTTTTTTTTTTGGAGCAAGCAAGCGGGCATGGTGGGGGAGAGGGGGGGGATGGGGAGGGGGTTACGCTGGAGGGGGAGTTGTAATGAACGAGGACAGGCTTGGATTTAAACAGACCAGGGAGGGATGGAGGGGCGGTGGGCATTGAGGTCGTGGGGTCGTGGGTGGGGCTGGGTAGGGATTTAATTGACCGTTGATCGTTAGCTTAGAGGTGCAGGTAGGGGTGTGACTGGGGATCTGTGGCTCGTGTCAGATGCATCTTAACAGGTGAGGCTGCGGTTGAAAGGTTTCTCACTCTCTGAATCTATTAGCGCCCAACAAGTTGATGTGAAGCAGACTTGAGCTTCCGCTCAGTGTAAAAATAACTACTAAAGTAAGACGTGTAAAAATGTTGTGTGTTGGAGGAGTTGATCCGCATGCTGAGGCCTCGCTCACGGTTTGTTATTCGGCAGAAAAAGCCACCGGGAGTCTGGGGATCATTCTAATTCTCCATGGAAACACCCCCCCCCCCCCCGCCCCCCCTTCCCTCCCTCCCCCCCAGACCACCCTGCCTAAGTGCCTAACTTTTTCCGAGCCTGTGTTGATGGAGATCTGGGACGGAGGTGGACAGGCTAGGAGAAAACAAACATGGCCGCCTTCTCGTTCAGCTGTCATCCTCGGCCCTCTCCTTATCCATCTTCCTCTTCTGAAGAGGGGATTCTTACTCTGTTGCTTGGATGAGGGCGATAAATCAAGCTAATGATGCCGTGAATTACGTTGTGGGCTAGAGTGTCATCAACTCAAATAAATGCAGACTTGTTTGGGTGCGGTGAAGGGTGCGTGGAGTGTGTGTGTGCGTGTGTTTGTGGAAGGGGTGGGGATCCTGTGTCCTAATGATATGTCCTGCGCAACATTAAGACCAGTACAACTCTCTGGACTTGTACATAAACACAGAGGAGTCAAACCCCACACATTAGAGGAGGAGACTGAGCAGCCACACTCCCAGGTACCCTGCTGGGAAGCAGGCAGAGCGGTCTGAGGCTTCAGGTGGGCCGTAAGCAGGGGGGGGGACTGTGTCTGCTACCACCTGCCTGGGTGCTGCCTGGAGGTGGGAAGGTGTGAGATGAGAGCTGGGAGGGAGGGAGGGAGGGAGGGAGGGAGGGAGGGAGGGAGGGAGGGAGGGAGGGAGGGAGGGAGGGAGGGAGGGAGGGAGGGAGGGAGGGAGGGAGGGAGGGAGGGAGGGAGGGAGGGAGGGAGGGAGGGAGGGAGTGGGCACTAAGAGCTTCTAGACAGAGTGGGTGTTAGATTGCCTGATGTTGAGGTTCTGCAGCCTCTCATGTTTTGCATGTCAGCCCACAGCAGATGAGGAGAGCAGATCAACAGTCACCACGTCTCAGAGCTGCTGCACATACATGATCATGCTACCGTCTGGACCGGGAACACATGTGCTGCATAGAAGAGGGTGCTAACCAAGAGGTACCAGGAGAGCGAGAGTGTGTGTGTGTGTGTGTGTGTGTGTGTGATTCAGAACCAAACACACTTTAAAAAGCTTGAGGGTGACTGAAGGGGCAGGAAAATATACCCTTAAATTAAAGTGCTGCATAATGAAAGGCAGAAAGTAATTGCTGAATCAAAGCTCTGCGATTTCTCATCTTCTTCTTTTCCAATCTCGCCGCAATCAAGCAAATCTCCGATGGCACAGGACTGGTGGGCAGCCGTAAATATGGCAGCACTTCTAATTAAGTCTTCATGTTCCCTGCTTTATTGCACTCGGACTACACACTGAGGTAATAATTACAGCCGAGGCCCTTCATGAATGTGTTTTATACCCTAATTTAATTACCTTTATTAATCAGAGGGAGATGTAGGCAGGAGGGAAGTAGATTTTCGTCCGCTTGCTTATTTGTGGGAAGCTTGGAGAGGTTGAAGCTGTGGTCATATTGCCTCGTGCTTTTGGTGGCCCGTAATTGGATCTGTTAATGCTAAGTTATGGAACATTTCCTGAAGATAAAGCACAGGGCAGACTCTTGTTTGGACAGGGGGGGGGGGGGGGGGGTGGATGTTGAGGGAGGGTAGAGAGAGGGAGCGGAGGTTGGGTGGGGAGGTGGAGGTGGATGTGGGAGTGTTCGTTGGCCTTTCGCCATTAATTACTTTTACATCCTCGAAGACTGAACGAGAGGGAGGGAGAGAATAACAGTGATCAGAAGCTGTGGAGGTGGTGAGAAGCTGGCCTGTGAACCAAAGACACAGAGAGCTCAGGATAAGGAGCCGGCCATCTTCAACAAAGAGGAGCAAGTGTGTGTGTGTGGGGGGGGGGGGTCTAAATAAACACAATGTTCAGACAAACGCACGTCCTCTACACAGACGCACAGGGTGTTCCGACAGAGATGGACTCCAGCTGTGTTCTCTCCCCGGAACGTTCAGATGGGAGAGAGAGGAGCGGAACGAGAGCAGACGCGTGACCCTCAATAGCTGCCAAACACTCCGATCTCAGGCGCCAGGGAAACGTCCGTTCGCCAGCTGTTAATTACGCTCACGTTGTTCTCCGTGCTATTATACTAGCAGATTATTTATTATACTTCAGTCAAGTCGGTTGGATGTCCAGTGCGTGTTGAAGCCTCTGATTTGGCTCAGGCCAGCTTGGACTCGTCGCTGGCTGTGTTTAGGATATTTGGGGACAGTTTTACCAACCCCTAGCAACCAAAACTAATTTAGGAATTAGAAAACTGACCATGTATCATCTCAGGGATGTTAGACTCCAACTGGTTTTTCATCTTGTGGGCTGTTTCTTCACCTCTGCTTGACCTTTGACATCTGAATGAAACAAACAATTCAATTAGGTCAAACTATTCAATAAGTGATTCGAAATTTGCGGCGTTGGTACAGGAAGGACATTTCAAGGAAAATATGGTGCATCCTTATTCTCAGTAGAAGTCAGTTTCTCCAGTTTGGAGTCTCCTTTCAACACAACATCCACCAACTGTCATTTACCATCCTCGGTTTCAAACTCACGACCAGATCGCCGACACATGGGAACATCTCACCCTGGTCTCACACTTCTATATTGGAGTCTGTCAGGTCGGGGCAGGGGCTGCCTGTGTGGTCAAATACAAATCTCTCCAGCCACATCGTTCTACTTTCACCGCCTCGCTCAGGTGCTCTGGATCATGGCCTGAGGAACTCTCTGGTTCTTCCGGTCCTTCCGGTTCTTCCGATGTGCAGTTTCGAAAAAGCGGGAAGGGGAAAAAAAGGTATTCTGAGGTGTGTGGTTGTTTATCTTTTGCTGGTCACGTAAATCATCCTTTATATATTTGACTCACAACGTGTAACTGATCAGGACAAAAAAGAATGAGAAGGACCGAAGTGATTAATTGTGTATTTACTTAACCAAATTGGAACTCTTATCCGAAATGGATTTACAGTAGACCTTGATTATTTACCCGGTGACAAACGAACGTTCCTTACGTCAAGATCCACTAGAAAGGAGGAATAGAGTTCTTTTTTTCATTTTTTCAAAACCGAAACAGCCGCGATGGTGAGAGGATCTGCAACACCGAGCAGGTTAGGTTCCACCGCTGCTCCCTCGCTCCTTCCACACACTCTCATCCCTCCAAGCAGAGAGACTCTGTGCTGTCAGGAGCTTTTCCACTCCCCCCTCCCCCCCCCCCTCCACTCCCCCCTCTCCCCCTGAGGACGACAAAGGAAGAGCAGAGAGGAACCAGGATGATCTCTTATTAATGTGAGGACTACGAGTGACAGCGTGTCCAGATTGGACGTTTAACTCCTTGGCTTCGTTACGGGGCAACATTAAGCTTAAGATGAGCAAAGCCTCTTTCCACAGAACGGGGCCGTGTAATAAGAGATCACAGACAAGGTTTTATCATACGCAATAAAACATGAGCGCTGTGTGTTTGTTAATAAGATCCCTTGAGAACCCGCGAGGGGAAGGAGGCAGAACTATCTCAGATCAAAGAACCGTCTGCTTGAGAGAGAGAGACAGAGAGAGAGAGAGAGAGAGAGAGAGAGGGAGAGGGAGAGAGAGGGAGATAGAGAGGGGGAGAGAAAGAGAGAGAGAGAGGGAGAGAGAGGGGGGAGAGAGAGAGAGAGGGAGAGAGAGGGAAATAGAGAGGGGGGGAGAGAGAGAGAGGGAGAGAGAGAGAGAGAGAGGGAGAGAGGGAGATAAAGGGGGGAGAGAGAGGGAGATAGAGAGGGGGAGAGAGAGAGAGGGAGGGGGGGAGAAAGGGAGGGGTAGAGAGAAAGGGAGAAGGGAATCCAATGGGCAAAGACGTGAAAGCCAGAGGATGGTGTCTGTAAGAGAGAAAATAAGAAGAGACGATGACAAAGAAGAAATGGTGAATCTGAGATATGACGGAATGATAGAAGAGGCGAGGAAACGTGCTCCCTCTTCCTCTTCTGCCTTCTGTGTTACCTGGTCTTTAATCTGTGCACACACACACACACACACACACACACACACACTCCATCTATCATTTAGCAAGCAGGTGGTCAGTGATCATCTCAGAGCCAGGCTGTATACACACCGATATGTTTCAGTTATCTTTCTCTCTGTCCATCCTCCGTAAACGGCTCATGCATCCAGATCCACCTCTCTTCCACTTGAGAGCAGCCCCTACGGTGCCGGATACTGGGGCTTCACGCTGGCCAATGAGGGAAGACCCTGGTGCACATCATGCCGCCACAGCTGGAGAGTTTGATTTGATCAATCAAGGATTTAAGGGAGGGGGAAATAAATATTGAGAATCTGATTTGTGTGAACATTGAACCAGGAAAACTTCATGTAGTATTCCTTCTCTGAGTGTGGCTGAAATAAATATATATTTATTTCACATTTCCATGCAGGCTTATTCTGTATAACAGTGATAACATTCGCTGACTGACTGCATGCTCACCTTACTTTCATCCAAGGGATATTCATCGAATACGGACATTTGGAAGTGTTCTTTTGAATAAATAATCATAAACAGAAGATATTATATTTGAAGGATCCTCTCCATATGACCTATGCTGATGTTGATGATTGGCTCTGCGTAGTGTTAACTGGATCCTCCTACTTCTCTTTCCAACCAATCAATACACACCCAGAAGTGTTAATATACATTGACAGCTACTGTTCTACGGTGGTGAAGAGGTTTCCTTGGCAACCCAAATTGTCCACGACAGCTGGACAGAGATGTAAGTCCCTGTGTTCTTGAAAGTCTCACCAGTGCTGGTTTGTCATTCAGAAAACCATAAAGACGGAGATTACCATCTAATAAATTCGATTTTTCCAGATATGTGTCAGTGACCCTCAGGATTTCACCATATAGTTATAAAGTAAAGAAATATACACTCAAAGTGATTTGATGAACGGCCTATCTATCTGGTGTCTCTTCTTCTCTGCTCTGGCTGCCCTTAATAAAGCAGTATTAACGACACGCCGGAAGGCCGGGACACTGGAGGCCCTGGGCGCCTCATCAACAACAGCCCTGAGAGGACGAGCCCAATAAATACAGCGGTAAACACACAATTAGAGGCGCCCAGAGCTCGTTCCCTTTATTACATCTCACCAATTAACAGTCAGGGGCAGCAGCCTCCTCGTTTGGATATCTCTCTCCGCCTGTAATCAGCGAATTTGGTGATCGTTGATACACAGAGGACTCCCTAGTAATAACTGGAAGAAAGTAGAGTGGGAGGGAGGGGGGGGGAGGGGGGGGGGAGGGGGGTAAACGAACCTTTACTGCTCCTCTTTTAAGCTGTCGGATCTCTCTTCTTCAATCCCGCCAGTATGATCTGGAAACTTCTCTCATTATACAGATTTTTGATTTTTGGGGGGTGAATTTAGATGAGTGATTCGCTTGTAGTATCACCAGCGCTCTGATAGGACGAACAGACAAATGAGAAATACCATTGAGGTGACCGCTGCGCTCTACAAAAATATACAAGTTGCCTTACAAGTTCAAATGCCCCAAAATGATTTGTGAACCTTACTGGTTCACGGCTCCTCACTGAACTACAGACTGGGCCTGCTTGTCTGTGACTCGTGGTGTGGCACTGCCATCTGGTGTCAGCAGAACCCACTGTAAACCCTGCAGTCTAACCTGCGGATGAAGAATACTTCACACTGTCCTTACAAGGCGTGCTGGTTTAAACTGTTATGGTTTTTGTCCAGAAAGGAGCAGTAAGGATAATAGGTTGTGTCTGTTTGAAGCAGAGAGAAAGAGAAGGTTAGGGAGTGATAGTATGTTGTTACAACAACATCAGCCTAAATGTCTGGGCTCTGCTTTCAAATACTGCACTAACCAAATACAAATAAAACATTACTGTCTTTCTTATTGTTTAGAAATGATCAGAAATGATTCTGTTAGAAGATTTAGTAAGCTAAGTATGACGACTTGTTGTGATGATCAGTGACCTATGCTTTTTTGTGAAGCTCTCTCTTGGAAGTCGCTTTGGGATAAAAGCATCTGCTAAATGAAATAAATGTCAAATTGTAAATGTCTATTTTTTTAAATAGTCAGGTGAGATAGTCTGGTGCTATTCGGAGAATGTCCGCCAGGGGAGCCCGCGAGCTGACAGTCCTGTTGATCACGTGATCATTGTGACAGGAAGCAGCATGGCTGACATGCATGTGGAGCCTCAAGCTGCAGCCTCTCTTTAGTTCACTGAACCCCCAATAACACCGACATCTGACGGAGGCCAGGGGCCACCAGGGGCCCGAATACACTGCAAACCATGGACGAGGAGAATAAACTTCAGTTCCCGTCCCTACCTGCGTCTAAAGAGGATTTACTTGTAGGTGTTTAATCAGCATGCTAGTAGAGTTAGCAGCAAGAAGCTAAAGATTTCGAAGATTGTTGTGATTAAGAAGATTTATTCTATCTTAATGTGTGTTACAGTATCTATCCATCTAATATCACTTTATAGTTGTTCCATGTTTTTTACCCTCTGTAATATTTGGAAGGTTGACTAGTTAATCGTAGTGAAGTGCTCCAGCTTGGTCACAGGTCATGTTGTTATTCAGGATCTTGGTGGTGTTTATTCCACCTTAAATCAGTCAGTCCAGATCTAGTCAGTCAGTCCAGATCTAGTCAGTCAGTCCAGATCTAATCAGTCAGCCCAGATCTGATCAGTCAGTCCAGAACCAGCCTGCACAGCTGCCCAGATCTTCTGACTTCTTCCTCTGAATAACCAGGCAGTGCAGTGACTAACCTGGTGTGTCTGATCCACAGGACTGGGCTTATCCGATGAGACGAGAAATGCAGGTATAACTGCTGCTGTCTGATGTTGCAAAGTTAAGATTTCTACTGTTAACCCAAATTCAACCTTATGGCTTGAATAATTCAAGTTTTGTATTATTAATTGTCCCTTCTTTGGACATGTTGGGCCCGATGCTTAATCGTCGTATTGATAGCATGATGCCATTCCAGCACATTCATTGACCTAACCCTTGAATAATGATGTACAGTAATCGTTTGTTAACTTCTGCACTTCATAGGAAATCTTACCAAGCCTGTTTTTAGGTCCTTATTCTGCAGCCATGAAAAGCAAGGTAATTCAACAGGGTCTGTTATGTAGTTGACCTGGTTTACATAACACATGAGTTAGGTGTGAATCATAACCATGTTTCTAGTCTAATCCTCTTTGTCTCTCTAGCTGTCCTCTCTTGAACGACATGGTATAACTCACATAGTCTGTGTCCGGCAAGATATCGAGGCCAATTTTATAAAGCCCAACTTCCAGCATACCTTTAGGTAAGAGATAGACTTAAGAATATCAAATATATGATGTACTTCAGTAATATTAAGTAACACTGCTCTTAACATGTCATGTTTTTTTTTATTATTAGATACCTCGTCTTAGATATTGCAGACAATCCTGTGGAAAATATTATACGATTTTTCCCTATGGTGAGTTTTTGTAATATATATATATATATATATATATATATATATATATATATATATATATATTTTGCAGTGATACACATGCGAATTATCCAGCAAATACTGTGGTTTATATTGACGTGTTCCATATTTCAACAGACTAAAGAATTTATTGACGGCTGTTTAGCTTCTGGAGGTAAAGTGCCTATATCCTCTCCTCCTCTTAGATAAGGTGTTTGAGTTGGATGTGAACTATTGAAAACAACAAATGCTGTTATTGGACACTTCTGTCTTCTCTGTCTTTTCTCCTTAGGAAAGGTACTTGTTCATGGAAATGCAGGGATATCAAGAAGGTTTGTCACATCCCACACAACATACGAGCGATATTTAAACAGATCAAGTGCATTTTCACACTATAAGTACGTTCTTATTTATGTTCCTTCAGTGCTGCCTTAGTCATTGCCTACCTTATGGAGACTTTCGGGGTCAAATACAGGTGAGATCTGTGGTTTAGTCACATTGGTTCAGCGGTCCATTCATCTTTGTATTTGACAGTGTAATGACTGAGTTTAAACCATCTGTGCTTCAGTCAAACATCACTTCCAGGCTTGATGTTTGAATACTGTGGTAAACTAGCTACCTAGCTTAGACTTAACAAACAACTTGGACTCAATGATCAACTGCATAGCGATGGAATCATCTCCAGATTTAAAATGCTGTTCGGCATTGCTTCATCTCAGATAATAAGAGCTAAACGCTTCATGTTTCCGCTGCTTGTGTGATCTTCCACAGGGATGCTTTCAGCCACGTTCAGGAGAGGAGGTTCTGCATTAACCCTAATGTGGGCTTCGTTCACCAGTTACAGGTGTGTTACTGACAGAGAACCCACTTAAAACAGCCTCTCGCTTAGAACCATGACGAAGATTACAGTTCTAGAAAAGAACAGCACAGGGGTGTGATGTGTTTGTTTAACAGCCATCTTATTTTCCTCTTCTTAATGGGCAAATATCACAGTCATGTGAAATGAATACAGCCTGTGATACATTTCTGTAGTATTCATTTCAGCGGCTTGTGACTTTCCAGGAATATGAAGCGATCTACCTGGCTAAGCTGACCATAAAGATGATGTCACCCATACAGCGAGGAAGATCGTTCTCCCTTCAGGCTGGGATGCCAGGTAAGTGTTCCATTCAGGTTTTACGAGGGAAGGATTTCCATGGAAACAACCGTACTGATGTGTTTCCACATAGCAGTTCATATGCAGTCACAGTACAGTATGGATTGCTGTGTGCTTGCATGGTAGTTATGTAGCTCTCCATCTTGTCTTCTGCGTGATGAACTTGCGATGATGTCATGTTATTAGAGGGTCTCAGGAAGTGGGTGGCCGATGACGTCACAAACGTCCTGGTGTTACCGTGACGACAGCTGAATCCGAGCTCTCCACTGTGTTAGCGCTTCTATAGTCGTATCTATTTTTTTTCCGGCAGGGAGCAGGAAAAGAACACTAGAGGAAGAGGAGGACTTTGGAGTTATGCAGGTCACGGCTGCGCACAACGGATAGACTGTGTGGCTCCTCAGAGCAGCTGTGTGGCTCCTGAGCAGCTGTGTGGCTCCTCAGAGCAGCTGTGTGGCTCATCAGAGCAGCTGTGTGGCTCCTCAGAGCAGCTGTGTGGCTCCTGAGCAGCTGTGTGGCTCCTGAGCAGCTGTGTGGCTCCTCAGAGCAGCTGTGTGGCTCCTGAGCAGCTGTGTGGCTCCTGAGCAGCTGTGTGGCTCCTGAGCAGCTGTGTGGCTCCTCAGAGCAGCTGTGTGGCTCCTCAGAGCAGCTGTGTGGCTCCTCAGAGCAGCTGTGTGGCTCCTCAGAGCAGCTGTGTGGCTCCTCAGAGCAGCTGTGTGGCTCCTGAGCAGCTGTGTGGCTCCTGAGCAGCTGTGTGGCTCCTGAGCAGCTGTGTGGCTCCTCAGAGCAGCTGTGTGGCTCCTCAGAGCAGCTGTGTGGCTCCTCAGAGCAGCTGTGTGGCTCCTCAGAGCAGCTGTGTGTCGCAGTGCACTCGTTATATGTCTGTTGTTTTTTTTCTTTTTTTACATTTGGGATTTGACAAAAAATGTAAATATTTGAACTTTTCTAGTGGGCTGGGGAGGGGAAGGGGAAGGGGGGGGGGCGAGACCCCAGAACTGAAGGGGTTTGAAGAAGGTACATTTAATAGGTGCTTTTGTGTCTTTGTTCTTCTTTTTTTGAGCTGTATGCACTGAAGTTTTTTGCAGTTTTATAATATTTAAAGCATTTACGCATTAAGCATTGAAGCATTTACAGCGGGACAGTATTGCAATGATGCACTTTTGATACTTGAATTACTACTACTTTTTGCCAGAAGGGGGCAGTAGACAACTAAGGGAAAATACAGGAAGTTAACCCCTATTAACCCTACTGCCCTATAATATTGTGACCCTAAGAGGTCAAAGCCTTAGCTAAGAGATGGGAGTGTTGAACTGTGTTCATGCTCCTACTGGGATAGTGTTATATCAATGATCGGGGTGAAATACTTAACATAGACAGCCCCAATGCTCAATAAAAGACATGGCTAAACGAAATGTCCTTTTAAAAGGTCTTTTTTGGGGGGGAACATTCCGAGTTTTGTCTCATTTACTGATTAAAATGAATTTAATTAGAATACAATTAATTACAATTATCCACTGACACAGTTGTATACATATGAAAAACACCATTAATCAGTGAGTCGGATTGAATGTTTAACATTTATTTGTTTTATCCATTCATGGGTTTTTTTCTCTTAATAAGAAAATACAAATGTCCCCACAATTTCCAAGAATAGCGATATCAATAATCAAAGCTAAATAAATAAGCAGTATTTTATCTGCCCCCTAAGACCAACATTGACATGGTTATTCTTGTGATCAAACAGCCAAAAGATGAAATGAAACCACCTAAATATCAGATGCCATAAACCATCCTTCCAGATATTAAACTGTAAAATAATAAATACACCTAGACAAATAAATACAGCATTTTTCATCGTTGCTCTCTAGGTCAAAGTACCTCTCCCACAGTGTCAACAGCCGTTGACACCAATCATACCATTAATTTCCCCAATTAAGAGAAATCTTCCCCCTGAAATAAATACATAGATAGAATATTAAGAAAAAAAATCTGATTTTGAACTAAGTCTCACTTATTACCAATAAACAGCCGTAGGATGAAGAAACTAAATGACGCACATCCTCGTCTAAACCCTCGAATAAAGACTTCTCAGCACATCCAGACGTTGTGATCGTACGCTCTCTAGTGTTCTGGATAACATGGACATGCTGTTCCTGCTGCCTGGAGGAAGACGCCCCCCGTCGTGTTGAAACCCCCCCAGGTGAGGTAGCTTTGGTCCCAGAGGGAGGACGGCATAGCTGGGTAAACCCTGGGGGGGGTGACTCTGGTCCAGTCCCACAGGAGGGGGGGGGGGGGGGGGGGGTGGTGTAGGGTCTGGATCTCAGTCACAGAACCTCCTCTGCATGTAGGTCTCGTTGGAGGCAGAGTAGCCAAACTTTTGGTAAAATGCCACGTTGTCGGGGGAACATTCCAGTGTGATTTTGTAACAGTCCAGCTTCTTGCTGAGGAGGGTCAGAGTTGAAACCAACCTGCAGTTTGGTCAGACAAGGGGAACACATAGAAAGTTCAAATAAAAAATAAAACACATTGTACGCTTAGGTCAACTTTAGATTCTGGTATTTTAATAGTGTTTAAAGCTGCAGAACATAAGACAGACTCACAGTTTTCCCAGCTGTTTGCCTCTACAGATGTCACTCACCACCACCTCCTCCACCCGACCTCTCTGTCAACACACAAACAGCAAACATTCCAAGAGGAACTTCAGGATTCACAAATTCAACATTTCTACAAGGTAAACACACCCTCTAAAACTCTGTAAACTATAAAAACTACACAACTACACAGACCTCCAGTCAACCTGAATGGTGTTCATGTCAGACTGTGATGTATTATATAGTTCTATGTACCTTGGCACACGAATGGATGAACTTGTGCTCTGTGATCAGCGTTGCCGTGGCGATGATCTGCCCCAGGCTGGTGTCCTCCACCACCACCACGTAGTAATCACCTGTCCTCTTCATGTGCTCAAAGTTCTCTGAAAGACAAAAAAATTAAAAATAAACACTGAATGTGTAAGCATGCAATCAAGTTCTCCAGACCCATCAAACCAGATATTCAGCCAGTAACGGTAACTTTCTACAGTCTCTGAAAAGGTAATAGACTATATATAGTATCCATAATGCAATAAAGGCCATATATGATATTTAAATGCCTAATGGTATTAGCATGATTAGCTTCCGTTGCCTGGCGACGACAGAGATAGGTGCAGTACTTACTGATGAACTGTTCTGGTGTAACATCTCCCACCTGGGTGAGCTGAGAGAGAACCTTACAGAACCCTGCGGAACGTAACAAACACACGGTTCTCCATCAGCGGGGGTGAAGGTGTGTGTGTGTGTGGGGGGGGGGGGGAGCATCTCTGGGTAGACAGGAAGTAAAGCATCCAAATGGGGTCCTTCTACAAGGGGCACGCGAGTCAGTTTACCTTTGTTGATGTCGGCCGTGCAGAGGGGCCGGAGGAGCAGTCCTACCCCAGGCTGAGAGGGGGAGATGGGGGGAGAGAAGGACACTGTGCTGCTGCTCCAGTCCAGATCCTGGAGGAGGGACGGGTCAAAGAGAGGCTTCTCATCCAGCAGCATGTCTCAGGCTCTGTGGATCACACACACACATACACACACCCACACACACCCAAACAAACAGCAACATATCTTTACACAGGCTCATTTACACGCCCCAGTTCTAACTCCATACGCTCTCTAATCAAACTGCTTTATCAAAACAAGCACATGCCATCGATAGTCAGAAGTACATTGGACTTTGACACGTCAAATATTCCTTCCGTGTCCTTTACACTTGACGTTACCTACCTTCCTACCTACATTCAAATATAGACAATATAGAAGGTTAGAAATATAGAAGGTTATGAATACGAGATTCTAACTGCATTTTGCTGATCAGACCCTCCAAAATGTATGGAATCTGGTCCAACATGTGTTTCTGATGTACAGTGACTTGTTGACACGGTCAGACTGAACCGTGTTCAGATCCACGTTGAACTTCCTCCTGTAACCGGAGATGGAGCAGACTCAGAGCACACACCTGTGCTGCGTGTTCAGCTGCTTTAACCTGCACTTCTCTGCCCCACACGGTCAGTGGAAATAATACTGCAGGGATCTCCAATCCTGGTCCTCAGGGGCCACAGTCCTGAAGGTTCTAGATGTTTCCCTGCTCCAGCACACCTGATTCTAATGAAGGGTTGTTATCAAGCTCTGTGGAGGTGGAGGGGGCAGGGAAACATCTAAAACTGTCAGGACAGGTGGCCCTAAAGGACCAGGATAGCCCACCCCCTCCCTAAAAGGAGCTGTCTATCATTAACCACCAGTGAGTTGTTAGTATTGATAAGGACAGTTCCACAGGCTGTAATCTATATTAGTTTGACAGTAAATATCAGTAAAGAAAGTTATGATTATTCAGAATCCTCTTCATCTCTAACTGGTCCAGTTATACAAACAGAACTCTGCCTACTTACGGTGACATCAACAGGACACGGGAAAGATATAAGCCTCCGATATCAAATGAATGAGAGTTTTTCCATGGTTGATCTTTAACAGCAGAAATGTTCTTCCTCCTCTTCCTCCTCTCTGACGGCACGCCTTGATGACGTGGCAGATCTCTGACAGCACGCCTGTGTGACGTGGCAGAAGGCGCGGCTCGATGACGTCAGCAAAGCCAAACCCTCCAATGTTAGTGGTGAGAGATGGGAACTTTATAATTACAACAAGGGTCTTTTTAAGAGTAAGAATGAAATAAGAATCTGTATATTATATTATGTTAGCAGTTGGCTATTAGGAATTTGCACATACATGTGATTCAGGATCGACTAAAGCCAGTGAAAGTTGGAGAATTTGGAAGAGTTTGTGGTTTAAAAAATCATCTGGATGATGTGTTCAGTAATGATTCAGGTCTGGATAAAGACTTTTCCAGTGTTTACATCAATAGGCATCAATCTTTTTTTTTTATTACTCCAACAATCTGGAGTTCATTACACTGTACTGCGTTACGTTAGCCTGCTTTCAGTGAACTTTTCTTCAGCACAAACATAGAGGGAGACTCCCTGAATGACTATCCACTGAAGAATGAGAAAAATACAATAGACAAGAGGATTTGGTCTTACAGCTACCCCTGCTGGCCAAGTGTGTGGTCACTGGTCAACATCCTGTGTGTGTGTGTGTGTGTGTGTGTGTGTGTGTGTGTGTGTGTGTGTGTTTGTGTGGGTGTGAGAGAGAGACACACACAGAAAGAGAGAGAGACACAGAAAGAGAGAGAGAGACAGAAAGATAGAGTGTGAGAGAGAGAGAGACACACATAAAGAGACAGAAAGATAGAGGGAGAGAGAGAGACTGAAGACTAGCAATTTTAAAACGACAGTATACCAGCTCCTTCTGGACACATCTTCCTAAGATGCCTCCATCTTTTTTTCAGTCCTAGTCCACCCTTACACCTGGAATCATCAAGGGACCACATAGTCTCTCTCACAGCCTCCAAATCCAATTATTTCCCAACAAAAATCACCGCAGCAACAAAGTGGAAGCACTTCAAACAAAGGGGTTCACTTCACTTTGTGTCACCTTGGTTAGCATGTCTGCCCTGCTCTGTAAGACTAGCTGTGTAAGCAGCACACGGACACAACATTACTGGAATTTCCTCTTTTCTGATATTGATTTTTTTTTTTTTAAGAGGGAAGGGGTGGGGGGAGGGCGGGCGGGCGGGGGGGCGGGGGTCAGTCTGTTAACGTTCACATGGATAAAAAGGACATACAAGCCTTTTCTAACGATCTAGCCATCCATGCATTAGAGGGCAGGGGAGAGGAGCAGGATATGAGCCAGGAGATAAGTCACCATGGGGGGGGGGTCGGAAAAGCTGTCAGTCTCAGTTGTACCCTTCTGCCTGGCCAAACACTACCAATGATAGTGAGTCAGGTAGCTGAGCAGTTATGGAGTCAGGCTGGTAATCAGAATGATGCTGGTTCGATAACCGACCGAGTCCTTGGGCCAGGCACTTCACCCCCTACTTGCCTCAGAGAGGAATGTCCCTGTACTTGCTGTAAGTCGCTCTGGATAAGAGCGTCTGATAAAATGACTTAATGTAAATGTAGTGCTGTTCTCTGACTCATCACACTGTACCAGGCCCAGGATAACAGTGACTACCATCCGATGACAGCCAAGCCTCTAGCTCTGGTTACGGTTGACGAACAGCGGCGGTAGCTTGTAATGTGTTAGCCGGCAACGTGGCTGAGAGGTGGGGGAGGATCAGCAGCAGGGTATTGAATGGAGCTTGCGGGAAACAGGACTGGCTGCAGGCATAAATAAATATCCCCTTCAGAAAGATGATACTGACGGATTCACATGACTCTACCGTGGGTGGAGGATGGAGATGTATATCAAGAGGCAGCCTGTCTGAGTCCCATTAAGGATGACCAAGGGATGGGCTCGCTTAGACAGGCAAACCTGACCACCTCTAACTAGGAGATGAAATGAAGATGTACACTTTCTATACGCCTATAAACCTTGATGACTTTTTCAGTCTTAACAAATCTCTGCACATGAAAAAAAGACAAGTCTATGAAACGTGATGACAGCGAAGAGGGGGGGTTGATATCTGAGAAGATATCCTATCTGCCTCAGACTGCCTGTTCAGAATACGATACTAGTTTCAAGTTATGCATGTCATGTGTTGAATATGATTCTTTCTCAGAACAGGAAAGCAGTAGGAAATAGCCTCATGTGTTTGTGTGTCAGTTTTTATTCATGGGGAGGAAGTGTTTAGGGAAGTACAAATCCAATAGCGTTCATTTAACTGAAGAAGAAATTGACTTTTTAATGCTTCAATTTTTTGGATGATGGACAAAGTTTTTCACACAAGCACTGACAAACAGTAGCATGTCAACAAGCAGGGTAACCTTTAACAACATGGCAGCCTGTCAGTCTAACTATCACTGGACACTGTCCAGATCACCCTGGTTGTCATGACAGTGGCAGAAACAGAACCGTCCACTGATATAGATCAGAACAGAGAAAGAGAGAGAGAGAGAGAGAGAGAGAGGGGAAGGGAGAGGGAGACAGAAAGAAAACTGAGACAAAAAGCAAGAGAACAACTGAGATCAATGGAGCCAGAGACTTTCCTGTTGATTCAATTTCCCCACCCCAGTAATTCACAAGGCCACACACACACACACACCATCCCCGGTCTAACCCCCTCTCACTCCCAACATTATGAATGACTGGAGTATGATAAGATCTGCCACATACTGGGTTAGTGTGGTGTGTGTGTGTGTGTGTGTGTGTGTGTGTGTGTGTGTGTGTGTGTGTGTGTGTGTGTCTTTGTTCATTTTCAAATGAGCCCACTTTACATCACTCTATAAATAATAGTATTATAATGGTGAGTCACTTCGCTGTGTTAAAACCTTAACTGGTGATGACAGAAACTAAAATAATCATTCCAAAACAGGTTGTACATGTTTTACAGCTTCTAGAAACCCTTTCCCATTTATCAGCAAGCTCATACATTATTCATGCAGCAGAATGTTAGTTCTACTGTTCATCAGATCGATGCTTCTGTAATAGCTGGTACACACGTGTGCCCTTGATCCCTATGCTGCCATGATGGACTGTGCCAGCTTAAGAGCCATACTGGGTTTCCAGAACAATCCTGGGTGTAGCTACTGGAGCTGTGCTGCTGTATGCTTTAGTCAGGTCAGGCTTTAGAATTTAGAGAACTGAAAATAACAATCTTTCAAATCCAAAATGTGAATATTGTGCATTCAGGAATCGTTAGAAAGCAATTCCCATAGGCCAAAAACGAACAAAACACCACAAAGTTAGCACTCCACATCACATCTTTGGACTTTCCAATGTCCCCTTCATCCTCTCCAAGGTCTCTCAGTTTGACAGGAAGTTGTGGCGGGTTGCAGTGAATCCCTGAAGATTTGCTTCATTTAAAATGTGTGGTTAATGTTCCCAAACGCTTCTAACACACCTGTCTCTATTGATACGGGGTCGATATGAAGGAGAAAGTCGAATCTTTCTGTCAATGGACTGGAAGGTTTTATTAAATAAAGACTACAGCATCTGACAAAGAAGAAGACATTATTTAATAGAAGGAGTTGCCACGTGTTTGCTCGCTGAACCTATGGAGGCCCCCAGGTCAAATGACCTGGTTGACAATCTTCTACCAGCCTAGATTTCTATTGTGCTGAATTTGGGCTACATAATGCGCCCCCCCTCCACCACACACACACACGCACACGCACACACACACACACACAAAATTACCATTGGCCATTAAAGTGGATTTCTGAACACCAACCTTGTTGTCTAATGGTCTAATGATTAATGATAATAAATAATGTATCTTGAAATCTATTTAACAAGCACCTGCTCTGAGACACCAACATAACGTCACTTCCTTTATATCCGCACTGGAACTGCTTGATATTTGATCCTGATGCAGTTTTAAAGATGAACACAGCAGAACTCAGTGATGCCAGGTTGAATGGTGTTTTAACTCAGGTTGACATGAAGATATCCGGAAGCAGACAAATCTATCGGAAGACTATCATTGATTATTCAATCAATAAATGAAGCGCTCAATGCAATCTAAAAGCATGGTCGTTTCCTCTCTAACAAAGTTAATTTGATAAACCGACACAGCTCATTATTGTCGCCTCATTATGTCGAGCAGCAACTTACACTATATTACCAAAAGTATTTGGTCACCCATCCAAATGATCAGATGGATGGGTGACCAAATACTTTTGGTAATATAGTGTAAGTCTAATTCTGTGGTACAT
The DNA here is from genome assembly GCA_030340665.1 of Neosalanx taihuensis. NCBI lineage: Eukaryota > Metazoa > Chordata > Actinopteri > Osmeriformes > Salangidae > Neosalanx > Neosalanx taihuensis. The sequence goes on from CM059305.1 coordinate 7,360,433, forward strand.
AAATCAACGCATTCAAGATTAAATTGTATCCCATTTTAAGTCATTCATAATAAATAAATAAAATAATCATAGCCAGATATTATAGGCTGCTAAAGTTTGGGGTTATAGTAGATTTACGCACGGATTTATGCAGAGTCAATAACATTTCTGAATCAGTTTGGAGTCTTTTGAATGTATTTAAGTGTAGTCTACAGTAGGCTGCACCTATAGGTACCATTAGTTAAGTAAAGGCTGTCTAACTCCATCACATCCAGCCTTGACAGCAGAGGAAACGACCCATCTCCCCAGAGGAGCGCTCTATAAAGAGAGCGCAGCTTCATCACGCTAGGCTCTATTAGAGGACTGGAGGGGCACCGCGCTCATCTCCTCCGCAAATGGAGAGATTTTAGGATTTGGCTCTGACTAACATGGAATAATGGCCTCATAAGCTAATTTTGACAGGTAAGATTGACTTTGGATGCATGCATGCAATTAATATAAGTTGCAACTAATATACAGTAAGTCTGCATGCAACTAATATAAGTCAAATGGGTAGTTTAATTCGAAATAGAAATGACCGGATAACATTTTGTCCTACAAGCAGAATTTGTCTTGACGCTATTTAAGACTGTTTTTCTGCACAGTTAAGTTGTTGATGCCTCGGTAACGTTTTCATAAATAACGCTAAGCAAGCGGCTGGACATAACTTTATATCGCTTTGAAAGCTTGACCTTCTGCTTCAGAGACAGATGTTCCAGCACTATAAAAAAAAAAAAAAAACTTTTCCATGAACTGCCTTTGTTCTTAGTGTCACCTTTGTTTGAACGTGTCAACCAGCAGAGCTTTGGGACTTAACATGGCAAACGCCTCTTTAATTTTCTAACAGAAATCAGATGCTTTCTTTGGGGGAATTCATGAACTATGTTGGGGTTTTTTAATCAGCAAATCATTTTGGAAAGGGATCCGGAAGTAAGACACTTCACAGGGATTTCTATATGTAATCTTTTCTAATAACTTTTACAGAAGGTGGGTTTTCCCTGAAACCTTCAGTCTGACTGTAAAGGTGGCAGGTTGATGGTTTAAACATGTCGTTTTCCTCTGCTATTACTGTGGTAATACATTCAAGACATCCTGTCTCTGTTTCCCGCCACAGTAGGGATAGAAGTTGGAGGGATAGCCGCCATGTCGGAGAAGAAATCCCGGAGTTCAGACGCCCGTCCAAAATCTGGCGTCCGCAGTTGGAGCGCCGACAGCTACGTGTGGCGGGGCAAGAAGCGTTCCAGGAGCTCCCGAAACGAGGCTGTCCTTCGAGGGTTTGAGGCGGAGGGAGCGGAGGAGCAGGGGATGGGCCGGTCTTCCTCCTGCCCCCGGCGACGCAGAGAGAGGAAATGCAGTTGCACTATGCCAGGCGAAGCGGACGTGGACCCAACCTGCCGCAAAGCTCTGTCCCGACGCTCCCTCAAACAGAAGTTCCAGGATGCCGTGGGTCAGTGTTTCCCTCTGCGATCCCATCATCATCACCACCATCACCCAGCCTCCGGGGGCTCGCGGGCCCCTTTTTCGGTGCTCCTCTGGTCCAAACGGAAGATCCACGTCTCGGAGCTCATGCAGGACAAATGCCCGTTCTCTCCCAAGTCCGAACTAGCTCACTGCTGGCACCTGATCAAGAAGCACGCCCCCCACCCCAGCTCCACCGTCAGCCTGGATGCTCCACACAAACCCCCCAGCCCGCCGAGCTCCTCCCCACCTCCCACCCCACTATCCTGGGAGGACATATGCTCCCCGGGGCCTGTGAGTGGCTGTCTGGAGGACTGGGACCCCTCTTTCCCCCACGGGGAGGCTCAGGGGGCCTGCCACACGGACTACATCCTGGTACCTGACCTGCTCCAGATCAACAACAGCCCCTGCTACTGGGGGGTGTTGAACCGCTTCGAGGCGGAGGATCTTCTGGAGGACCAGCCGGAGGGGACGTTCCTGCTCCGAGACTCTGCCCAGGACGAGTTCCTCTTCTCGGTCAGCTTCCGTCGCTACAGCCGCTCCCTACACGCCCGCATCGAGCAGAACGGCAAACGCTTCAGCTTCGACGGCCGTGACCCCTGTATGTACCGTGACCCCTGGGTGACGGGTCTGCTGAAGCACTATAGCGACCCGGCCACCTGTCTGTTCTTCGAGCCCCTGCTGTCCCGCCCCCTCCCCAGGACCTTCCCCTTCCCCCTGCAGCACCTGTGCAGGGCGGTCATCTGTAGCTGCACCACCTACCAGGGCATGGACAGCCTGCCTCTGCCTATCCAGCTCAGACAATACCTCCGGCAGTACCACTACAAGTGTACTGGGGCCTGCGCTGTGTAGCCCACTGTGTCTCTATGTCTCTCTTTCACTCTCTCTCTCTCTCTCTCTCTCTCTCTCTTTCTCTCTATCTCTCTCTATCTCTCTTTTTCTCTCTCTCACTCTATCTTTCTTTCTCTCTCTCTCTCCGTCGCTTTGTCTCCCTCTCCCTCCCTCCCTCTCGCTCTCTCTCTCTCTCATGTGTAGAATCTAAGACTGTCTCTCTGTCTTGTGAGAGTGTGACAGGGAAGAGGTCAGCTAACCTAAAGGAGGACTAGTTCGTCTACACTACAGTGTCACTCCCCGTTACTCCTCCTCATTTTGGCCAGTTCCTGTATCGTTCTTGGGCCTCATGCAACTTACCACCTCTTATAAACTTTGACTGGGGAGGTACGTCACTGAAAAACAAACACAACTGTGTACTAACGGCAACTATACTACATGTTAACACAATCAAATAAACCGAGCTGAGTCAGTGACAATGTACAAGACTAAATGAAAAATATCTCGCTGTTATTTCTATAACAGTTGGTGTCACTTGCACGAAGAGCTGGTGAGTCATCTTTACCTCCTAAATCGCCATAGCTCTTTAAAGACTTTCCTACAAATGAGATGGTCATGTACTTCAAACGTTTCTCAAGGGAAATACGTTTACCAGTGTTTAAAAGCCAGAAGTGAGTCACACAATGCGTGGTCGTCTTCTGAAAATGCAACCACATATCTGACCACCAGATGGCGCTTCAAACGCACTGATTAGACCCGTTCAGGTTCCAGGGAGCCACGATTCTCCCAGTCATGTTTTCATTCAGTATTCATTTCTTATTGGCTAAACACACACAGTGAAGTATGGTCAGTACAACTATATCTTTCTTCGCTTGCCACCAGGACAACGGTTTTCTAATGATACTCCAGGTCTCATCTGTAACACGAGGAACAACATTGTTTTCTAGGAATTTTGAAATATCTCAAATCATTGGTCGTTTGCTGTCACTGTGATACTTTCTGTGGGTACTGCAGACTATCTGGGAACAATAAATGCTTGTCATTGCCATATATTTAGCAGGATGACACCTTGGTTTATTGAAACTTCATGGAAAACATGTTATCCTAGGCCTTGTAAGACAGGCCAATTGTTTCAGCTCAAGTGACGCCAACACGAATCTTCCACTTCCCAGGGTCTGTTAGACAAGTTAATGGGATGGAAATATTTCCTTTTGAAGTGTATGAAAACTGTTCACTGCCTCTCTGCAAAAGGGCACTTCTAAATGTCAACAACAGAAAAGAACATGAAAGAATATTTTATGTCCTCAAATCTGCAGCGGAAAAAAAGAATTAACATTTTCTAATCAGTCATCTAACCTCTCTCTCTCCATTGCCAGAAGGTTTGAAGAAGCTGTTTTAAAGTGTGGAGTGCATTTTAAACATCTTTTACTTGTAGCACCATGGACCAGAGAAGACCATCTCTCAATGGAAATAGGCAGGAGCCAACCTTATTGATCTGTTACCCACCACAGAAATGAAATATGCATGATGTCTCAAATGATTCAGTTATGATAGTAGGTCTGAAACTATCCAGAAGCATGTCTAAAAGCTATCTTATTACATTGGCACGGGTAATTCAGTCGTACATACACAGTAGTCAGACTGGATGTGAGTTATTTTGAGGCTGCTGGGCACTGAAGCCGAATGGATTTGATTTGACAAATATATGATTTTTGACCGGTATGAAACCAGTCGACATTTAACTCATAGGAACAGTGTCAAACCCACTTTTTTGCATTTTTATCTATTTTCTCCCTCAGTCTCTTCCTGTGTCTGTCTCTCTCTCTCTCTCACACACACACACACACACACACACACACACACACACACACACACACACACACACACACACACACACACAGGCACACACACACTATCTAGGACTATTGGATTTCACTGTAATTTTCAGACACCGGTGCAGCAGCTATTTCCTGTTGCGTTTATTAAGTTATCCAGAGATTCGCCTCCCAGACCAACATCTGTCACCAGTGACGGAAACCTCGGGGGTCTCCAGGTACACATCCCCCCACCTCCCTTATCACACATCCCCCCACCTCCATTATCACACATCCCCCCACCTCCCTTATCACACATCCCCCCACCTCCCTTATCACACATCCCCCCACCTCCATTATCACACATCCCCCCACCTCCCTTATCACACATCCCCCCACCTCCATTATCACACATCCCCCCACCTCCCTTATCACACATCCCCCCACCTCCATTATCACACATCCCCCCACCTCCATTATCACACATCCCCCCACCTCCCTTATCACACATCCCCCCACCTCCATTATCACACATCCCCCCACCTCCATTATCACACATCCCCCCACCTCCCTTATCACACATCCCCCCACCTCCCTTATCACACATCCCCCCACCTCCCTTATCACACATCCCCCCACCTCCATTATCACACATCCCCCCACCTCCCTTATCACACATCCCCCCACCTCCCTTATCACACATCCACCCACATCCCTTATCACACATCCCCCCACCTCCCTTATCACACATCCCCCCACCTCCATTATCACACATCCCCCCACCTCCCTTATCACACATCCCCCCACCTCCATTATCACACCACGATCTAACACATCCCCCCACCCCCCTTATCACACCACAATCTAACTAACACATCCCCCCAACTCCCTTATCACACACATCCCCCCACCTCCCTTATCACACATGCCCCCACCTCCCTTATCACATCACAATCTAACTAACACATCCACTGAATGAAAAGTTGTAGGGAGTTAGATTGCTTAGCAGGTTAAGGTGTTGGCCTTGTGATCGGAAGGTTGTGAGTTCAAAACCCGGCTGTGGCTATGTGATGTTGTGTCCTTGGGCAAGGCACTTCACCCTATCCCACTGTACTTAAAATATAAGTCGCTTTGGATAAAAGCGTCTGCTTAATGAGATATTATTAGAACACAACAGGCAACAGCCGTATGTGGCATCTTGTTAACGTCAACTTTCCACCAGGAGGGACGTGGCCTAATCACGCTTGACAATGACGTCAGACGTCAACTGGACGCTGCTGGCGGGAAATCTCAACCGGTGTTCCTTGTTTTGTTCCGCGCGAGACTAGGACACTCTCCTCCGCTCGAGCAGGAAGATTATTCTCAGTAAGTTATATTTAAGTCACCACTAAAGAGTCATTGCACGCGGTAAAAGATGCATTAACACGTCGGAAAGACGTGCAGAACATGTTCGAGAACACAACTTGTTCTTTTTCAAGCTCTAGATCTATGTGTTGTTATTAAACTATCCTTATTGCTCTGCTTCTCTTCTAAGCCTCATTCTAGAATATATAGAACAGATAGATCATATAAACACAGCTCCAGGTTCTATATCAGTACTCTGTGCAGTTGCAGTGTTGGAGATGCCTTGCGACAGAAAGCCAATGCGTTACGGCCATTCGGAGGGACACACGGAGGTCTGCTTTGACGACAGTGGGAAGTAAGTCAATTAAAAAATACTTTTTAAAAACAGCTTATGTCACCCTGGTTCATCTGGTCTTTGGTTTTCATGTTTTGTATTTATAAATGACGTGTATCGAGACACTGCTTTGATATTGTGGGAAACATGATGTCAACGCACACACAACCAAGAACTGCCCCATAACTGCCCCCCTCCCCTGCCTCCAGAACTGCCCCTCTCCCCTGCCTCCAGAACTGCCCCCAGAACTGCCCCTGCTGTTCTCCCCCAGAACTGCCCCTCTCTCCTGCCCCAGCTGCCCTTCCTCTCTGCTCTCTCCCCCAGGTTCCTGGTGACGTGTGGCAGTGATGGAGATGTGAGGATATGGGAGAGTCTGGAGGATGATGATCCCAAGTCCATCAGCGTGGGGGAGAAGGCCTACTCCCTGGCTCTGAAGGTACCTGCCCTGCCTAATACCCCCGCTCCCTCCCTCCATGCCCCCTGTTTCCTCCCTCATGCCCTCCCCTCCCTCCCCACACAGAGGGGGAAGCTGGTCACAGCAGCGTCTAACAACACCGTCCAGATCCACACGTTCCCCGACGGAGAACCGGACGGGATTCTGACCCGCTTCACCACCCACGCCACCCACGTCTGCTTCAACGCCAGCGGAACCAGAGTGGCCGCCGGCTCCAGGTACTGCTGCAGAACCTCACGCCTGCAGAACCTCTTCCTGCATGTCCACCAAGGAAGGTTCCTGATGCATATTGATCCTGTCCAATAGCTGATCAGTAGACAGACCGCCCCCCCCCCCCCCGATCGAAACACAGGTAATTCGGTTTCACATCGAGACTCATAGTCATTTTGAGTGGTTGCAGCAGATTCAGTCTCCACTTTAGAGCAGATCACTGTACACAGTGTGGACAGAAAGCTAATCTTTCTATTGGCTGGTTATTAGCCTGGGCAGGAGGGAGATATGGGTGTGCTGTAAGTATTGATTCACACTAACCAGGTATATGAGTGAAATGATCGAACAATGGGCACCATATTGATGGAGCTGTGTCATGGAAGCTAATAGGCGTTGAGATATTGATCGTTGGAAAAATACGAGCGGAACCTGGATTGTTTAAGGAGGATTTTAAAGGCTGGGAGAGTTTTAGGAAATGGTGGCAGTTAGGATTCACCAATTCATTTGTTGAAATTCCCTCAGAATTGGACTTGCTCACCTTCTCTCCTCCCCCCTCCCCCTCACTAACACACTCCCTCTCCCTGTGTGTGTGTGTGTGTGTGTGTCCTCAGTGACTTCCTGGTCAAGGTGGTGGAGGTTGCTGACAGCAGCCAGCAGAAGACCTTCAGGGGCCATGATGCGCCTGTGCTGAGTGTGACCTTTGACCCCAAGGATGAATTCCTGGTAGGAATCCATCGATTTTCATTGACGTGGTTGTGAATCCTCAGTTCTCAGAAATGTTGTTCTGACTAAGTGGTTCAAATAAAAAGAGAGATATTCTGTCTGTGCTGATGATGACCTTCCCCAGAGTAGCTCCTCACTAAGACAAATTGACTATTTTCTTTTCTCCCTCCCTCTCTCCCCCCTTCTCCCCCCTTCTCCCTCCCCCAGGCCTCAGCCAGTTGTGATGGGTCTGTTGTTGTGTGGAATATTGAGGATCAGGTAAACGATCACATGACAGAATCATCATCATCATTAAGAACTAGCCTAAGAACAAGCACTCATTGGTGGACTAGATGTTAACAGGAGCTGACCTCTGCCTGTCCAGACTCAGATCACCAGCTGGCCTCTGATCCAGAAGTCCAATGATGTCAGCAATGCCAAGTCTCTGTGTCGGCTGGCCTGGCAGCCCAGATCAGCCAAGGTACCGTAGGGTTCTCTCTAAAAGAACGTGTTCTATCTCTAGTCCCTAGGAATGCCAAGTCAGCTGACTTGGTTCCGTACACAACGAAACAGAACAATGTTCCCCCCTGACCGTGGTTCTACACGCAGTACCTCAGATAACACTCACGTTCCTGAGCTTCTCAGATCTGTGACAGGATGTACACCTTCCTCCACCAAGCTCACACGCTATTGGACGGGAGCTTTTGAGAATGTGTTTGTTGTTTGTTTGTTTATTTTACCTTTAAGTTGCTGGCCGTTCCCGTGGAAACCAAAGTGCAGCTGTACGAGAGGGACTCGTGGTCCCATGTGAGCACGCTCAGCGATGACCTCATCACGCAGGTGAGGTCAAAGGTTCGGTCAAGCTTTAGGACCGTGCCTCAGGACTCAATTTAGCACTTTTAGGTTTGCGTGTATATTCAGTTAGTTTTATGGGCCTTTTTGCAGCTGGTTTGTCCAGTAATTGTTTGGAAACTATGAGGTGTTTGTTGACTTACAGGTGTTGGTTTATGCTCTTGCCTACAAATTATCCATCACACGGAAAAGCTAGTTCATGTTCAGTCAACCAACCATTTCAAATTCCTGTGTTAAAGTTAAGCTGCCATGTAAACGGATGAGAGGGTTCATTCCACCTTTAGTCTGACTCACTCTCTGTGTCTCTACCTGTCTCTCTCTCTTTCTCTCTCTGTCCCTCTACCTGTCTCTCTCTCTCTGTCCCTCTACCTGCCTCTCTCTGTCCCTCTACCTGCCTCTCTCTCTGTCCCTCTACCTGCCTCTCTTTGTCCCTCTACCTGCCTCTCTCTCTCTGTCCCTCTACTTATCTCTCTCTCTACCTGCCTCTCTGTCCCTCTACCTGTCTCTCTCTCTTTCTCTCTGTCCCTCTACCTGTCTCTCTCTCTCTGTCCCTCTACCTGTCTCTCTCTCTTTCTTTCTCTGTCCCTCTACCTGTCTCTCTCTGTCCTTCTACCTGTCTCTCTCTCTCTGTCCCTCTACCTGTCTCTTTCTCTGTCCCTCTACCCCTCTCTCTCTGTCCCTCTACCTGTCTCTCTCTTTCTCTCTGTCCCTCTACCTGTCTCTCTCTGTCGCTCTACCTGTCTCTCTCTTTCTCTCTGTCCCTCTACCTGTCTCTCTCTGTGTCTCTCACTCTGTCTCTCATTCTTCAGCCGATCAACGTTGTAGCCTGGTCTCTGTGTGGGCGCTTCCTGGCAGCAGGCAGTGTGGGAGGCTTACTGACTGTGTGGGATGTGGAGAGCAAGCTGTGTTTGGAGAGGTAAGGAGCCCAACATCCACCCAACATTCACCTAACATTCCCCCAACATCCACCCAACATTCACCTAACATCCACCCAACATCCACCCAACATCCACCCAACATCCACCTAACATCCACCCAACATTCACCCAACATTCACCCACCATTCACCCAACATCCATCCAACATCCATCCAACATTCACCCAACATCCACCCAACATTCACCCAACATCCGCCTAACATTCATCCACCCTGGAGACCTGCCTTGTGTTTGGCAGCTGTGCTAGCATGCTAACATGCTTTGCTGGTGTGTTTCCTTCCAGGCAGAAGCATGAGAAGGGCTACACTGTCTGTGGGCTAGCCTGGCATCCCTCCGGCAACCAGCTAGCCTACACCGACACCGAAGGTTGCCTGGGCATGCTGGATGGGGTGTCTCCCTCCGCCGCTAGTACCACGGCAACTGCAGCCACGGTAACATGCCTGCTACTCTGGGATGTCTCTTTGTGGGATGGTTTTTTGATGAAACAACACCGTGTTATGAAGACTGCTCTCCTCCCTAGGCAACGGTCGTCAAGGGGAAGGAGTACGACGACCTGTTTGATGATGATGATGACAGAGTTCTGGATGAAGGGGCCAGCGAGTCACGCTCTCCTTCCAGGAAGGCTCGGGTGACGGAGCCCGGCGAGGAGGAGGACGATGACCTCATGCCCGCTACGGGGCGCGTGCGGAACCGTGCGTCCTTCCTGGAGGACGACGACAACTCTCAAGGTGAGGGGCAGGGGTGAGAGGGGTAAGGAAGGGGTGGTGCCAGCTCCCGTTCTTCACCTCTCTGTCTCTCCTAGACGCCGGCTCCCTGAAGCTGGGTGTGGACGCTTTCCAAGAGGAGGATGACGTTAGGAGCAGCACAGGGCCCCCCTCTGGCCTGGCCCCGCCCCCCAGGCCGCTGTACGATGGGCCCAGACCCACTCCCCCTCAGAAGGCCTTCCAGCCTGGATCCACCCCTGCACACCTGCTGCACCGCTTCATGGTAACACACACACACACGCTACCCTGCTGAAAGAAAGTCAAAGTTACAAGACGTGCCCCAAACAAAACACACACGCGTGCTACAACACACACACACACAGTAACCAGCAGATTAGCTCCACCTCCATCGCTGTCTGCTCGCTCCGCTGCAGATGTGGAACTCGGTGGGGATCGTGCGCGGCTACAACGATGACCAGGACAACGCCATCGACGTGGAGTTCCACGATACGTCCGTCCACCACGCCATCCACTTCAGCAACACCCTGGGGCACAGCATGGCAGCCCTGTCCCAGGAGGCTGTGCTGCTGGCCTGCCCTGGAACAGACGAGCTGGCCAGGTACGCCCCTCTCCTCCTCTCTCTCTCTCTCTCTCTCTCTCTCTCTCTCTCTCTCTCTCTCTCTCTCTCTCCCTTTCTCTCTCTCTCACCTTCTCTCTTTCTGGTTTTTAAGTGTTTTACTTAATCCTTTTTTACACCCTTTCACAAATCTGTTTTCGTCTAAATCCCCCTCTCTGTCTCCCCTCTTTTTCTCCCCCTCGCTCTCTGTCCTCCCCCTCCCTCCCTCCCCCCCCACCCTGCTCTCTCCCCATAGTAAGCTCCAGTGCCTGCACTTTGCATCGTGGGACACCAACAAAGAGTGGCTGCTGGACCTTCCGTCAGGGGAGGATGTGCGTGCCGTGTGCCTGGGTCAGGGCTGGGCAGCAGCAGCCACCAGCGCCATGCTGGTGCGCCTCTTCTCCATCGGGGGCGTCCAGAGGGAGCTGCTCAGCCTGCCTGGGCCGGTGGTCTGCATGGCTGGGCATGGGGAGCAGCTGCTGCTGGCCTTCCACCGCGGTGGGTGACCAGGGCCACGGACACAGACACGTACACAGACACGTACACACATGACTCTTCTTGGGTCTAAGGCTGTGTGTGTGTGTGTGTGTGTGTGTGTGTTCTCAGGTACTGGCTTCGACGGTGAGCAGGCGTTGGGGGTTCAGCTGCTCCAGCTGGGACGCAGGAAGAGGCAGGTCATACACGGGGAAGCACTTCCTCTCTCCAGGAAGTCCCACCTCTCCTGGCTGGGGTTTACTGCTGAGGGTGAGTCAACACACACACACACACACACACACACACAGGAGATACACACACACACACGCAGTCCCATATTCCCCAGGGGCTCGTCCTGGTGCTGCCACCCCAGGGTTGGTGCCCCTCTCCAGGGTGTTTGTGCTCCAGGTTGTGGAGGTGTGTTCAGGCCAGGTTGTGGTTCCCCCTGCAGGGACACCGTGCTACACTGACTCAGAGGGTGTGGTGCGTCTGCTAAATCGCTCCCTGGGGAACACCTGGGTCCCCGTGTGTAGCACCCAGGACAGCTGCAAGGGCAAGTCGGACCACTACTGGGTGGTGGGTGTGCACGAACATCCTCAGCAGCTCAGGTGAGAGAACACACCCTCCCCCTACTCTCCCCTCCTGTCTGTTGGAAACAGGATGTTGAATCTTTTGAACAGGATGTTGATTCTTTTGAACTAGATGTTGACTCTTTTGAACTAGATGTTGACTCTTTTGAACTAGATGTTGACTCTTTTGAACAGGACTTTTTATTTTATTTGTATTTTATCGTAATTTATTATTCTATTTGATCTACTACTCGTATGTTTGCTTTTTCCTGCCATAGTAAATTCTGTGTTAGTGTATCTTTCATGGTAAATAAAACAGTGATTGTGAGGCTGTTGACTGAACCTGCTGCCCTGTTCTCAGGTGTATCCCCTGTAAAGGGTCCAGGTTTCCCCCCACGCTGCCCCGGCCGGCTGTGGCTGTGCTGCCCTTCAAGCTGCCCCTGTGTCAGACCACCACAGAGAAGGGAATGATGGAGGTACGGACAAAACACACACCCGCACGCACGTTAATATGCACCCATATGCACTTCAGGGAGCAGAGGTGGACAAGAAATGACTCTCCCTTCCTTCCTCCCTCCCCCTTCCGGTCCTCTCCCCTCCCTCCCTCCTCTCCTCCAGGAGCAGTACTGGCGCTCGGCGCTCCTCCATAACCACTACGACTTCCTGTCGTCCAGCGGCTACGAGGTGGACGAGGACGGCCAGAGCCAGTCAGAAAAGGAGCAACAGGAACTCCTCATGAAGATGTTTGCTGTGAGTCTTCCTCTCCCTCCTCCTCTTCCTCCTCCTCTTCCTCCTCCCCTCTCTCCCTCCTCCTCTTTTCTGTCTCTCAGACCTTGTATGACCTGTGTGTGTGTGTGTCAGCTGTCCTGTAAGCTGGACAGGGAGGTTCGTTGTATGGAGCTTGCTGAGCTGATGACCCAGAGCGTGGTGACGCTGGCCATCCGCTACGCCTCCCGTTCCCGACACATGGTCCTGGCCCAGCGCCTCAGCGAGCTCGCTCTGGAGAAGGCCAATCAGCTGCAGGGGGAGGAGCCAGAGGAGGAAGAGGAGGAGGAGCAGCACAGCAGCGCCAGGAGGAACTCTGGGTAACGGGGATCGAAAGCTCTAGCTTGTCGTGTTGATGGAGCAGATGGAGGCTGTGTTCAGTAAAGCTTCACTGTGGAGGTTTGGTTGATGAGGTGTCATGAGGCTGCTGCTGTTCCCAGTCGCAGGCTGGGTGAGCTGAAGTCCAGCCGCCATAGTACCAGAGAAACCCAGGAGGAAGAGGAGGAGGAAGAGAAGAGTCAGGATGGACAGATGGAAACAGAGGAACCAGCAGAGAACAGGAGGCAGTGTAAGTTCATCTACTCACACTTCTCTCTTCCCTTATTCCTTCGTTTCCTTCCTTCTTCTCCTTTGTCTCAGGTCTTTCTGAGTAACCCAGCAGTTTGTCTGTGTGTGGAGTCTGTGTGCAGACGTCTGCTGTCAGAAGCCTTAAAGCTGTGTGTTGTGTCCTTGCAGGTGTGAATCCATTCTCCAAAGCAGCCTCTTCATCCCCAGAGAAGGCCAGTGTGACTCCAGGTCAGTAGCCCACTGCAGCGGCCTTCAGCCCCCCTCCTCAGGTCTGGAATGGGGCTAGTAATCAGAAGGTTGCCGGTTCGAGTCCCCGGCCGTGCCAACATGACGTTGTATTTTTGGAAAAGGCACTTCACCCTGCTTGCCTCAGGGGGGAATGTCCCTGTACTTGCTGTTAGTCACTCTGGATAAGAGCGTCTGATAAATGACTAAATGTTAATGTGATGTCTTGGTCTCTCTTCCAGTGAGCAAAGAGGGAAGAGTAAATCCCTTTAAGGTGAGTCCCTCTGCGATCTTTGACCCTTCAGCCACCCGCCCTCCCCCTAGCCAAACGGGTCCCATGTGACCATTATCCTCCCGTCTGATTGGCCGGTGACCACTCTCTCCTCTAGGTGTCGGGGGCGGGCAGGTCGTCGGGTCAGCCCAGGGTGCTCAGTGTTCTGGACAGTATGAGCGTGTGCAGCAGGAAGCCCCTCCCTGTCCTGGGGGCTGCTGGGAAGCAGAGCAGAGCTGCTGTTCTGAAGCCTCTGGCTCCCAGAGCAAAGAGCAAGGTGACCTCTGCTCCTCCACCACACACAGAACACACTCCCCCCCCCGTGAGAGGGGTCACCCAGGCTGTCTAAACCTGACTGTTTCCCCTGTAGACCCAGTCAACGCTGCTACAGATGACTGCCCCCAAAGCAGCCAATCAGAAGCCGTTGGAAGAGAGGGAGCCGGCTGCGGATAGGCTGAAAAAGACAGATGTCCCTCCTCCGGCCTCCACGGAAGAGAGTGTGGAGAACAAGAAGTAAGAGGCTGGCTCCGCCCACGCTGGCTGTGTCCATGAGGCCATGCATGATGCGGCTCGGTACATAACATCTGTGTGTGTGTGTGTCTCTCTTTGTGTGTGTGTGTGTGTGTCTGTGTGTGTGTGTGTGTATATCTCTGCGTGTCTGTGTGACTCTGTGTGTGTGTGTGTGTGTGTTTGTGTGTGTATCTCTGCGTGTGTATCTGCGTGTGTATCTCTGTGTGTGTGTATCTGTGTGTGTATCAGGCCCAGGACAGGCTTCCAGCTGTGGCTGGAGGAGAACAGGAAGAGCATCCTGGCCGACCAGCCAGACCTGGAGGAGACGGCCGTCATTAAGGAGGCCATGAGCCGCTACAGGACCCTGTCTGCTGACGACAGGACGGTACGAACACCACTGACTGGAGGAGAGAGAGTGTGTGTGTGTGTGTCCTGAGTGAATGATACTTCACACAGCCCCTAAAGGTGGGGAGGATAGTGGCTCTCATCCATCTCTGGATGCCTGTTGCTTGGGAACCGTGCCTGAGGATGTTAGGCAGGTAAGGCACACAGCATTGATCTTATGGTAATGCTGCTAAAGTGGCTGTGTGTGAGTATGAGAGAGCAGCATTAAGGATGAATATACCAGAGGCTAGCAGAGGTGTGTGTGCTGTTTATCTGAGAGGGGAGGGATGTGTGATGTCAATGAAGTGGGGGGGGGGGGAGGGAGTGGGAGGTGGTAAGTGGGGCTCAGAAACTGGCCTCTGCACTCTTTCTCCCCTCTCTATCCCCCCTTCCTCTCTTTCTCCCCTCCTCTCTCTCCTTCCCCCTCGCTCTCTCATCCCCTCTTTCTCCCCTTTCTTCCTTGCCCTCCCTCCTCTCTCTCTCTCCCTCCCCCAGTCCCCCTCCTTTCCTCTCTTCTCTCTCCCCCCTATCTCCCCTCTCTCTCTCCCCTCTGCTTGTGAGTCATCCCTGCTTCATAATGACGGAGCTTTTGTTTCTGCTTGTAAAACACAAGGTAGGAAGACGGGCAGCGTCAACGAACGCAGCCTGCCAATAGTGATTATACACAACAGGATGCAATTCAAATAGTTTGTGTGTGTGTGTGTGTGTGTGTGTGTGTGTGTGTGTGTGTGTGTGTGTGTGTGTGTGTGTGTGTGTGTGTGTGTGTGTGTGTGTGTGTGTGTGTGTGTGTGTGTGTGTGTGTGTGTGTGTGTGTGTGTGTGTGTGTGTCGCGTGCGCGCGTGTGGCAGGCAAAGGTGGAGATTGGAGGCTGTGCGTCTGTTGTCGTGTGTATTTTTCATTCATGACTTCCTCTCACTTCAGGCAGGGTATACCCTGGACTGGGGCCAGCTAGTCACACATCAAACATCACAGTGACAGACATCATAGAGACAATCATTTACTCTGTCATTCACTAGTCAACAGTGTCTCTTGGTTTTGTGTCAGTTTGAAAAACCTGAATGGATCTACATTTTCTTCTCTCGCTCTCTCTCTCTTCTCTGTCTCTTGTAGTTGTGGACAGACAAAGCTAAAGGCCAGAGTGGTGAAACTGTCGATCCGAAGAAAAGAAAAAGAGGAGAGGAGGAGAAACAGGGGAAAGAGGGGACCGAACAGGAAGAGGAACAGGAACTCAGAGCCAAGAAGAAGAAGTCCTTAGATCCTTCAGCCAAGCTTTCTGCCTTTGCTTTCAACAAAAACTAGCCTCAACTCTCCCTTCTTTTTAGCTCTTGTTGTTGTTTCTGTTTCAGTTGTTTCTTTCCCATAAAGTCAAACATTAAACGTTAGTTTATTTGCTGTTGTTGAGTGTTTGGTCAGAGCCTGCAACATGTCAGGAGGTTCTGTGTCATTATACCTGTTAGCATGCTGAGGGAGGGAGCTGAGCGCTCCGCTCAATCATTTCTCTGTCTGCTGAAAAAAGACTGAATTAATCTCACCGATTCTATCAAAGCAGAAATATTCAAAGCATTTGTCATTAGCGATGTGGAAGCTGACACGAATGGAATGTGGGGATTTTCAGATGTTGCATCTCTGTCTTAATAATAAAAGACGTGCAATGGCATGCAAAACATTTAAAACTTAATTATTTTCTGACTTCAAAACAGTTTCAAATGTATTTTCTATCATACTTGTAATATTAAATAAACGTCATATGATCTTGTTGAGTCCTGCTGGTGGCCCTGGAGTCATGTGGCTGAGCGGTTAGGGGTTCTGGCTAGTAATCTGAAGATATCCGGTGGGAACCCTGACTGTGCCAACATGATACTGTGTCCTTGGGCAAGACACTTCACCCTACTTGCCTCAGGGGGGAATGTCCCCGTTCTTGCTGTAAATCATTCTGGATAAGAGCATCTGATAAATGAACAAATGTAAATGATTTAGAATATTTTTTTTAGGTACAAGGACCAGACTCTATAAAACATTGTGTTCTTGTCATTAAAGCACAACTTTGTGTTTTATGTATTTTCTATAAAATTATGAATAAATAATAATTTAACTTTTAGGATGAGGTTAGAGAAGTGTGACTTGACATGCACCAAACCTTTTTTTTATTTTTCATGCCAAATCGTTTGCAAGCGCCTGGAGAGCGTGACGCACTGAACAGGAGTGACCAATAGCAGCTCAGGGAGGTTTTTATTCCCTGATTATAAATGTTGGACTTGCCTGGTGGAAGATGTGCACTTCTAACACTTTACAAGACAGTTCAGACTAGAACAGATAAAATAAAAGACACTTCTCATCAAAAAAACCTGACCTCCGTTTCTGAAAACTATGGAACGCACGAAACAGACTCCGTTCAATGCAAATAAAACTGACACTTCTAACGATACTATCAACGGACACTTTGAAGGGTTGCTGAAGAGCTCGAGCCTTCCTCCGGGTCTGCGCGGGGAGCCCAGCTCGCGCACATCTTCATCAGGCATGGAGAGCTGGAGAGAAGAGCGCACGAGGAGTGTGGAAGACAACGAGCTGAGTTTACCGAGCCTGGCAGCGGCTTACAGCAGCATCCTGAAGGGGCTGGGTGAAGACCCCCAGAGACAAGGACTTCTAAAGACTCCATGGAGAGCAGCCACGGCCATGCAGTTCTTCACCAAAGGTTACCAGGAGAAGATAGTTGGTGAGTTATTATTCTTGTATTGTGATTATTATTGTTATTATTATTATTATTGTTATTATTTTCGTGGGGGGGCGGGGGGGGGGGGTTAATAGTCATCGGTGATATAACTGTGATCAACAGGTGATAATCTGGGATTATATTTAATTACATATTTACTTTTGTTTCCCAATAAAATAAAAATTAAAGATCATAGACGTTCTAGTGTAACAAATGATGCAAACTTGTATTTAGATTTTAAGTTTATTTTTATAATATTATCCGTTAAATCAGGTAGACGGTCATGTGATACTGAACCAGCGATTTCAACATGAACTAACAACTTGTTTATTCCCTATAAGCACAAACACGTGCGCGTGGAGCTGCTTTTCACGAGCACGATTGCCTAGAAAGAGTAACGCGCGCGCTGTCTCTGCCCAGGCTTGATCGCTTCTAATCCCAGTATGTTGTTCTGCTGCAGTGTATAGTGACTGTATACAAGTTACTTGCAGTTCTGTTGTCTTCTGCACAGGCCTAAATGAAAGCAGCCCTGAAACCAGAGGTGAGGTTAGTGATCCTGATGGCTCCAGGGGGGAGGGTGGGGGGTGTCCAGTCCATACGGGTCCCAGATGAGGGGCTCTCATGTGGGGCCTGTTCTCCACGCTTCAGGGGGGCTTCTGTGCGTTTGGGTCCTCAAAAGCAACTCGTAATAAAACAACCCTGCGCTCACCCCCTCTCCACCTCACCCCTCCTCCCTCGCTGCCCTACCTCACTCTCTCCTCACTCTCTCCTCCCTCGCTCTCTCCTCTCCTCCCTCGCTCCCCCATCTCGCTCTCTCCCCTCCCTCCCCCACCTCTCCTCTCTTTCCTCCTCCCCTCCCCCTCGTCCCTCGCCCCCACCCCTGACGGTCCATCTGGAGCTGGTTTCGGGGCTCCTGTACTGGAATGTGATTTGGTTTCTATGTGTGTTTCTGTCTTCTGTCTTCTGAAACAGTCGACATCTGAAATCATGACAACAACAACAACAGCAGCAGCAGCAGCAAACAGCAGCAGTTTTACCTGCAGGATATTTGCACCTGCTCACCAGTCACTCTCATCGCAGTATAAGACACTATACACTACAGTGGCGGGGGGGGGGGGGGACCTTGAACCTTTGAACCTACGACCGCTTGATCTGCTGTCAGAAGCTCTAACCATTAAGCTGTTCCTTCTGCTGAAAGGAGCTGAACCGTGTACCCTGCAGCAGCGATCAGCTGGCCTCTTCTGTCTGTCCATTGGTTGTCGTTCGCTCCGCCCCACATTTTCTTCTTTGCGAAACCGTGGAAACCAAATCGGAACAGGAAGAGCGAAATGTCCTCGAGGTGTTTTTGTTTTGCCCTCCCGTCATAGGGGGGGGGGGGGGCGGCCTGGTTAGAGCTCATGAACGCCATGTAGAGTGACTCATCACTGAGGACCCAAGAACACACAGGACAGGAAGTCACTGGGGATGATCTGGGGGGGGGGGGGTTACTGGCAGGAGGTTCACTTCCTCACACACATGTCATCAAGTGAGTTCCGACCCCCCCATCATCCCCCGACCCCCCCATCATCCCCCGACCCCCCCATCATCCCCCTCCCTCAGACCTCCAAGTGGTCATTAGGGTCTGAGTTGATTCCCCTGGGGGGGTGGGGGGGGGGGGGGGGGGGGGGTGGGGGGGGAGGTGCTGAGGAGGACACAGTACCACTGCCGCCTTTGTAGACCAACATTCAATTTGTGAGGTAACCATAGTGATGTGTGTGCGTGCGTTGTGTGAGAGACTTGAGGAATAGCTGATTTGATTTTGTGTGTGACGCGTCTGTGTGTGTGTGTCTGTGTGTGTGTGTGTGTTCATATAAACAGGCAGGTCTGTAAGGCTTGCTTTCTGTGCTGAACAGATGCTGCCTTCGGCTTTGTGACATAAACTAGGGTGATGCTCCAACCATCAGCGATGCATGGCTGGAAACACACACACACAGACACACACACACACACACCGCTGGCCAGAGCACAGTAGCAAACAGCTGTAGTGGAAAACCAAACATCAACACTGTTGCTTTAAATACTGGAGGACAGGAAACAACTTCTTTTTGTCTTTTTATTAAAAAAAAGAGATTTTCATCTTGAGAAAACAAAATTAGGAAACAGATAAAAGAACCACGATATCAGTTCTCAGAAGTTTCTCGGTGTGAGTGACATCTTTTTGCATCTGTGCGATCCTTCCATGGTTCAGTTCACAGAGAATGAAAACAGCTTATCTTTGTTGCTTTAGTAAATGACCTCATGGGCGTAAAAATCTAATTGTTAGTTCACACAAACACACCCTCAGAAGGAGCATCAAAATTACACCCACAAGCAACAAGTTGGACCTTTGGGCGTGTTGCCACGGTAACTCCCCACCCCCCCCCCCCAACCCTCGACCCGGCCCGGTAGATAGGCAGTCAGGAAATTAAAAAGAGCGTCAAAGAAAAGGCGCCATGCTGCCACAAAGCGATAAAGCAGGATTTATTTGAGCAACGATATGAGTTCTGAGCAACATTTTATTTGTATTTCTCAGGAAGAAGGTATGGGCCCAAATATAATTACTGCGTTTGCCTGAGAGAGGGAGGGATGGAGAGAGAGAGAGAGAGAGGGAGAGAGAGAGAGAGGGATGATTCAAAGCAGGATGAATTAAAGTCATGTCTGCAGGTCTGGTGTTCTGGTGTCTTTTGCTGTGTGTGGCCCACGTCACTGCAGTTCTCCATTCATCCCTCCCTCTCTCTCTCTTCCCTCCCTTCCTCTCTCTCTCTCTCTTCCCTCCCTCCTGCTCTCTCCCCTTCCTCCCTCTCTCCCTCTCTCTGGCTCTCAGATATATTGAATGACGCCATATTCGATGAGGACCACGATGAGATGGTGATCGTCAAGGACATCGACATGTTCTCAATGTGTGAGCATCACCTGGTGCCCATCTTCGGACGGGTAGGACTCACACACGAACACACGAACACACACGCACACACCCACACATGTCCACGGTCAGTGGTCACATGAGACTTGACTGATCAGGGAGAGAAGACGTCCTCCCACGATGCCTCAGGGCAGATAAAAGCCTCGTCAGATCTCTAATTGAGCGCAACTGTGATTAAACATCTGTGGATGATGAAGTCGAGATAAAGTCAAGTCACACTTGTGTTGAGTTCCAAGACATAACCTAGTCACAGCTGTTCATACCCAGGCTTGACATTTAGGGTTATACTCCAATTACCCATCCTCACCCCTTCCCCTTCCCCTCCATGCTCCCATCACCCC
Source organism: Neosalanx taihuensis (assembly GCA_030340665.1). Classification (NCBI taxonomy): domain Eukaryota; kingdom Metazoa; phylum Chordata; class Actinopteri; order Osmeriformes; family Salangidae; genus Neosalanx; species Neosalanx taihuensis. The sequence goes on from CM059305.1 coordinate 7,380,465, forward strand.
TCCTCCCATCATCCCTCCATCCTTTTCCATCCCTCCATCTCCACCTCCTCCCACGTCCCTCCCTCCTCCCCCCATCCCTCCCTCCTCCCCCTATCCCTCCATCTTCTGCCTGCAGGTGTTTGCCATTCAAAACAAAAGAGTCTTGACAATCCCTTTCACCAAAGAAAATCGGCTGTGATGATAGAAGAGCTGTTGATCACAAGCTAGCAAAACTCCCCCACTCTCCCACGCAAACGCACACACACACACGGACTGCCTGTGTGTGTGTGAGACACTGGTGTGTGTGTGACACTGGTGTGTGTGTGTGTGTGTGTGTTTATCCACACCCCGGCAATAGCCCCTTGTTGTCATCGCGAGCGTGTTCTCTTATCGTCACTCCCATCTATTTACCCGTCTCTCTCTCCACCTCCCCCCTCCCCTTCCCCCCGCACTCACACACACAAACACACCATCATGACTCACCCATATATCCTAACCCCCCCCCCCCCCCCCCCCCCCCCGCACGCCTGACCACCACCCCGTCACTGAAAGTCAGAGGACAGTTTTTTAATAATGCTTTTAGTGTCCGTCATCCATGCGCTACTGAACCACTTCCTCAGTTCGTATTGTAGAAAGAGAGGGAGGGAGAGAGAGACGGAGAGAGGGACAGACAGACAGAAGGACAGACAGAAGGACAGACAGACAGAGAGGTAATATATAGATGGAGAGGACGAAGGCGAAGAGAGTTCCTCGCACGCACGCTTGTTGCTGTTGCCCTTTCTCTTGGCCTGTCATCAAATTGCTGCTGACATTTGAGTGGAGAAGGAAAGGGGTGGGCGATGGGGGGAGGGAGGGAGGGAGGAGAGAGAGAGGGGGGTGTGTTTGTCCCTCCAGTCATTCACTGTAGCAGCTCACCAGCTGCTCTGCCTCTCCTCCTCTCATCTGCTGCTTATCCATCCATCCATCCATCCATTCTGCCTCCTCTCCTCTCCTGCCTCAGTCTTTTTTTGGTTTTCCAAATGGATGACTCATCTCTCCCCCTCTCCTCCTCACCTGTCGTGATATGAAGCACCATGTGATCAGGGGATGGGTGGTGGGGGGGGGGGGGGGGGGGGTGTTACAGCAGACACACGGTGCCTCTCCTGGGCTGGGGGGAGGGGGGGGGGAGGGGGGGGGGGGGTCCTCCTCATTCACAGGTGACAGGGTTGAGTATTGTTGCTTTCTCTTTGCAGGTTCACATTGGTTACCTCCCTAACAAGAGAGTGCTGGGACTCAGCAAACTGGCCAGGTAAGACAACACTACCTGAAACTCACTGTTCCTCAGCCTGTTCCTCTGTTCCTCAGCCTGTTCCTCAGCCTGTTCCTCAGCCTGATCCTCAACCTGTTCCTCTGTTCCTAAGCCTGTTCCTCTGTTCTTCAGCCTGTTCCTCTGTTCCTCAGACTGTTCCTCTGTTCCTCAGCCTGTTCCTCAGCCTGTTCCTCTGTTCCTCAGCTTGTTCCTCGGCCTGTTCCTCAGCCTGTTCCTCTGTTCCTCAGCTTGTTCCTCAGCCTGTTCCTCAGCCTGTTCCTCTGTTCCTCAGCCTGTTCCTCAGCCTGTTCCTCTGTTCCTCAGCCTGTTCCTCAGCTTGTTCCTCAGCCTGTTCCTCAGCCTGTTCCTCTGTTCCTCAGACTGTTCCTCAGCTTGTTCCTGGATCGCTCCGTACTTCAGACAGGATGTTAGCCAGACATGTTTTGTCCTCGGCTGACACAGACTTGAACATGTTTTCGATCCAGCGTTAAAACACATTTGTATGGGTGTTCCTTGAAGCTATGGTGATTGGACAGCTTACCGAGGCCCTTGTAAGCTGATTAGCGAGTGTGTGAGTAAGTGACAGCCAGTCCAAGCTGAACACCTGACCCTAATACTCACAGCTTAGTACTTTCACTTACCTCTGTTACAATCTGGAGTTACGACAGAGTCCTAGTCAATCGCCAAACTTAAACACACTACTCCCAAAAGACAGTCAGCACATCTCTCTGTCTCTCTGTGTCTCTCTGTGTCTCTCTCTCTCTGTCTCTCTGTGTGTCTCTCTCTCTCTCTCTCTCTGTCTCTGTGTCTCTCTCTCTCTCTGTCTCTCTGTGTCTCTCTCTCTCTCTCTGTCTCTCTGTGTGTCTCTCTCTCTCTGTCTCTCTCGCTCACACACACTGCCACATCATTTAATTTGGGTGATTGACAGAATGGGTGCATTCTTACAGAGAAAAATATTGTATTGTCCCTCTGGTTCTCTTCCTGAAACTGACTGTAAGTGGATGAAAATCCCATTTTAAAAATCCAGAATGTTCCGCGCTCACCCAGTAGCGCCCATCTCCCTCCTGACTGCTCTTTCTCTGACGTCAGTACGGCTGCAGCAGCTTGTTTCCTCACAATTAAATTCGTCCTTTCAGTTGACTCTGCTCTTATCTTTTGGGTTGGGTGACATTTGGTGTACCGACAGGTGAGGTCAGGTGAGGTCAGCGGTGCGGAGGGTGGACACAAGCTTGGGGGGGAAGAGCGGGGATCAAAGGTCAAGGCATCACAGAGTGTCATCACCATCGTGACCGCTCGGTCCTGTGGACTTAGGGAGAAGGTTATTTACCTTACATCTGGGACCCTGGTGCATACTCACACACACACTCACACACACTCGCGCTGTCTCACACACTCACACACGCACACAAAGGGCCTGCTCTTTTAGTTTCTAGCGTCTCTGAGAGTTTTTCGCTAAATCCCTCTCTGTCAGTCTTAAGCCGGTCTGTGTGCGCTGCTCTGAAGCGGAGCTCTGATTTAACGAGCTCTCCTCCTCTCCTCCGCAGGATCGTGGAGATATACAGTCGCAGACTGCAAGGTACAGACCACCTGCTCACACTGAACCACCAGCAGTCTGCTCAGATTAGGAGCCCTATTGTATTCCTATATTATGGCTAATTTTATTTCACTCTACATTTCATTTATTTATTTTTTTGCCTCTTAGTATTAGTTAGAGTGTTTGTGTCAGAGTTCCTGAATCCTTCTTCTGGTCCAAGGTTGTGTTTTGTTCTAAAACGTGTTTGTTTTGTCTTTCAGTTCAAGAGCGGTTGACCAAACAGATCGCCGTGGCGATCACTGAAGCCCTGCAGCCTGCTGGCGTCGGGGTTGTTATCGAGGCAACGTGAGACCACCGCCGCTCCGCCACACACACACACACACACACACACACGATCTCTTTGAACTAATGGGACTCTCACATATGTATGGTCTAACATACATGATCGATGACCTGATGGAAAGATCAGCTGGTGGTTACTGAATCACCTGTACATGTACAGTGTCTGACGAGGAATCCAAGCACCGTTTTGACTCTTTCTCCTCCCTCCTCCCCTCTTCCTCCCCCCCCTTCCTCCTCCCCTCTCCATCCTCTCTTCTCCCCCCTCCTCCTCCCCCCTCCCTCCTCCCCCTCCCCAGTCACATGTGCATGGTGATGAGAGGCGTGCAGAAGATGAACAGTAAGACTGTGACCAGCACCATGCTGGGGGTGTTCAGGGAGGACCCCAAAACACGGGACGAGTTCCTCACCCTCATCCGGAGCTGAAGACCAATGCTCGCCTCCCCCACGGCCGGCCTCTCCCCCCCCCCCCCACCTCACCCCCTCCCATCTCCCTCCCTAAACCCTGTTAGGAGCCACTGGGAGCCTTTGGCTGTGTGTGTGTTGTGTGTGTGTGTGCGTGTGCGTGTGTGTGTGTGTGTGTGTGTGAGAGAGAGAGAGAGAGAGAGAGAGAGAGAGAGAGAGAGAGAGAGAGAGTCGGTGCCACTCGAAACCCCTCTGCTTGAAAAACGACCAAATGTCACCATGACGATGGCTTAAAGTCAATCCTGCTAACTGAACCAGACCAGCAGGTCTCTAACAGTGACACAGTCACAAAAACAAACCATCCCAAACAGGCGACAAACCGCCCTGAGATATTTCTTCTTTGAGCTAACCTCTAGTCTAGTTAGTCACAGTCAGTCTCTTCCTTACTGCCCCCTTATCGCCTGGTTCCTCCTGTGTTCTGGTCATTGGGTTCTGGGGCGTCTTTGACCAGAACCAGATGTTGTACTGTCAGTAAAGGTGCTTAGGATCGTAGCAAAAGGAATCGCTCCTCATTTAGTCTGGAGCTAAACTCACATTTGAACCCTTCCTCTCCCAGAGCCAATCCTGTCTGATGTAGCTGTTCCTCTCTTTTCCAAGATGGCCGTCTCCTGTCTGTAATATCCGTACAAGTTCTGCTTGTTAACTGAAGTCTAGTTGTTGGTGAACCTGTGTCTGTTGAGAATCGATTTTGTCGATGAATTTTTTCCTTTCTTGAAATGTCCTTTTACATTTTGGCATCCCCCCCCCCACCCCCCCACTCGCAGCCTTAATTGTTAGGTGTAAAACTAAAGAGAAGAACCTTTAACATTTTTAAAGACGACAACGCACAATTAAACGAGGTGCGCGTCATTGTCAAACAGATTCCTTGAAGGATGCGTGAGTTCAGATGTTGTTCTACATGTTTACTTACGTGTAAAATGTGCTCCTATATCTATTGATGTGTCTAATACACATGCGAAAAATCTATTTTAATCAACAGTTCAGTATTCGGTCGGTATAGTATTTGCATCGTCGATCTTCAGTGTGTGAATCTGTTGTTTATTTCATGATTGTTTTCCGGTCGTGAGTTTTAGCAAACATAACATGAGACCTGCACCTTCTAAATCCTTAGTGTGCTGTTGTGTTATATATTGTGTGCAAACATGATTATAACAGAACAAATCCTAGAAGTTTCCTGCCTGCAACACTAGATAGTGTGTGTGTCTGTCTGTGTGTGTGTGAGTGCGTGTGTCTGTGTGTGTGTGGGAGGGTTTATGCTCCACTGACAGGCAGGCGGGGAGAAGATTAGCGATGGAGTCAGAAGAGGTCAGATGGAGTCAGATGGAGTCAGATCGAATCAGATGGAGTCAGATCGAATCAGATGGAGTCAGATGGAGTCAGATGGAGTCAGATCGAATCAGATGGAGTCAGTTGTTCAGCTCTTTGCATTGTTTCTGTGGCCTTCTCTAGGACTTTGGTCCGTCATTTACTCTTATGACTTCACACAATGTACTGTGCTCATTTGAAATACTTTTTATCAAATGAAAAATAAGAAAATAAATATATCTGTGAGTAACATGTCATCTCAACTGCTGTGTATCTGAGTGGGTTAATGTGATGCTGTACATTCTGTGCAGGGGAGGTTTGGTCTACATGTGGGTTGAATGACTCAGCTTATTTTTTGCCTGTGTTGTCACACCCCCTCTTGACCAGTCACGACTCCCACAATCTGATTGGTCTAATTTATGAACTGACAGCCAATAGGAAGGTCTGCTGCCAGGGAGTGGCAAGCCTAACAGTGAACATGCAGCTTTCATTAGAGAAAAGAGCAACAAAAAACAAGTTTGTTTTTACAAGTTATTCTTTAATACTTTTTTTTTTCTTTTTTTCTTTTCCCTGTTGTCTCATCACAAAAGACGTCAAGCGTTTGAAGACAACCATCAAAAACTAAAACATTCTCTCCCACTGTTTTTCCGGAACATACATGCACTCATACACAGAGCAATGAAATTCTCCCAATCTGATCGTGAAGCTGTCCGCTCTTCCACTGAAAGGCACACGCACACACACGCGCACACACACTCCAGAAGATAGATAGTCTCAATGTCTACACTCCGCATGTACAGGTAGACTGCAACTAAGGCAAAGTATCATGTTGTTGTTTACCTTACAGAAGAGTGTGTGTGTGTGTGTGTGTGTGTGTGTGTGTGTGTGTGTGTGTGTTTGTGTGTGGATGGGAATTCTCCCTTAAACTAACCCAAATCTCAAATGAACAGATCTGCCTTTGCCAACCTGTGTGACTCAACTTTTGGCAAGAGAGCCCTATAATCACTTGATATGTGTTGGTCTATACGCACACACACACACTTTCTCGCTCTCTTACACACGCACACACAAACACACACACATTGAAAAACAAACAAGGTACTGTAACAGCAGTGGGTGAATAGAACAGGTCACAGTATTCTGGTATTGTATCTCTTTCTCTTGCTCTTTCTTTCTCTCTCTCGACACAGTACACAGCCTGCTTGTCTCTGTCTCCCACACTCACACATGCACACACACGCGCACACACACAAACACGTACAGACAATAACATCTGTGTGTTGTACAGACCAGTATATTTCATAACTTCATATTACCATTGAAAAGTACCAACAGAATAAAGACAGGGAGATACGATGACATCACAAGGCAGATGACATCAGGAGGCAGATGACATCACAAGGCAGATGACATCACAAGGCCAGCCAGAAGCCATGACGCAACAAAGGGTTAACAGTTTTGCATCATTCCACCATTTTCACCACTGCCTCAGCTGTTACTTGTTGCATCATGTCATATTATTACAGATTTAAAGTCCATATAAAATCATTTACATTTTGGGGTAAATGTTTTCCGTAAAAAAAAGGCACTGCCATTAGTTATTCTAGATATGACGTCCCAGCCTCATGCATGCATTTCTAAAATATAAATTACATTTATTTTTTTGTTCTTCCTTTTTTTTCCCCACCTTTTTTTTGTTTGCGTTTTATTTTTTATTCTTAAACATACAATAATCTTTTTTCAAATATATATGTAAGCCTGCAGTCAATACAGGACATCGGCTCTGATAAAAGTAAAACAAAAAGACAAATTAAGAGCACAGTAAAGCGGTAAAACTTTGTTACAGTAAGGATACTTTTCAATCTGCCAACCTTTTTTTAATATCATAATAATTATTTCGCCCAAAAATAATGATGTGTATAATTGACTAATGTGCAGAGTATGTGAAAAAAAAAACAAAAAAAAAACAACAACAACACAAAACACTTATTAAATAATGTTTCATTTGTTGAATATCACGAGTAGCATCTAACAGTTCAAACTGCAGCCCTTGCTCACTGAGTAATTAATTATACAAAAATAAATCCCCCGGTTCATCTGGCCAGGGTAGGGTTCATGGGTTCAGGGTTCATGGGTTCAGGGTTCATGGTCTCCTGGTGGGTCAACACGGCTGTGACGTGCTATGTGACGTCACGCACAGGACCCTTGCTGTCTCCATCCCCCTGGCTCTGTGTCAAGCACAGTCTGACCACAGTGCTTTGGCGGTTTATATGGTTTCCACCAATAGACATAAAAGAAAAACACGCAACCAAAAAAACAACCACCGACCAACTCGCCCTCCTGATCCCTGACAGGGTGGCCTGTCCTCCGGTGTTTCCAGGACAGGCGGATGGCGCCCCCTACTGGCCGCTCTCAGCCATGCAAGCAGAAACACAAGCCTCCCCCCCCAACAAACTTACTCCCCCGTCAAATAGAAGATTATAGTTCCGAGTAAAAACAAAAATAACTATGTTAATATTTGAGATGTACATATGGTCACCAGCCATAGCAACGCTAACACAGATTGCTACTTTAAATAATACACCTATATGAATAAAACAACACTTCTGCAACAGTTACAGAAAAAAGGTATAAATAATCGTTTGAATCCGCTAATATAGTATTGATTCATATGGCAGTGACACGTGGCTCTGACTCCCCATCACGAGCATGATCGGTTGCTTTGTATAAAAGAACTGTGCGTGACGTCACAGTGGACCGTAGCTTATCGCCCCTGAGCCAGAATGCGCTCGAGGCAAACGTCCCTTCAGCTCGTGACGTCGTGCACGCTGTCTGTCTGTGATAGAACAGCGATGCAGAACTACAGACATCCTCAATACTGCAGCGGAACACAAACACACACATGGTGACACTCGTCTCCACATAAAAATAAAATAAATGCTTTGGTTATACAGCATTCAAAACACACAGGCACTAGCAGGCAGTGTGTGTGTGTGTGTTGGGGGGGGAGTGGGGTTGTGTTAAGTGTTTGTGTGTTAAGTTTGTGTGTTCTGATTCAAAAGGGATGGATGGTTCTGGATTGTAAAGGAGCCAGTCATTGATGAGTCCAGATCACCTGTCATCAGTGTATTTAACACTGAGCTGCTTCTACTAAACTAAAGCTCCATCAAGCATCCCTTTTATGACCTTTTAACCCTCATCTCCTCCTGCCTCATCTCCTCCTCCCTCATCTCCTCCTCCCTCATCTCCTCCACTACATGTCCCTGTACTTGCTGTAAGTCGCTCTGGATAAGAGCGTCTGCTAAATGAACAAATGTAATGTCAATTGTCATTACAAGAGTGGCCACCAGGTGGCGGTAACCTCTCAGGAGGGAGACCTCTGGGAGTGCTGAACCCCGTCATGGATGTGTCTCTCCTCCAGGAAATGACCTAAAACAGCCTCCTTCTCCCGTTTGCGTCTAACATGTTCAGTACATTCACCCTGCCTCGTCTACCTGGCAAGAGGAAGAGGAGTTTAACCTGGTTACACACACACACCGATATCCATACACACCTGCAACGATTCAAGTGCTGCTCAACATGTTCCTCGTGGAACGCACAAGGCTTCTCTAGACACTTTCAGAGCTAGCAGATCCAACAATTAGAACCTGTGATTCTCTAGAACACATGTAGTCCACCCTGCCCCCCCCCCCATGCACGCAAAACCTCACACACCAAACCTTCACCGCAGTCATGGTTCAAACAAATGCCAATCATGTACTCTCAATGCATAGCATTTCTAGATACATAGGCTATTACAGATTTCACAACTATATAATTGTTGTATATATATATATATATATATGTGTGTGTGTGTTTATATGTACAAAATAATCAACGTTGACCTGTGATGAATCCCTCTGCCTCTAAGGTTATTCTTTTTTCTTTGACACAACCTGTCCAACATCTTCCTGAGCCTCTCCAGACATCTCATCTTGCCTCAAATCCAAAGTTCCTGCCTCTGATTTGAGGAGTGAACATCCCCCAGTTCCAACATCCTCATCTCCCTCTGAAACATTCCCTTCCCTTACTCCGTATTCCACCTTCCTCTATCTTTCCTGTACCGCCTCTTCCTCTCGCTCCCCTCTCATTTTGCTTTCGACCACGTGCTCTTCCTCTCTCTCGCGTCTCCGCCCTGTTGCAGCTCAGCTACAAGCCACATCCCAGAACCAAACTATTGGATGTAAACGATCACCGTGGCTACTAGCCTGTGGGCCGTTAACTACGGCCCTGTGCCACAAACACCACCGCCCCCCCACCCCCCGCCCCGCCCCTCCAAAAAAACAAAGAATGGGTACATTGATTCCTGAAAATCCTCATCGATTTAGTACCCTAGATGGTAGCGTCTCACGTAAACAATACATATGGTGTGGAAAGGTTTTAGTCACCCTACAGAGAGGAAGGGTCTCTCCCAAGCCCACCTCTCTCTCTCTCTCTCACTCACTCAGGGCAGTGGAGAGACATGTTCGTTTTGTCTGTTAGCAAGGAGGGCTGGGGGTCTTCCGTGGGGTGAGAGGTGCTGAGGTGGGCTGGGAGGCTGGCGGAGGTAAGTAGGCGGAGCTTAGCCCCGTCCAGAGATGACCACCAGGGACCAGAGAGCCATCTCTCCCCCCATCTCACAGGCGGCGCTCCTCAGGCAAGACTGGGGGGTGGGTCTGTGCGGGCGCATCACAGGGCCAACCTTCCCCGTCACCCAGACACCAGGGGGGGGTGAGTGTGCTGAGAGTGGGGGCTGGGGGGCTGGGGGGGGGGGGGGGGGGGGGGTTACCTAGGTTCAGCTCCTGATAGGACAGGAAGAGGTGGAGCTTTTTGTTAGCCGTATGCCGATTGGTTCTTTATGTGGTTTAGACACGGCCCACCCTTTTTTCAACCTCTCCTATTGGCTGTGGGGCGCTGGACAGAGAAGTGAAGGGTGGGGGGGGATGGGGGTGGTGGGGGGGGGAGTGACCCCTGAGGTTCCTGTCCGCCTGGACCAGCTCTGCGCGCCTGGTCTCCATCAGGTCCTCCTCTCAGATCGTGGAAGTTCGGTCGATTCCATCTGAAAAGGTAGGAGCCACAGTAAGGATGTAGATGAACGTCTTCATCTTCAAGAATACAATGTCATGTTGGCACGGCCGGGTATCGAACCGGTAACATTCTGATTACTATAGCCTGAATCCCTAACCGCTCAGCCACCAGACTCCCTGGATGGTGTTGATTTTGTGCCCTGCAGATAGGCGAACTTCCACATCACGCGTGCTAGATTAATATATTGTTATATATTGATATATTTAATTTGTTTATATTTTTGGTGTATTAAAGTACAGTATAAATACAGTCTGGCTGTAGATTCAGGGAGTAGGACGTGTGTGTGTGTGTCTGTGTGCATGTGTGTGTGTGTGTGTGTGTGTGTGTGTGTGTGTGTGTGTGTGTGTGTGTGTGTGCCTGCAGCATGTGGGTCCAGTTCTGGCAGAAAGAGGATTCTGGTTCAGACTGGCATTCCTAAGCTCACAGTACTTTTACTCTGCCCTGCTGCCCTCCTCCAGTCCTATCCGCTCCACACACACACACACACACACGCACACACACACACACACACGCACACACACACACACACACACACACACACACACAAAGCAGCGCTTGTCCACCGCTCTGCTCTGAGCACTGAGCCCCAGTGTCTCCTGCTCTGCGCTGCGAGGATGGAAAAAAACCAGCTCCCTGGATTCAGAGCTAAAGTCCACTTCACATGGGAATGGTTACTGCGTTTATCCAACCCCCACCCTCACCCACCCTCCCTCCCTCCCTCCCTCCCCCTCCCCCAACGGGGTGGAGTCATTGTACAGTCACACCCAGGCCAGGATAGACTCAGCATGATGTTCCGGTTAGCTGTGCTGCACAGTGACCAGGCACTATCTGTGTGTGTGTGTGTATCCGTGTGTGTATCCGTGTGTGTATCTGTGGGTGTGTGTACCTCTCTCACCTCCGAGGGCGTGTTCGGTCATACTCAGACACAGGGACTCCAGGCGGTTGTTGATGTCTGGTTCTGTTACTGGCACCTGCAGATCTGAAACAACAACAACACCACCAACAACACCAACAGGTTACACCACGCGGTGTGCGTAACCACGGTAACGCCACAGCAAGGTCGCTGAGAGCCTGCGCCCAATCGCAGGGCTTGAAGCCGTCACGTGAGCTCTTCTGGTCACGTGACGACGTGGGAGCTTGTAGTTGCCGTGGCAGCAGCTCCCTGGAGGTCCTGATCTGATCACATTACAGCACCAATTAACCCTGTTAAAGGCTGCCGGATCAGACGCCCCAGCCACACTGGCTAATTGCGTTACTCACGGTGGGAGATCTGGCACGTTAGTTTGGCGTTATTGAGGGCAGTGGGGGGTGGTGGGGGGGGGGGGGGGGGGCGGGCAAGTGCTCAGTCACCAGCTGAAGGGCACACACACGCACGCGCACACCCACCCACCCACACACATCCATGCACACACACGCGTACGTACACACACGCACCACCCGATTGAACCAGCCCAGTTGGAGCGCCCGGAGTAACCTCGTCCATCTCACCCCAGCTTCACATCCTCCAGCCTGCCTGAGCTCAGCTGAGTCACAGCCCAGGTCTGGAGGCGTCTCCTGGGGGGGGGGGGAGCTGGGTTAGGCCCTCACAGGCTGGATGCTCCAGTCCACCAGCTATTTATACACCTCCCTCCCTAATTCCACACACACACACACACACACACACACACACACGTCTCTCTTCATCTCTGCATTCAGCCCCCTACTCCCGACCTCAGTTTAACCTACTTATTGATCGGCCTCATGTTGGGGGGGTGGGGGGGGGTGGAGATTGGGAAGGAGGTGGTTTGTGAGCGTGAACAGGAGCCAGAAGGTCGGAGGTCAGTGGTCTCTTGCTGTCCCAGATACGCACTCTGGCTCTGCTCCAAGTGCTGGGGGGTGGGGGGGGGGGAGGAGGAGGGGGGGAGAAGAGGGGGGAGGGGAGAAGAGAAGTGTGCCAGGGCACCCCTAGCCACACTGCACAAAGAGGCTCATTGTAACATCCAACTCTTCCCCCTCTCTCTCTCTTTCACTCCCTCCCTCTCTCTCTCTTTCTCTTCCTCTCTCTCTTTCACTCCCTCCCTCTCTCTCTCTCTTTCTCTTCCTCTCTCTCTTTCACTCCCTCCCTCTCTCTCTTTCTCTCCTCCCTCTCTTTCGCTCCCTCCCTCTCTCTCTCTCCCTCCGTCTCTCTCTTTCTCTCCCCCCTCTCTCTTTCTCTCTCCCTCCCTCTCTCTCTCTTTCTCTCCCCCCTCTCTCTTTCTCTCCCTCCCTCTCTCTCTCTTTCTCTTCCCCCTCTCTCTCTCCCTCCCTCTCTCTTTCTCTCCCCCCTCTCTCTCTCTCTCTCTCTCTCTCACACTGACGCTCAGTGTGTCCAGCAAACAATGAGAGGGCAGGGGGCTGAGATAGCAGATATCCCTCTGTACCACACACACACAAGCACTCACACACCCATGAGAAATGACATTAGAGTGCCGTGTATGAGAATGTATGAGGAGGTGTGTGAGTGAGTGAGTGAGTGAGTGAGTGTGTGAGTGAGTGAGTGAGTGTGTGAGTGAGTGAGTGAGTGAGTGAGTGAGTGAGTGTGTGAGTGAGTGAGTGAGTGTGTGAGTGAGTGAGTGAGTGAGTGTGAGTGTGTGAGTGAGTGAGTGAGTGAGTGAGTGAGTGAGTGAGTGAGTGAGTGTGTGAGTGAGTGAGTGAGTGAGTGAGTGTGTGACTGACCTGACTGCTGGAACATCACCATGGTGTGTGGGCTGGTGTGTACAGGCAGGGATCTGGTCCTCTGAACTGAACTGTGAGTCCTGCTGGGCATGCTGTTGCTGCCCCCGGGGTTAGCGAACCACAACCCCTGCAAAGACACACACACACACACAGTTACACACACACAGTTACACACACACAGGTCCCTGATCACAGCCACCTCTCAGTGTCAGTGTCGCCATGCACATATCTGGGGAAACACCCACTTCTTGCTTTGCGTGGCTGGGAGGAGATTCAGACTGACTTCAGCATGTGCTGGACCTGGTCTACCCTCATCTTCATCAGGGATCCCCCTCACACCTGGAAACAGACACACGGTTCAGAGGGATGTCTCTCTCTCTCTCTCTCTCTCTCTCTCTCTCTCTCTCTCTCTCTCTCTCTCTCTCTCTCTCTCTCTCTCTCTCTCACACACACACACACACACACACGCGCACGCACACACACACACACACACACAACAGAGTCACACACAAATCATACTTACATCATACTTTCTCCACGTCATAATTCGATAACTGATCCTGATACAGGTGAGCATTATAATCTCATGGAATACCTAAAGCAGTAAATGTTCTCTGCTTTGCAGAGGCTCCCTGACTTTAAGAGTCTCCTCCCTGTCGTCTCCTAGGGCTTGTGGCATTCACCCCTCTGACTAAAATAAACCATATATATAACCATATATCCACCCATTCCTAAAAATACTATTGTTGGTCCAAGTAACCAGCCCAACATCCCGGTATTTCCCAGGCAAGAGACGGCAGGAGAGCTCCGATGATCTGATCAGGAATTTACTAAAACGTGCCCCAAAAAGCGAGATTTTTTTACTTAAATCTTCGGGGTCTACATTTAAAACAATATAGAAACGTTAGAGTAATCATTTACATATTCCACTACGTGGGCCTAATGCATTTGTATCCAAATCTTCCTTTTTAAGTGTGTGTGAGCTTTAACAGGTCTAAAACACTGACACTTCGTCAACAGTGGGAATAAAGAGAAGCTGGGAGAATTATGAAGGTATGAATGTGTGAATTTGGGGTCTGATGCAAAAGAAAAAGCTCCCGAAATGAATATTAAAAACTATGCGATCAGAACTGCGGTATAAAAGATCCTAAAATGATCCCAGATCCCAGCTGCAGGGGGAATCTGTCTATTCTGCTTTAAAAGATCCGGATTCCCTTCAAACTACAGACCTGGTTGAAGTCATAGCTTTGAGCATTGAAAATAAAATACATGGATTTTTGTTTCAACGATAGGGTTTAGCCTCTACACTCCTGCAAACCTAGTAACATACAGTATTTCCACATCATAGTCATATAAAGGCGTGAGACTGAATGTTATTCTAACCTGCTCCAGCTATGGATAGAAAACTGGACAAAAGAAACATTCAAATGCAGCAGAAAGCTTCGTGAAAGAAGAAGCGAAGCTTAAATATGAGTTAATATGACTTACTGGGAATAGAGTTGCATCGATGGGCTGTAAGATCTGTGGTGAGGTCTCCCATTCACTCCTGATCTATGGGTTTGACCATCTTCACTAAGTTTTCCTGCTCCAGTTCCTCTTGTTGAGACCAGAGGAGAGACCAGAAGAGAGACCAGAGGAGAGACCAGAGGAGAGACCAGAGAGAGACCAGAGGACAGACCAGAGGAGAGACCAGAGTAGAGACTCTGCTTTTCTCTCTCCACATGGTAATCATTAACAGAGAGCATGACGTCAGGGGCTTGGCAGCATAAGGAAGCAGAAATAGAGAATGAAGTTAAAGACAAGATCTAACTCAACACAGCAGACTGACTGGGGATTAGGGAATTGTTGAAGGGGGGGGGGGGGGGAGTTGTTTTTACTACAGAAAACAACAACAAAATCAATACAAGTAATAATAAGACGGGTGAAGTTGTAGTTTAAAAAGCAGAGGAGGTGGTTTAGGGGGACATGGGATCTGATATAAGGGGTTTGGTTCTCTGGCTTTAGCCCAGCATTTACAGGGGGAATGTTTCGCTTGTGCAAAAGCACAGCACCGTTGGGTTTTATCTTTTTCTTTTACAGGTTTGTCCGCAAATATAATATAACGACGTTCTTTTCTTTTTATCAATGAAAGCTGTGTGACGCCTTCCTCCCTTTCTGGAAGTTTTTCATAGGAGCGCATTCCAGCCGGTAGGGGGCGCAGTAAACAGAGACCTGCAGGAGGCCCAATTAACAAAGGACACAGCAGAATCTATGGCTTTAAATGGCTCAGAATTAACTATCAAACATAGTAGAGTTTGCTCTACATAAACTGAGGTTATTATGAAAAGCATTTGTATTTTTATGGTAGATTTAATAGACAGGGTGATGCCAGGCAACATTAGTATGATGTATACTTTCCTTTGGGGATACCGTGAGATAGGAAGTCTACAAGTTTATTATTAATTTCGCCTATACTCCAAAGAATTATTGGTCCATAATTTGATATGCCAGAAAAATACCTAAGCTTTGATGTTATAAGTATTGAAGGGAGTTAAGAGGGGGTTCCCCTTAAATGTGGCCTCTGCTGCCATCTTCTGGCTGTGTCTCACACTTCATGTCCTCTGACCAGGCTATCTGACATATTTGAAAGTGTTTATTTAACATCGAGCTCAACCTTATTGACATAACGTTGTCAGGGTCAAAGGTTTTCATTGAATTAACTACGTGTAAAACGCCTTCATAGCAGTTCCTTTTACTTTCAAACTTTCACCTCATACAAACTCCTATTAATGATACTCAGGACATTCCTCTTTTGTAACCAAGGTAACCTTGCTCTCTACTTGTGGGAATGACTGATTTTGAATGTGACCCGCTAAGGGACCGAATAAAGAATAAACTTTTGACTAGATAACTTTCGATAGAATAAACATTGACTGACCCAGAGACCCCATCTGTCTCTCATGATGGGAGCGCAGAGCATGCAGATCACTGACAGATCTGCAGGCAGTGTGTGTGTAATGTGTGTGTGTGATGTGTGTGTGTGTGATGCGGGTCGACAAACATGCTGCAGCTGTAAATGCACGTGTCAACAGACACCATCATGTCATGCAGGCTGCCTTTCTCGTGACGCACAAGTCACAGACCAGACAGTGAAGGGATTGATCAGGACTAATCACCTTCACATCAAGACCAGCAACTGGGCAGAGAGATGTCCATGACTGATGATGTAAGATGCATCTGAACGTTCCAGTGTGGAGGAGCAGGAGGAGAAGAGGAGGAGCAGGAGGAGAAAAGGAGGAGGAGGAGAAGAGGAGAAAAAGAGGAGGAGAAGAGTAGGAGAAGAGCAGGAGAAGAGCAGGAGTAGGAGAGGAGGAGCAGGAGAGGAGGAGAAGATGAGGAGGAGGAGAAGAGGAGAAGACGAGGAGGAGGAGAAGAGGAGGAGGAGAGGAGCAGGAGTAGGGGAGGAGGAGGAGAATAGGAGGAGGAGAGAAGGAGAAGGAGGAGCAGGATAAGAGCATCTGCTAAATGACTAAATGTACATGAATCCATTTTAAGTGGTAAACAAGGTTTTCTTTTTCCCCCACAGAGAGTTCCCAGTGTGTTTAAGTCTTTCTGTCTCTAACCCACATCCTGACTCAGGAGATTTCCGCTCGCTGATTTACAAGCCTCACACAGTCTCACCAGTGAGTTCAAACTCAGGTGACCCTTCTGAAGGTCAACAAGGAATTATTTCAACTGTAAAGCCATGCAGCTGTCGGAGGCTATGACAGTAATGATTTACGCCGTTAAGATCAAGTCAATATTTTAACATGACATGAATTTTGATGGTTTTTACACCATGCAGCAGTGTGTGTGTGTGTGTGTGGGCCATCAACAGCATAATATTTCACCTCAAACCAACCAATTAACAGGTTTATTTCCATAATTAATGTATAATAATAAACCAGTTTGCCTAGTTTAAAACAGTGCAGTAAAACTTTATTTTTAACATGGTAGTGCTTGCATACATTTTTAGTGATCTATGAAAGATGGGTAAACTTGTTACATTCATTGGCCACAAACAGAGATTTTCGAAACAATTATAATTATTATAAACGCTATCCTTGCCTTTGGCAGGACACAATATAGCAAAGATAGCTAAATAGATTTCACAGAAACAAAATAAAATCGGAATAAAAATACAATATTCTCAATTCATAAACTTGCACACAACCAACACTCCCCACCCCTCAACCTTGTACTGGTAAGTGTGAATGATTATTAGCGTAGCAGAACGCTGCCTGTTCTTGAATGAGGACCATGATATCTACATGTCAGTCACGTTGTTCCCATCGATTGTACAGTTGCTTCACCTGTTCAAAGCCACTAACAACTTCAGCTTCGTACCATGAAGTCAGAAACCAACATTCACTTTAAGACCCACAGCTGGGAAAATAAAAAAGAACACGTTATCATCTGATGTTACAACAACATAATCTGAAAAGTCTGTGAACCCAGTTGATATAAAAAGCACAACCCAAAAAAACAGACGTACTATAAAAGAAAAGAAAATATTGTCCTTAATTAAAAACAAGCTACTGTCCAGGCTAGAAGAGTCTCGTAGCTTTAACTGATACCAGTGGAAACCAGGGTGATAGAGGAAAGAAATGCATTATGTTCAGTTCAAACAGACTTGACTGTGTGGATGGGAAAGTCTGGAATAATGTCTGTCTTACTTTACAGATCTGCAAGTCTTTGAACAAGAACCCCCCCCCCTCTCCTCCTCCTCTTTGTGATTGATTGGAAAACAACTTGGAACGTCTCCACAACACCCAAGGTCAAAGTTCACTTCACAGACGTGACCTTTTGATGTCACTATAGGCTGCCAAACGCAAATTCAAGCTTCTAAAAGGAAAATAACATGGTGAAAAAGAGAGAATGGCATCAGCCCACTGATTGTGTTTGTCGGACGACTGAATGTTGAACAGTGGCATCGCACCAGACACTATCTAATGAAGTCAGTCTACAAGAGAAAACACAAACAAACTTGAAATGAAAAACAGACAAAGAGTTGAATTTAAACTACTAACTACTACTAGTTAGTCCCAAAGTCTTCCTACTCCAAGATGTTTGCACCAAACAGTTTATAAATAGACCCTAAATACTCTGAACAGGGATGAGTCAAGGAGAAAACACCAGGGCGACTTCACATACATGAAGAACAACATACTTCTGCACACACGCGCACACACACACACACGCACTTTACACCTGGGTAGAGCTACCATCTCCAGGTGAAACACCTTATACTACTGAACCAGGCAGGAGTCATCTTAACAACATAAAAACACAGAATTAGCTTCCGTTAGAATGATATACGTAGTAGTACGTAGTATAAAGCTCATTAATTCATTTTGATATACAGTATACAGCGTTTTTGTGCAAAACAAAAAAAAGAGGTTTTCAGTTAGGAATAATCTAAACAAACATGACACAATGGTACATTGTCGGGGGTTCTGGTTGGGCGAGCGTCCTGTCATAACCATGGCGATCCAGTCAGCTGACAGAACGGTTGGAGAAGAGAAACGAAGAGAGGCTGGTGAGCCAGGCCCTGTGAGGGGGGTGGGGGGGTGGGGGCGCTGACGAAAATAGGCCAGTGACACTTTGATCCACCATTTCTCTGAGCCTCATCCAGCGCTATACATTCATCTCAGTGGGCGGGCGACATTCATCAGAAGCACGCCTCTCTCTCCATCTCTATCTCTCTCTCCTCCATCCAGGGCCCTCGCACCCACGCTGAGGCCAGAAGGCAGTGATGCCACCCTGGGGAGACGCTCGCCGGGGCAGCTGAAGGCTGGAGCTTCGCACCCCCAGTTCTTCACACATGCTCTTTGGAGACAGTGGCGGCCATCTTGTTCACTCAGTATGAAGACCTTGAGTTTGGCTCAAGATTTAAAACAGAGTCGCTTCCTTCTTCGGGAACGGTGAGGGCATCGTCCAAAGTCTAATTTATATATAATTAGTTTTCTTCTTTTTTTTTGTTCCTTTCTTCTTCTCTGGTGTATAAGCCCCATCTTCCAGAAGCACCACAGCACCAGCCTACTGAATGCTGGAGGAACAGGGTTCTCAAGCCAGTATCCCCTCATAAGAGTAAAGTAAGAGTGGCTTTTTAAGTGCAAACATCGCCTCCCAGGTTCCCAGAAGGCAGCCTCTGTGTGCAGTGTGTGTGTGTGTGGGTGTGTGTGTGTGGGGGGAGAGGCAGCGTTCATCAAGTCAGTTCCTGACCAGCCACCGATCGACCAATCAGGCCTCGTCATCAGGGGGAACCTGATGACTTGTTCCACATCACCTCCGCTGATCAATGTCTGTCGTGGTTTTGCTAGAATCTTCCGCGTCGCCCCTCAGGTGAACACGTCCATCTTCGCAGGGCCCTTCCCCCCCCCCTCCCCCCTCACTTTGTTCCCCTTCTGACCGCCTCGCCCTCACAAAGGTTGTCGCTGTGGCAACCGCATGCAGGGGCATGTGCATAGGTGGTAGAAGGGGTCTGTAAAGCGACTCGGCGAGGGAGGGAGAGGGGGCGGGAGGGAGCAGCTTGCTTTATCTTCCGGGGGGGGGGGGGGGGGGGGGGGGGTGTGGAGTCGGTGGGGCTGGGTGGGGTCAGATCTGGGGCGTGCAGTAGTGATTCTGAGGGGTGGAGTAGTAGTTGTGGTGGTTGGTTTGGATGTTTCCGTAGGCCAGCAGGAGAGGAGCGGTGGGGGCCGGGGGGCCACTGAGGAGGTGGGGGCCCCCCATAACACTCCCGCCCCTCTGTATGGAGCCGTACCAGCAGGGGCCCAGCTGGGGTGTGGAGGACAGGACCCCGCTGCAGGGGACAGAGGGAGAGACAGAGAGAGAGACAGAGGGAGAGACAGAGGGAGAGACAGAGAGAGAGACAGAGAGAGAGACAGAGGGAGGGACAGAGGGAGGGACAGAGGGAGAGAGACAGAGGGAGGGACAGAGGGAGGGACAGAGGGAGAGAGACAGAGGGAGGGACAGAGGGAGAGGTTGGAGTGATGTCTGGCTTGACCGTGTGCGTTTATATGGTTATATTGTTGTGCGTCTGGGTCATGTGTGTTACATGCGGTACACACCTGCCGCGATCCGGCCGGGCGATGCTGCTTCGGGAGAGATCGTCGTCGCTGTCGTACCTCCGCGGGTTGTCGAAGAAGTAAGCTCTGGAGCTGAAGCTGTGGCTGTTTATCATTCCTCCTGGAGCCTGGAGAGAGAGAGAGCACAGCCGGTCTGATCTCTCTGACCTCCCATCACACACACACACACACAACCAGAGAGCCTGTCGTCAGCAGTGGATGACAGCCAAGCGGAGGATCTCACCAGGTTCTGGTTGGGCCTCTGGACTCTGAAGAACACCACCACCAAGCTGGTGGGAAGCAGCTCCCAGAAGAACAGGATGATCCCAAAGATGATGTACGCTTCCCCGCTAATCTGCTCGACATCTGCCTGAAGAAGGACATAGAAACAAGACGCACACCGTTTATTCTTGCGATGACAAATCAAACACCTATTTGTATGCGTCTCACACACACACACCCAAAAAGAAACATGTTCACGCAAACACACCCATCAGATACGTGAAACAAACCACAGAAACGACATGATTTAGTTGCTGTCAGCTTGACGACTCGGCAGCTCAGGTCTGCGCACAGATAGGATGGAGACTGTGGACACGGATTAGGACAAGGATCAAGACTTTTAGACAAGGACGCGAGTGAGAGGTACACAAACACAGAAGATAATCCCTCCAGAAATGACAGAATATAGTCACATTCTGGGAGACTGGCGCACGCATACACCCACACCCACACCCACACCCACACCCACACCCACACCCACACCCACACCCACACCCACACCCACACCCACACACACACACACACACACACACAGGGAAACAGAAACACACACACAGCTCCAGACTGGCCCAGGGCAACCTGGTGCTACACAGGCTGGACCGTCTGTCTCACGGGGGGGAGCTTTAACTAGGTCAACAGCACCAAGCAGGCAAAGAGACATGCAGCAAGACTGACAGGCTGAGAGAGAGACATGGAGACAGACAGGCCGAGAGAGAGACAGGCTGAGAGAGAGAGAGAGAGAGACAGAGAGAGAGACAGAGAGAGAGAGAGAGACAGAGAGAGACAGAGACAGAGACAGAGAGACAGAGAGAGAGACAGAGGGAGGGAGTGAAACTTACAGGAGTGAGTGACAGAGAGGCAGACAGGTAGATAGACAGGCCAAGACAGACAGACAGACATGTATCCAGGCAGTGTTGTCCTTTGCCTGTCTGGTTATTTATAGACAAACAGAGCCCCTTCCCCCCCACACAGTCCACATCCCACCAAATCCCATCAAATGGATTGTTTTTTTACAGAGAAGCAGATCTGTTAAAGCAGCTCGGCTGTGACCTTCTGAGCTAAAGTCAAGGGCCATGTATGATTTAACACACACACACACACACACACACACACACAGACACACAGACACACACACAGAAACAAATCCCTGGTCTTGCAGTGAGTCATGACAGATTTGCATCAAACAAACACGATCAGAAATGTGAAAAAAAAACATTCAATCAAATCAAACCCACTTAGGAAACGCACCACAGCAACACACACACACACACACACACACACAGGTGTTTGCACACTGATCGCAGTGAAACAGATGATTAATCATGTTGTTCAGCCCCGGAGTTGTGTCTGTGGAAAAGGGGGGGGGGGGAGGCTGGACTGCATGGTGAGCTGTGCTTATCTGGGACACCAGGGTTCACCAAAGGTTTAAATACTCTGACACTCATAAAGAAGGAGAGGGGGAGGAAGAGAGAGAAAGAGAAAGAAAGGGAGAGAAAGAGGGGGAGGGTACGAAAAGAGAGAGGGGAGAAAAAGAAAGGGATAGAGGGGAAGAGAGAGAACAATAAGGGGGGGGGGTAGAAAGCAAGAGAGAGAGACAGACAGTCAGCTGCTGTCAGCATGCCTGGGTGTGGTGTGGCAGGCAGGGGGCCAGGGGCCAGGGGCCTACCTGGTCTGAGATGTTGTACCAGCCATAGTTGAAGGGACTGGGCCTGTCCTCTGGAGCCAGAGCCACCACCACCAGGTTGTAGCAGGCCCTGGAGGTGTAGAGCAGGATAACTGCAGCACCAATGGCTGTGGCCTGGCATACTGATGTTCCCTGGGAGGGAGGGAGGGAGGGAGGGAGGGAGGGAGGGAGGGAGGGAGGGAGGGAGGGAGGGAGGGAGGGAGGGAGGGAGGGAGGGAGGGAGAGGTATGGAGGTGAATGCCATAGCATGGATTCCTTTCTGCATTTATATCAAGTGACAGTGAGAAAGACACAGGTATGTTTCAGTGTTGGCAGTATAACAAGCCTGCCTGGCTGCTGCCTCTGCTACCAAGCATCTTAGACTCAAGATCAGAATTCTAATTGGCAGAATTACACCAGATGGTAAAATACAGTTCCCATGTTTGTCAAACAATGATGTAAGCTTGTGCAACAACCGACACAGTGAGCAGCATCTCTTCAGAGATCTCTTTTAGAGGCTCCGCTGACCTTAGACTCCAGGTAGACGTTAGCGGAAGACATCTTGGCGATCTTGAATATGCAGACGGCGAGCGAGACGGCGCACAGCACGAAGAGGCTGTCGTTAACCAGGACCCGCGCCAACACGGCCCGCTTCACCCCCACCTCCCCCCCGTCACCTGCAGAACCCTGCACCAGCATGGCACAGGTCACGTTCACGACCAGGAAGGAGAGGCTGGCGATGAGGAAGGCAAGACGCATGGGCACTCTGAAAGAGCGGGAAAAGATGAGGAGAGATCAGTTGTTCCATGTCCTCAGAACACAACGCTGGGCAAAGTTTACAATCTGGGAAAGGCAACTCACTTGTATTTGTTGAGTTCAGGGGAATATTTCGCTTTGGCTTTAAACATGACCTGAGGAGAGAGGGGAGAAGGAGGGAGGGGGGGAGGGAGAGAGAGAGATAAAAATATGATGATGATGCAGTTCTTTAACAGACCTAAAAACGTACACAGATGGAACAGATGAGGACGGTTAATATTCTGTAAACCAACGCAGTTTTTCCTCAGAAAAAAAGAAAATACAAAAACATGTTTTCCTGAGGGACAAGTGATCATAGATAATTACACTGTACAGTGTAAGAAAAATAAGAGAGAGGGGAAAAAAAGGAAATCAAATGTAAGTAAGATAGACTGAATGACTGTTCTGCACATCAAATCTTTTTTTAATGGAATCCACTGTACAAGAGGCCAGGATATAGAAACCACACTGATAAAAGGCTTTGGCTGAGTCTGTGTTTTGGCAATGTGCTTAGCCAGTCCTGTGTCTGAGCTGCTAACCCACCAGCTGGCAGTGACGGGGTTAAGACCAGCCACTGAGGCTCCAGCAGAAAACACGAGTCAGCGTCTCAGAAGCCAGACCCAGATAGGCCCAAATCTGGGCTGAATACACAGACTGGCCAGCAGCCAGGACAAGGGTGACTCCAGACCCCACCCCCCTCCTCCTTCTCCCTCCTCCTTCTCCCCGCTCCTCCCCCCTCCTCCTTCTCCCCCCTCCTTTCCCACTGAACGGCTCAGGAGTTGTGATGGCCGCCCAGGGTCAGACCAACATCCAACCGACAGCATCGTTCCACAAAAAAGTTCTGGAAAACATGTGAGGGATTCAATACGTCATTTCTACCAACTGACCTCAAGGGTTCTGTCACACTGGTCCCCCTTGCGGAGCTCCATCAAGGGGCCCATTCGCATCTGACTAAGGAGAGAGAATGAGGCCCCTGGTGGAGCTCCTTCAGGGGGCTCTTTCATATCTGACTGAAGAACAAGAATGGGGATCCAGACTGATAATGGGGCCCCTGGCGGAGCTGATCCTTTGGTTTGTGACGGCCCTTTGGTGTCTCATGAGTATCAGTGATGTACACTGGGGTGCAGTGGAGCGCATTCTCATTAGAGGTGTGAAGATATGGCTGAGAAAACAAAGTGTGTTTTGGGAGCAGGAACACAAGAGAGATAAATGGAGAAAACCGCAGACACACAACACAAGCACATTCACGCAGTAATGTTGTTTTGCATTTAGCATTTTCATTTAGCAGACGCTCTTATCCAGAGCGACTTACAGCAAGTACAGGGACATTCCTCCCTGAGGACAAGTATGGTGAAATGCCTTGCCCAAGGACAGTCATGTTGGCACAACCTGGATTCAAACTCGTAAACTTCTCATTACTAGCATTATTCCCTCACCGCTCAGTCACTTGACTTCCCAGATGCACACGCAAAAGGCATTAACTATCAGCCTTAACCATCAATCAAACCGCTGTCTGAGATGCTGCACCATCCATACAGATGTCTAAGCCTACACACACGCACACGCACACGCACACGCACACGCACACGCACACGCACACGCACACGCGCGCGCGCGCTCCTTTTCAATCAGTCATTTCCAGCTGTTTACTATTCCCTGCACTCCCTGTTTGTTGTCAGCAGCTCTGCTCTCATCAGTCAGAGAACATTCCCACACACAGAAGGTCTCTAAACTTCCAGATCTCTCTGTTAACCTTACCAGCTCTAATATTACACAATAAGGATTATTGCTTTTTCATTTTATTGTTGATTTATTTTTTTAAATCGACCGATAACATGTCACCCTCATGGACATCACTAGCTAGCTAAATATTTCTATATATTTTTTTCCATTGGTTAGGGTCAATAGCCATGAGCCTTGGAGAGCAGTTAGTGATCACAGCCTACACAGGTTGAGAATCACTGACCGTTTCAAGTCAGGAAAGCTTGGAAAGGTACATTAGCGTGTACGTCCCAACTGTGTCCACTTAGAACCACTGTGTGAAATGTAAAATGCCGGGTGGAAATTCCGGAACATCTTTTGAGAACCCTCATCAGACGCGAGCATGCGTGGAGTCTACATTCCATCTCAAGTCACCTGACTGTCAAAGGTCCTTAAGGCTACTGTAGGTGGCCAGACGTATGCCTTTCTCTGCCCTGACAGATAAATAAATGCATTTGGTTTGTTTTGACGCCACAACATGTGGAAAAGACTAGCCTAGCCTACACAAAATCACATTTAATTGGATTCGTTGTTTCTGGAGGCACTGCAGGACAGTGCCTTTTCGCTTATTCGTCAGTGTTAAGGGTGTGTTTGTATTCGTATCTGTAACAGTTTGCATGTGTTGGGAGGGCGGGGGGGGGGGGGGGGGAGGGTCAGTGCGGACTAGGGGAAGGAGGAGGGGGAGATAATCTTCGTGCAGTGTAACAAATGTCCAAAAACTCTGGGTGTACCAGACTGTCTGTTCAAGGAGGGAGGGGGGGGGGGGGGAGGAGGGCATGGCAAGGCTGAGAGAGAGAGAGAGAGAGAGAGAGAGAGAGAGAGAGAGAGAGAGAGAGAGAGAGAGAGAGAGAGAGAGAGAGCGCTCTGGGAGACATGCGCATGTGATTGTGTGAGTCACACCTGTGACACCTCTAGGGTCTCTCCTTGACCTAGTCTTGCTCTCCAACTGACACAAAGTGTGAAACAAACGCCCACAAAGTGACACAACCCTCTGATATCCCCAATATTCAAACACACTTGGACCTGTGAAGCTACACTTGATCATAAGTGTTAGCATTAGCATACATACAAAAGCAAGCAAACGATAAAAGACACACACACACACACACACACACACACACAAAAGGTATTACTTTGACACCCGGGGGAGAAAGACACACAGAAAGAAAACGACCAGTCAAAAGACGTGTGTGTGTGTGTGCGTGTGTTGTGAGGAGGAAGGTGTGTAGCGAGTGACAGCAGGTTTTCCTACGTACATTATGTAAACACATGACTGCCATAAGTGGGGCACTGAAAACACACAGCTGTCAGAGGGATCTAGGATTGGGCAACAGTGTGTGTGTGTGTGTGTGTGTGTGTGTGTGTGTGTGTGCATTCGTCTGCTGCCTAGCCAATGTCTGCAAGCGGTAAACAAGATTTTGCTTTTTCACCCAGTAGAAACACCAGCTTTGTCTCTTCTGCTCTCTGGTCCACAATGTAGTTCTACCTTCCTCAAATGTATTCTGAGAAGCGAGCATGTGAAAAGTCATGTGACTGACGAGTCTGCTGGTCTGTTTGTCATACAGGGTAGTTTTTTTTTTCCTGTCAAGAAAAGTTCTTGACAGTTACTGACCGTCTCATCTGTACAAGTGTGTTTGCGTTTTCACAAGTTCTCACTTTTCCTGAGGATCGCCACTCAACGTCAATGTGGCCTAGAGTGTCCCACTGCTGCAATGTTGCATCACAAGATAACCTCCTCGTTCCCCCTGACAGAAACCAATAAGAAAGTCCAACACCAGCATTCCTCATTGTCCAAGATGACCGGAGCAACTGTCAATCTTTAATCATCAAACCTGTACAGCGGTCCCTTTTTTTTTTTTCTTTACAAGCATTGTCAAAGAGAGCTTCACATATGCACACAGAACTGCCCCACAGAACTGCCCCACAGAACTGCCCCACAGAACTGCCCCACAGAACTGCCCCACAGCCAACTTCAACCCTCAAGGAGAACGCAAATGGAAAAGACCACACCACACGGCTGGGTTCTAATGTGACCATCATGCTGTACGTGACAAAGAAAATCACAGAACTTTCTACAGACTCATTTACCATTGTTGACATGCCAGAAATAAGACTGCGTGCGTGAGACAGGAGGGGGGTCAGAGGTCATTTCTAGGTCAGACCTACAGGTTAATGTGTATCAGAGGTTCTTCCCCCTGCAGCCATGCTTTCTGAAGTCTAACCTGGCAACCCTGAAGTGGTTGGGTTGACAGCTAAGCCTAGTTTAAAAGCAAGCAAGCCTGGTTGGTTGTAAACATCACATGACAAAAAACCTTCCGACCTGAAATTACCAGCTGAACAAAATGAGCGAGCCGCTTTCTCTGTTGTCCTGATCGCCGGACGTACCCAGAAAAGCCTGCTGGACAGACCAGAGGCACGAGTCTTACCGGCTGCCCCCTCCCCTCTCATCTCCTTTCATCTCCCATCATCTCCCCTCTCTACTCCCACCTCCCCTCATCTCCCCTCATCTCCCCTCATCTCCCCTCATCTCCCTCCATTAGTTTGTGAAAGTAAAAAAGGTATGAAGGAGAGAACAAAATGATAACAGAGGAGACATTCAAAAGAGAGATAGGTGGAAAGAGAGTGAAAAGAGGAAGTGAACTCGTGGCAATGAGCCCAGGATTTAACAGAGTCTATAGTGTGTCTGAGTCACATACATCTGACTTCTGTAACATTATTACACAAGCCTGTTTTTCAGCATCTAGGAACACGCCAGAACACAAAGCTGGTATGAAACAACAAACGATTTGAGGCCCTCGATAGTTCAAACTTAGTAATGTCACATCGCAAACACGTCAAAAACAATCCTCCCTTCATCCTGCGATACAATATGGGATTTGTTATTGATGATGATCTCCCTGCAGAAGGAAGCAAAGAAATAAACAACATTCCTGATATTCCAATGAAACAAAGACGATTATTCACTTCTCTTCTGGGCTCGGCTCCCAAGTTCGTGCTCTCATTTACATTTTACATGGAGTCATTCAGCAGACACTCTTTTCCAGAGCAACTTACAGCAAGTACAGGGACATTCCCCCTGAGGGTAAGTAGGGTGAAGTGCCTTGCCCAAGGACACAACATCATGTTGGCACAGTCAGGAATCAAACTCACAACCTTCCGATAACCGCTGAGACTCCAGTTCCATCTGACACCAGAACGTTCAACATGGACGGTTGAGATTAAGGTGATTATGCTTCATGTCCAACTTTAGTCCACTGGGGCAGTTTAAAGCCATTAGACTGAGATCTAGGTCCACTTGTTATGTTTCCATAGCAACTATAACTATTTCAACAGCTATTTCGACAGCAAAAATGTCAGCCAATACATTATGGGTATTTTCTTTGATCATACTTTTCTCTCAGATCAAGGAATCTAAAAGGTTTTGTTTTGTTAGAGGGGGAGATTTTAGATGTTTGATCTGAAGCTTGTTCAATGTGGAGGTTGTGGAGCACATTGATTATCAGGTGTCTGAACCCAGAGAACCCTGGGATGTTAAGGGAGGCTTTCTACTGTCTAAACCTGTCTCAGGAAAGGAAAACAACGCTGCTCCACTTCTCACTAGCTTCTCCTCCCTGTCCTCCCTCTCTCCCCTTTTCTTTAATCTGGACCTTGTATCAACCTCAAGTCCATGGACGCATAATTACACAGGTCAGAACCTAGCTGTGCCTAAACACAAATAGCTGGAATTCAAAGCACCTTTATGAGTTTCTGCCATGCAAAGGTGTGAAACGACTATGTGAAAACATAATGCTGTGAGGACATCCCTCTGTGTGATGTCTCCATGGAATAAAGAGTGGAGGTTGGAAGGCAGGGAGGGAGGCAGGGAGGCAGGGGGGGGGAGGGAAGAGAAAGAAGCCGAGAGAGATAAGAAGAGACAAAGAGGCAGATAAGCACCGTAACACCCAACGTCTGCCGGGTCAGAGGTCAAGGAATCCTGACCAGGACTTGGCTCAGCAGGTCGTCCAGGTCCACTTTAACATGTTATCATGTTGGACACCTTTGACCTACTTAAGGCGGTCACAATGCACCATGAGCGCAAATGTGTTCCAATTATTGGAGCAGGTATCCCGACAGGATTAAGGTACTTCTCCTGAAATTGCCCTTGTAAATCAAACAATAAGAATAAGTGAGGAGCTTTAGGGCAGACTACTCTGCCCCTGGAGTAGATAAAGCATTGCCAAAAAATCTTCACCCTTCCTCCCTCCATCCCTCCTGATGGAACACATTCAGCATCCACCTTTGCCCACTCTGCAAGCCCACAAGATGGTGGCTGTGTTTTTCCTTTTACAGTTTAGAGGCCCCAGGAGATTTGTGATATTGTATGCCAGGCATAGGCTTCAACAAGACCACTCTCACTCCTTAACTGCTCTCTCTCTCTCTCTCTCTCTCTCTCTCTCTCTCTCTCTCTCTCTCTCTC
Organism: Neosalanx taihuensis; assembly: GCA_030340665.1. Lineage (NCBI taxonomy): Eukaryota > Metazoa > Chordata > Actinopteri > Osmeriformes > Salangidae > Neosalanx > Neosalanx taihuensis. The sequence continues at coordinate 7,409,217 of CM059305.1, forward strand.
TCTCTCTCTCTCTCTCTCTCTGTCCCTCTCTCTCTCTGTCCCCCTCTCTCTCTGTCCCCCTCTCTCTCTGTCCCCCTCTCTCTCTCTCCCCCTCTCTCCCTCTCCCTCTCTCCCTCTCTTCCTCTCTCCCTCACCCATCTCTGCTAGCCTCCTTTTGTTGTGCCTGGAATAGTACAAGACAGAGGAATGAGGTGATGTCATGCCTCTGCAGGTGCCTCTGATTGGCTACTCCGTTTAAATGCCAGCTCCTACGCCAGCCCGAGTCGAGTCAGTGAGCCGTCTCTCGAACGGTCGCCGGATAGAGAGAGAGAGGCTTCGCTCAGACCCACAGAAGAAAGATAAATCACACACACACACGCCCAGAACACAGCCCTGAACACAGCCCTGAACACAGCCCTGAACACAGCCCTGAACACAGCCCTGAACACAGCTCTTAACACAGCCCTGAACACAGCTCTGAACACAGCTCTGAACACAGCCCTGAACACAGCTCTTAACACAGCCCTGAACACAGCTCTTAACACAGCTCTTAACACAGCTCTTAACACAGCCCTGAACACAGCTCTTAACACAGCTCTTAACACAGCTCTGAACACAGCTCTTAACACAGCCCTGAACACAGCTCTTAACACAGCCCTGAACACAGCTCTTAACACAGCCCTGAACACAGCTCTTAACACAGCCCTGGTGTGAAGAGGGATGTGGCTTCCCAGTAAGTCGGGTTCCTGGAAACTTCTTGGTAAACTCCTGTGCCTGCAGGTATGGTGGCGTCAGGGTCACTGGTGAGACAGACTTCAACTTCCAAAGGTTTTGCATGACTGGGAATGACACACAACTATTTGATCTTACGCAGCAAAACTAGGTACATAACAGTGCTCATTAAAGAGAATCATTAAGCTCAAGTCCAGTAGACAGACATAAGCTTCATTAAAAAAACCATTATGTATGTGCATTGAAAACAGTGTCCATTTTTCTAAATTATCTTTTAAGTATGTTTTGTGGGTTAGAATTAATGACGACAGGTCATGAGATGAAATTCATTGACATTTGAAATGTTGTCGTTTAGCAAAACGCTCTTATCCAGAGTGACTAACAGCAAGTACATGGACATTCCCCACTGAGGCAAGTAGGGCATGCCTTGCACAATGCCGTGCATATCGGCACAGCCAGGGTTTGAACCAGGTACCTTCTGATTACAAGCCTGACTCCCTAACCGCTCAGCCACATGACTCCCTCCACCACATGACAGCCTTGATTGAGGTCAATACACATCAATCCAGATCATGATACCCATGCCGCGTGACGTTTCACTAAGAGTGCCTCAGTGTCTGGCACGAGAACTGCTGGTCATCTAAACCACTTGATTTCCGTGAGTATTTAGAAGTAAAGCCCAGATCCAGATCCCCCCCCCCCAGTGTCTTGGAGGTCTGAGTTGGCGCGTGCCCCCGCAGGACAGAACGTGCACGGGCTGCTTGGTTGTCAACAACTGTCCACTGTGCACGCGGCGGACAGCAAGAAAACCGGATTGCTTATAAACTGAAACCGACAGAACAACAGGATGTTTGTCAGCTGTTAAAACAGCACGATGCGTGGATCTGGAACAATATTATATGGTGTGACAGCCTATACTGGTATCAGAGAGACACTTGCACACAGAAAATAATAATTATGGAACAGTAAGGTTAAGACATCTGTGATTTAAACGTGCAAAATCAAGTAAAAACGTCTCTTACCTGTGCAAAGTAAAGATTTAGCAAACACAGCGTGAAGAATTGCAGGCATATGGGAAAACAATACAGAAGCCAGTAAGGCAAGGGCTGTAACTGGTTGGCTTGGACAACGTTCTTGAAGTAGAATGAAAATAATGTAGTCCTCAGTGCCGACCAGAGCAAACAGAGAAATAGAAAGACGCTCTGGTAGCTGAAACGTTTGTGTCCGTAGTGCAAAATCAGCCAAAGTTGCAAGTAAACAAATATAAAAAGAAGAGAGTAGAGGATGGTGTAGACAATGGTGAGCCCGAGCTCTACTGACGGAGGAACAGCAGCTTGAACTGGTTCATCAGATGAGTCAGTAACAGACCTGAAGACACTAAGACTGACCTGGTTTTCTGATAACAACATAGCGAAATATTCAGTGGAACAATTAAGCATTCAATTTCACTAAATTTCTACAGCCAAAATACAATAATGGGGTCAAACTTTTCATGCATTTCCCCCACGAACTGCTTCACAAAAACAAAATACTCCCATTAAAATATCATCCTCTCCCTAATCTTTGGCTAAAAACAACTACACTAACTACATAACTAATTTCCTAGTTCGCAAAAACCACAAATAACTGCACAAGCCAGGTAATAACAACAGACAAACAAGAAAAAGCCTACAGAGGAACCCCCCCAATCTCTGCAAAGCAGCTTCTCTCTGAGCAAAAAAACAACTTAGAAAAAAAAGGGATGTGATGCATGGAGCGATCAGCTGGTTAAAGCTGCTATCAGGACCCGCCTCCTGACCAATGAGGCAACTGACCTGACCAATGAGGCAACTGTCATACTGTGACGCCATCTTGGCTCTGTTTTCCGCACGACTTTCAACTGAGATGTTGTCCATGTTGAGCCAACATGGAGGTTAGTTTTAATCATAAAGACTGATGTAGAAGTATTTCCCCGCCCCGTTTCTCCAGGGTGCTCACTCATTGGTCAGTTAACAGCCCAGCCTCCAAATGTCTTCTTTGTTATTGGTTTATGATGATGTCAGATCTAAAGGTATCCGCCCATTTAAACACGGGGTTGGATGAAAACATCTTAATTTTTTTTATGAATCGTCTGATTGGTTCGTTGAGGCACGTGTAGCGAAAAGACAGGAAGAGAATATCAAGCATAACATTTATCAGTCAGTGGTCCGTGTCTAACTTAGTTTTGCATTTTCCTAATAGACTATTTGAATATATTTCGTTAATAAATGTAAGTCCTATATGGAGGTGAGCCCAACTAGGCATTTTTTTCCACTTAAAGCGAGCGAGCATCACTACTGAAAGCTGAAATCAATGTAAATGTTGTTTGGTCAGCTTGTAACCTAACTATCTGTTCCAAAATATAAAATATAAACCAACAATCATGACACTGATCATATTTATAGTCATGTTTTGGTTCTGCTCAAATGTTGGCCAAAGCACAACAGCAAATGTTTCGAAATTATTGGATCACAGCGCTGAACATTTGACGGAAAAAATGAATTCTGGAAAGACTTTATTCGTGTACTTTGGACACCAAGGTAGGACCAGCTGATCTCCTTATAATAACAATCTAATATGCTCTGAACGCTAAGTCTGGTTACTCAGTTATAGACATTATTGTAGTTCGGTTAAATCAAGCCTCTTTTCTTCCAGTCAACCCCACCTTAGTGCTGTTTCTGGACCAGCTGGAGATGTCTGCTGAAGTTCTGGAAGATTATGGTATCTCAGTTGCTAAGGTAACCAAAGTCATCATTATCCTCAGGACCACCAGAAGGACCTCAGGTCATGATGAGTCACAGATTCACTGAGCTATTAGATAGACGTCAGTGGACACCCAGGGAGAAGCAGTTACTTTGGTTTTTCAATTACCTCGACCACTTCAATAATCAATTAACAACAAATATATATTAAAATGCAAATTTTTTTATTATCTGTACGCTGTTTAAAATACAGGTACAACAGTTTAGTACAGTTTAGTCTAAATCATCTCATCTCAGTTCTTCATTCATTATAACCCAGTTCTGAAGAAGGGGTGTGTAGTTCTCAGCTAAAACATCTTTGTGTTAGTCACAGAATTTGTCATTTAATACTTTACATGTCTGCAGGTGAACTGTAGCAAAGACCATGTGGCAAAATACTGCACAGATGACAAGATCATGAAGAAAGCCTATCTGTTCAGGTACGTGCCTAGCAATAAAGTGGACATTTAAAAACATCCATCAACTACAGCATGAAGGCCAACATTAGATCCTTGGACTTTTGCTGTAGGCTGAGTTTATAAATGCTGTATGTCTCGAAAAAGCGGTGTAGGTCACAAATGAATAAACATGATGGACATGTAATACCAGTGTCCTCGTTTTTTTCTTCCCAGAGGCACGGAACTCCTGAAGAGTTTCGACACAGACACCGTGTTCGATGTTCATGCCATCGTCTCTCACGTCCTTTTGTAAGGAGCTCAGTTCCTCAAGTCCCTTCATCCTCTGAAATCAGCTCAGACGATGCCGATCAACTTACAACTCCTCTTTACCAATAAGACTGACAAGTGACGAACGTGAATGTGTCTTGGAGATGAAACTGTTATGTTTATGACTCTGTCACGCTTCACAAAACATCCCGATGGTTTTCTAACCGGTGCAGCCAAATCCTAGAAACCATAAGAACCATGTTCATTTGTTGCACGTCACAACGACAAACGTTTACAAATGGATGCTACAGTTAAATCGTATAGTCTGTTGAATTCACGTAACCATCTGGTTACTAGTTGTGATGTTTTTGTGATCCAGCACAGTGTTGTTTGACGAGGTGCGGTGGGTGCACACCGTGGCGGAGTTGTTGGCGGTGGAGAGAGCAGCTAAAGGCCGGCTGGATGTAGTTCTGGGTCACGTTCAGGTTCTGGGCCTACCAGGTACTTATGGACCAATCAAAACGTCATTTATTGGTGGTAAAAAAGAAGAAGCAGAACAGTGAAATAGACGAGTAATAATATACAGAGTTTGTGAAACACGTTGAGCGTTATGACCAATGATCTTGTAGTAAAAACATGTTCATGTTAAGACAGTACGACATTTAATGAGCATTCTGAACATCCTTCCTTTAGTCTTGCTAGTCTCAGTGATGTGTGTCTTTAATGTAGCCTGATCTTGGCTGTCCAGCCTGGGGTTTTGTGTAATCTCCTTTGTCATGTGACCCGTTACTCAGAGCACCGGGCGCTGATGGAGACTGCGTTTGTGTACGGAGCCAAGTACCAGTTTGTGCTCTCGAGCGGAGGACCAGTCCTGGAGCACATGGGGTCAGTGCATCATCCCTCCCAAGAAAGAAGCTGAGATCAAGCCCTTCACAACAACAAGGGCTGGATGCTGGGGGGGCTGAAGGCTGGAGGCTGGGGTCTGTGGGCTGGAAGCTGGGGGTCTGGAGGCTGGGGGTCTGGCAATTTCCTTAGGAATTAGGGAACTGTATTCTTTGTGTTCTGTGGTCCTCCATATCCAGCTCTCTCTCTCTCTCTCTCTCTCTCTCTCTCTCCCTCCCTCCCTCCCTCCCTCCCTCCCTCCCTCCCTCTCTCTCTCTCTCTCTCTCTCTCTCTCTCTCTCTCTCCAGGGTGAAGGAGCCAGCCTCTCTGGCTGCAGGTCTGTGGTTTCTTCACTGCAAGGGTCTTCCGCGTGTCACAGAGCCCTGCCCACACACAGAGCTGAGCAGACCCCTCACCACCCTCCACATCTACACCTTCCTACAGCTCATGGAGGCCCCGCTGGTGGTGAGGGCTCCCAACATTAACATTTAGTAATTTATCAGACGGTCTTATCCAGAGCGACTCACAGCAAGTACAGGGACATTCCCCCCCCTGAGGCAAGTAGGGTGAAGTGCCTTGCCCAAGGACACAACGTCATGTTGGCACAGTCCGGGATTCTAACTCGCAAACTTCTGATTAGTATAGCCGGATTCCCTCACTGCTCAGCTACTCGACTCCTCTGGGATTCAGAACAGAGTGGTTGGTAGAAGCTGAACCCTAGGATATGTTTGCTGTACTTTGCTGTGTTTTAAACCTCAATCTCAACCGCTGACTCTATCTAGGCCAACTCCAAACTAGCCAAACTTCAGCGAATGAGACTATTCCCCCCCCACTCTCCTGTTAGACCGAGTCTTCAGAAGACCCATCCCAGGTGAAGGTGATCCACAGCCATCTCCAGGTACCCCTGCTTTTCCTCTTCACCCAGCCCGACACCCTGGCCCTGGACCGGGTCACGGCTCAAACTCTAGCCTGGAGGCTGAGAGGCCGGGTGGGCCTGGTGCTTGTTCACAGGTATGTGCCAGCTTGGTTGTTCTTTATATGTTAAATAACTGTGTCAACACTCCAGTTTGTGAGTTACATAGATGAACCACAGAGACATTACATCAGCCGTTTGTCTGTTAAAGGGAAAGCCCAGATGTTAAAACTCCACCTGAATACAATGCTGCTTACAGACTTGCTGGAGAGGTGAGTATTAACAACATCAATCACAAATGACTTCAACTATGTTTTTCATCATTATTCCTATATTTTTAAGTCAGTCTCCCTGTTTGGATTTATTTGATTGGTTCAGTTTGGTTTGTGTCATGACTTACAAGGGGTCAGAGGTCAAGTATCTCACGCTGAACAACCTGGAAGAAGTCATCGATCTGTTCAGAGTAGACCCCAGGCCAGATGAGCATGAGGAAGAGGAGGAGGAGGAAGAGGAGGAGCGAAGTTGGACTTCTCGAGGTATGCCTTTGATAGAGCTCTCGTCAAGGCCGTGCATATTTTGAAAATGTTCTCAGTGAGTAGGCGGGAGTTAATGCCCAAGGTCAATCACATGCTAATGTGGTGCAGCGGTTCTGCTAGTTTTTCTGTCTAATCCCTTTGGATGAATCATGAACAACTTATTTTTTTATTTTTTTTAAAGGAAAAGAGGCAGGATATTTGTGTTGCGTGGGAAAGTATTAGAACAAGTTAATAATTGCTGTGTTTGGCCAGACCTGCTGGATGATGAGGTGGCTGAGGCGGTGTACAGGAACAGGGGTCAGAATCTGGACATAGAGGGCGTGACGGAGCTCACTGCTGACACCTTCCACAGCGCAGTGGCGGATAATCTCCACACGGTGGTGCTGTTCTACGTCAAATGTAAGACTTTTTTTCTACGCTAGAAAGCATCCTGTGAGTCCTATGAACATTGACTGTGAACGGGTTTTATAAGAGTTAAATTACTCAGTTACTGGAAATGCCTCGTGGGATTTTACTTCAGATTCGTCTTCAAAGATCACGAGTCCTTGTTCGTTTGAACTTTTTCTCTCCACCACCAGGGGACGCTGTGTCCGTAGCCTTCATGCCCTCCTTCCTCGAGGTTCCAGAGATGCTGGAAGGTGATTAAGACCAAGACAACCGTTAGGACAAAGAAGCCTGTATAAACGATACTTCCCCTCTACATACATCAACCTTTTTCAACTTCCTGATTTCTACTGTTGTTAGACGATGACATCGGCGATGTAGAAATGGCGGCTGTGGATTGCAGGGAGTGGACGAACGTATGCAGCGCTCAGCGAATCACCTCGTTCCCAACCGTCATCCTGTACCGTCCAGGGTCTCCCGCCCAGCCGTACAGGGGCATGCTGGGTAGTAAGAGCCTTCACACCTTCATCATGCTGTGAGTCCAGATGCTAAAACTCAACTCACACCTTCACATGAAGACCTTGGGGAAGCAACGCTCGCCTGTTTGGCTTCATCGCGCTGCACTCTAAATCGAGACAGGAAGTGTGAGAATAGCAGGTGTTGAAGGACCCATCGTTTAATGAAGTGTCTTGATGTGTGTGTGTGTGCGTACGCATGTGTTTTTTTCCCAGGACTCGACTGCCTTCCCCTGTCCTCCTCTCCTCTGCTGGGGAGGCGAGGTCTTTCCTGGAAGCCCCCCTGCATCCCCGTCATCCAGACCTCGCTCCTGCCAGGGTCCTGGGCCTGTTCAGCTCCGACACAGACGCAGGTCTGTCAGTTAGAGAGAGAGAGAAAGAGGGGGGGGGGGGGGGGGGGGGGGAGAAGCTAGAGAGCGAATGTCTGAGTCTTTGCGGATCTGAAGATGACCACTGGCTTTGTCTGTGTTCCCTAGGGGTGTCTGTGTTCCAGGAAGCAGCCAGAGCTCTGAGAGGGGAGACCCTGCTGGCCCTGCTCACAGGCAGCCAGGCTGAAGCCAGGTACTCCCCTTCCCCCCCCCCCCCCTCCTCTGGTTCTTCTCCTCTGTTCTCCCACAGCGCAGAGCTTTAACGGTTTAATGTCAACACACCACAGGGATTAACGCTTTCGAACGCTGCACGGCGACGGACCATCTTCCTATATTACAGTCGTCTTTGCCTCCTATTGGTTGATGGTGTCGTCGAGGGAGACGAGGTAGGGTCGGGGTCTTTCTCTCCTGCTCCTCAGGTGAAGGTGTGTTGTGTGTTCCAGGGCGGTGGAGTACGAGGTACAGCTTCCTGCCATGCTGGTGTCACGTGGACCCCAAACACAAGCACATGCCCACGCCCTCCACCCTGCCTCTGCCAAGGACCTCACCTCACTCATCCACCAGGCGCTGCTGGAGCCCTTTGTAAGGCTGTTAGCGTGTGCATTAGCATGTGTGTGTGTGTGTGTGTGTGTAAATTAAATTTAACTTACTTTCCTGGCACAGCACATGGCACCTTCTTGACATTGGCTTTGCTGTTAGATTACACAAACGATCCTCTTTAACAGTAACGGACAGTTCTGTAAATATTTACTGTACTTGAACTTTCAGCCACGTAAGACATGCATTGTCTCTATGTGGACTAGCAGTAAATCCTGTTTAATGTACTTGAGTCCTGTTTGTTTAGAGCTGTAGAGTTAAGAGGGTGTCCATTTATCACCTAAATCCTGAGGATCCGTCTGTTCGATTTCTGAGAATGTTTTGAAGCCGTAAGCTTGAGAGGGGTTAGTGCGACAGAGAGTGTCGCCTGATATATGCTACCAGATGTCTTTTGTGTGGCGAGTGACTTGTAGTTCCAGGGGGGGGGCAGTGATTATGTTTACTACCATAGGTCTCTCATCCATTTCTCTCTATCTCTCTCTTTCTCTCTTCGTCTCTCTCTCTCTTCATCTCTCTCTCTCTCTCTTCGTCTCTCTTTGTCTCTCTTTGTTTCTCTCTCTCTCTTTGTCTCTCTTTGTCTCTCTTTGTCTCTCTTTGTCTCTCTTTGTCTCTCTCTCTTCGTCTCTCTTTGTCTCTCTTTGTCTGTCTCTCTCTTCGTCTCTCTTCGTCTCTCTTTGTCTCTCTCTCTCTCTCTTCGTCTCTCTTCATCTCTCTTTGTCTCTCTCTCTCTCTCTTCGTCTCTCTTTGTCTCTCTTTGTCTCTCTCTCTCTCTCTTCGTCTCTCTTTGTCTCTCTCTGTCTCTCCCTGGCAGCCTGAGCTCACAGTGGAGAACCTCCCAGCGTACCTGGCTCTGGGCCGGCCGCTGCTGCTGCTGTTTGTGGGCGAGGAGGAGGAGGATGAGCAGGGGAGGAGGGAGAGCGTGGGCGCCCTGGAGGAGATGAGAGCTCTGCTGGAGACGGGCCAGCTCGCTCCTCACCTGCCTGCCTGGGTACACCTGTACGTGCTGCACTCCAGTCCTTTGTCATCACAGGTTCAGGTTTCACACAGTCAGGTGGATGAGAGCGGCAGGGCATGGTGACCCTGAGATCTGCGCACACACTTACACACACACACACACACACGCATATACACACACACATACACACACATCATTATTCAATTTCAGCCCTGCAATGAGGTTCAGACCACTTTAGGAGTCCTTGAAGGGCAGGAAGAAGGAAGTTAAATGAAGTCACTGATTATGTTTGTTTGTGTGTGTCTGTGTGTGTGTTCCAGTGGCCGGACCCCAGCTGGTAAAGGGGTCTTGGAGGACTACCTGGGCTCCCTTCCCCCACTACCTGCTCTGGTTCTCTCCCTCCTGCCCTCAGGAGGAAATGTGTTCCACTACCCCCCCGATAAGCCCATCATGGTACAGTCCGTCCTGCGGTGGCTGCAGAGTGCCAAGGATGGGAATGTGCCACCAGCAGGTGAGCGGGGGTGGTTCTTAAGCTATTCCTTTGGTCATTAACACATAAGGGATTGTAGAGTGGCGGATATTAAGTTTAGTGATCCATGGGTGACCCACTGATTCCTGTTTTTACTGCAGCTGGTAGCTGCTTCCTCAAGGGGGCAGGCTTATCCAACCTCATCTAGGTTTGCAATCTCATCAGTTTAATGGAGCACAACTCCATTGAACCTACCATAACCCTGGGACTCCCAAAGAGAGGGTTCTGTTCCTTTTAGTTTTGATGTGTTTTCCTGTGCATTTTATTGCCGAGGCTTTTGTCAATAAAGCAGGAAGTTAAGATCTTAATGCCCCCCCCCCCCTATTGTCCCCCCTGTCAACAGTGCTGACATAATCATCCTCCTCTCTGCCAGATCACAGGCCGCTCCTGTCTGTGTTTATGTGTTCAAATCCACCCCCCCCCCCCGTCCCCCCGTCGCCGTCTATGACATCATCGCCACCTCCGGTCCTCCAGCGGGGGGGTTTTTATTACCACGGTTACAGCAGCCGTCTCTGTGGATTCGGTTGTGCGAGCGACAATGTGTGACAAACCCGAGTGTCATCACACAGTCCAGCTGGTCTCTCTCCAAAACACACACACACACACACACACACACTGTGAGCCTGCCCCCCCGAAGACAAGACAGGCTCCTCTCCTCTGTCTGGAGGGGGAGAGACACGGCTCTGTTAAAACAGTGTGTGTGTGTGCGTGTGTGTGCGCGCATGCGTGTGTGTGACATGTTCATTCAAGTTGGACCGTGACAGATTCCTTTGGTTGATGGATGTTTTGTGTCCGACTCACTTGTAGCTGAACTGCCAGATGCGTTGTCTTGGCAACGGCAGTGTGTAGTAGTTTTCTTTGAGCGTCACGGCACAACTCTGACAAACAAACGCCGACAAACCCAAACAACATGGATGCCAAACGCTTCACACCCATTGGTGCAGGAGGCCTTTCATGGTCATCCTGACAGGAACACACAAGCCTGCTTCTTAGCACAATGACATTTACAGCTACTCTCCTGATTGGTCCAGTCTAGGTCTATTCTCGGCAGGTCTTATTGGACGGGAGAGTGGGCTTTGGCTCGTGTTTCTCCCTCTTGTTCGAGGGAGGGGGGGGAGAGGGGGGGAAGGAAGTGGAAAGTATTGCGTCATAATCTCAATCACCTATTGTTTCCTTGAAGTATGAAATTGATCTGGATGCAAATGGATTCTAATTATGATGACGGCCGTAAAGAAAGATACCCTTGAAGACGGGTCATTCTGTGAATTGTAACTGACAGACTAGTATTACGTGCATGTATTCAAATCCTGGAATAAAAACGTGTTGACCGGGAAGGAAAAACACATGAAGGTCAAACTATATCTAGACTGCAGCAGTCTGGACCGGTCTGTAGACTTCTAAGACCTGCTATTCCAGGTCTGTCATAATAGAAGTTGTCATTAACAGACAGAACTCTTTCAGTCTGCCTGCTCTGAAGACTCTTAATGACTGGAGCAAGATAAGGCACATTTTGACCTCAGAGTGCCTTAGGATGGACCGCTGCCTAAATTCATCCCCACTCAACACCACACAGACCGAGATTACTAGAACATTCCAGAACATCTTCACACAGGGGGGTCGTCTTTCCCAACCAATGTCTCTTTGTTCAGGCTTGGTTTTTTTCCGTTTCCTTGGTCATACAGTTGCTTGTTAGACGTACTGTCTATTATATACATCGCAAATATACCTGCGTGTTATTTCTCTGTTATCCTCTCATCAGGAACCTTTCAAACCTGGTGGTTCTAGAGATGAGGAAGGATGTTAGACAGGTCTAACTCTTCCTCTTTCTGTTTCCTGTCGTTCGGCGGTTAAGGAGTGGTCGACGACAACAAGTGGGAACCCGCAGTCCCCTTCTACAACTTCCTGTCCGTCATGGACCAGGAAGTACCAGGCTATGCCTCTCAGAGGAGCCGCAAGACCAAACCACAGCCGAGGGGGGAGGAGGAGGAGGAGGAGGAGGGGGGGGAGAAGAGAAAGCCTGATAGCAGTGACGGACAGGCACAGGCGGTTTTAACCGGATCTTCTAGGCCTCATCAACATTCTGAACTGTGAGGCGCTAACTGTGGCATTCCAAAGAAGAAGAAAAATAAGAAGGGAAAAAAATGGCTTCAGAGAATCTTCTGGAACAGTTACATGCAGAGGTCTGCTTGTCTGACTTGGCTCGCTGTGATTTAAATATGTGAATGTTGCTATGTGCTATGATGTACACTACCCTGGGTCAATTATTTTATCCGTTTTGTACTTTTGTACTTTCCTATTGATATTTCTATTTTTGTATTATCAGCTGTAAATGAACTCCTTGTATTTATACTCTGTAGATAACGTTGACATTTCAAATGGATGTATTTGTGCTTCTGGGATATTTTGTTTCACGTTGCGTCTGGAGATGTGAATTATTGATGTTCTGCGTTCTCCTGAGTGCGTTGTAATAGTGTTCTCATTGGTTCCTCATGGAGGCTGTGGTTACTGTGATTGGAGGTTTTCTGTTTTCCCCATCATCCTCTTTCTATTCCAGAATTCCTCCTTGGTGGAAAAGACACGTCAGGGTCTGGCCAATTAAGGGCCGGAAGACAATGATTTGATTACTTACATTGTTAAAGTTAATCACCGTCATATGAAAGTTGAGCTATGAGAGAATGTGAATCGTTGATTCAGAACAGATTAAATGAAGAAAAAAACGTTTGTTTCTGTGAAGTTACGCAGACTGGGTTAAAGATCCAAGCCAATCACCTGGAGAGACTTTTAGGATTTGTTAAATAATACCTCAAGCTTTAAAAACACTGGCCTACTCTGTTATCAGTCCTGCTGTACCTAAAATACACAAGACAAGGATCTACATGTCGTCATTTTAAAGGGAAAACTAGAATGGATAAGCCTGGATGAGATGCGACGGTAATATCTCAGATAAAATCTGATTGACTGTTTCCTTTTTGGGGCTGTCAGCGGTTCTGCTTGGCAATCAGGCAGTGAGCCAGACTAGGCCTGCCTGGATGGAGTGGTGTTTCTCTGCCTGCTATGGACACACACACCCCATTCTATAATGCACTGGGCCTTGGTAATAAAGCTGATGGGGTCTGATTTCCCAACACTGGAAGAAAAAGCGCTCTTTACTGAAGATGCGTATGTTTCCAGGTCTGCACTTTACTGAGGAGCGCCGCTTTTATCAGCAGTCCAACCATCACAGGCCGCATACTTTATTTTCGTAAACGTTCTTTTAACCTCCGCCCTTTAAAGTCTGGAATGGATGGAACTGTGAACATTTTATTGCTGTAACCAAATTCTGAGAAATAGGAGAGAGAGAGAGACAGAGAGAGAGAGAGAGAGAAAAAAGTTTTCTATTTTGTTCTGGGTTTTTTTCACACATGAGAAAAGCAAAATTTGATCTGAGTGTCTGTGTCTGTTGGCAGTGTAACCACCCAAATTCAAACCTTCTGGTAACTTCTGAGAGACCTGGAGGAGACGTTGGCAGTAGGAAGGGGTTTGCTCAGCCTGAAGAAACCCAGAAGGACTGCTGTGTTGCCAGGTCTTACACACACACACACACACACTTGCTCATATTTGCATTGGATGTGTAAAGCTCTTGAGCTTTGACTAAACATAGATCTTAGCCACATAGACAGTCCATTTGCATGTCTATTCTGCATTTATACAAGGTAACCACATACAAGTATTATTAAGCTGATTTCCCATGGCATCGATCTTCAGCTAGAGAGATCCTGTCTAGCTTGTAGGCTAGGCCGGAGGTCATTCACAGTCCTTTCATTCTGCCGTTGTGGTGTTGCAGAAAGCAATCCATTTGTTGGCTTTGATCAAATTTGGCGGAAGCCGCCACATCGCATTCAGCCCTTCGTCATCCTGAGCGTGCGTCACGTTGACCAAGGATCCAGGGAATACTGCCGGGAAAGTTTAATGTGACTAAGAGGAGGAAGGGAGGTATTTTCTGACCATCTTCACCTCACTCATAGTATAACAAGGTTACATTTTACATTTACATTAGGATCATTTATCAGACGTTGCTTTCCAGTGACTTGCAGCAAGTACAGGGATATTAGGGTGGAGTCCCTTGCCCAAGGTCATGTTGAACTCGCAACCTTCCAATCACTAGTCTAATGCCTTAACCACTCAGCCACCTGACTCCCAAGGTTACCCAGGTAACAGGGTTCCAATGTACACACGCAGATGACGTCAAAGCTCAACACGGATGTTCTGTCAGGTTAATGAATGTTCCTTCACCACCTGGGATAAGGGATCGACATAAGATGTGGTTCTTTGCTGCTGCAGGCAGCTGCTATCGATGGGTCCGGCGATGTACCGTGACCAGGAGGGAGTAGGGTAGCCTTGGGAGTTTGAGCGTTGACGTCAGCAGACGCTAGGCATGTTTTATTCACGAGTCACGTGTCAGAAGGGTCACTTCCAATGTGTGGTCAACTCTAATGGGACAAGATGACAACATGACCATCAGACACCAAGTCATGGTCATTTCCTGCCTCGCTGCAGAGAAAGTCCAGAGAATATCCGGTGCTTTTAAATAAGGGGATATACGCTCTTTAAGATTTCACAATCTGGAATACTGTGTTTAATGATGCTTGTTGAAAGGGGTCAGATTTCCCGATGAATCCTAATAGTAATGTGTTGTGGTCTGGGATGTAATGCACTGAAACCCAGATTGAGAAAGGGGGAGGGGGTGAGTCAGAGCTACTGTGTATTTAGAGTCATTGTTTGTATCGGTCGTATCGGTCTGTTCCAATCACCTGGGAAATCACAGATCTTTTTATAGATATACACTCATTCTCCAAATGATATGGCATTCTTTTATGTGTGTGTGTGTGTGTGTCAGGCAAACAGAGAGACAGTTAGAGTGTGTGTGTATTGGGGTCTAGGATCACATTTTATTGAGTTACAACGCACACAGTTTTCTGGGAATCTGAACATAATACCCAGCGATGGAGAAGCTGGCACAGAGGACAGAATCCTGCCCAGAGATTTTACCATCTGTGTGTGAAGGAGCAGCGGTCATTACTCTGCTCATAGCTTCACCTTTAAGCCTCTTTCCAGAACATGGATCAATGATCTGAGTGGGTGGGACCTGTGAACAATATGAACAATGGCTGCCAAGCGTTTATTTTACGTTATAGGAGGATATTTTTGACATTTTCCATTGTCTACTGCATGTTAACCAAGGGGGGATGTGGTGGATGATGTCCGCTACTCAGTCGGAAAAGGGCCAAACCCCATTCATTAAGAAAGTTCTCTGTTGGCAGGGGTTTAGACAGTGAGTTAGAATGATGTTCGTCGAGTGGGGGTCTTGTTTTTGTCTGAGAAGGATCTCTACAGTGTGGCTCTTACAACGGATGTCTCATGATTTATAAAGACCTCTTTTAAAATCTGTACATGGAGAGTATAAATAAATCCTGTTGTTGTCACAGTGGTGGTTTGAATATATTTAGTAACTTTTAACGACTTAATGGCATAAATATTCCCTCCACTGCTCTATATTGTAATAATTGCTTTCGCTGTTATTTATGAAATGTTAATTTTGGAAAGATTAATAAATGTAGATTTTTCTGGACATCTCTAGGGAGAATCCGGCAGGAAGTCGATACGGTCTTGTTGCTGTCCTAGTGTCTGTGTTGCTATGGCACCTCTCCTCGACTGGGAAAAATCGAAATAGCAGATAGCTGATGAATGACTGACAATTCTGTCAGCAGTAGCTAACACCAGCTGATGAGTCAATGCTGGCCTGGGCAGCTGTTTGCGTCAGAAAAACCTTAGCGGCCTTTGGGGACTTCTGGGTTTACCCACTCAAAAACTAAATCCATGATTTAGTAGTAAGGAACAAGCAGGACCACTTATACGTGGTAGATAATGACTGAAAGGATGGGGAGGAATACACAGTAGGGGAAACGTGACTGTGGGAGACTTTTAAGGATC
>CM059305.1:7430000-7610000 GCA_030340665.1 Neosalanx taihuensis
CGGCTGATGTAACCGCCGCCCCCCACACCCCCCTTTGTCCAGAGAGACGTGGGGTTATTCTTAGACTCCCTCTCTTTGGGAGGAGGACAGGGGTCATCCTGTCCTGGGGTCAGAGCAGCGGTACCGCTCTGCAGGATGAGGACAGCAGGGTTTCCCATGTACAGGGACACAGAGGTGGCCCTTCCCTCCACACTCAATGACGGGCATTTGGGGGGGGGATTACGTAACTCCTGCTTTCCTAAGAGGGAAACTCCTCATGTCTGTTACGGCGTGGGCGTGTCTGGTTTGGAAGAAAGTAATAAGCTTTTACCAAGAAGAGGATAGGTGGTTTCTGAGAAGCTGCCACTGCCAGTCACGTGTAGTATTATGTTATCGAGGGCTGCTCTCTCCACACACACACACACACACACACACACACACACACACACACACACATCATGATGACAAGGTACAGAAGTTGAAATAAAAAGCAGTGCATTTGCTCGGTTTGTTTATGCTCGAGTCTTCGCTCTGGCAGTTGTTATTGTTATTGTTTTGGAGCACTCAGGAGTTCTGCTCTCTGAAAGTACATTGCCACCACATGGTCCATCATTTGTGCTACTCTGAAACAGGCGAGGCTTCAATGGGGCATCAGTCTAAGCAGGGAGGCCCAGACTTCCTTCTCCATACACACCTCCTCCAGCGCCTCTGGGGGGGGGGATCCAGAGGTATTCCGAGGCCAGCCGAGTGACATAGTCCCTCCAGCGTGTCCTGGGTCTTCCCCGGGACCGGCCACCCTGCCGAGAACGCTCATTTAGACCGCTTGTATCTGCGATCTTGTCCTTTCGGTCATCCCGTTAAAGTTAATTACTGTAGCCAATTCTCGTAGCCAATAAATGGCTCTGTTACCATCACTAAAACCCTCCTCCTCTTCCTGGAAAAATAAAACCCCATTTTGATAAGCACATTGCACGAGTATTAATCATCTAATTCACTTCAAAGAGAATGTGAAGATGTGACCCATTATGCTTTTGCTTTACAATCTTTACCAACTCTAATGAAAGATGTGTTAATGCATTTTTTATTTGACGGTTTGCCCATTTTGGTTGAAGAGATCAGACTACACCTTAGCAATCTACAACAACCATATCTCCGATTTCATGCGGTAACTCACATTCATTATATAAAGTAGATAACAGAGCATAGCTACCTAATTAAAATATTACCTGAGCAATGATGAAGTCAGTGAGCCTGTCATGAATGTGGTTCCTGGTACAGTAACATCTACTGCCAGTAAGGAGTCTTAGGAAAAGCTGGATATGGTTTGAACATCATTTCTCATTGAGCCAGGGAGTGGATGAAGGCTGTTTTAGCAAAGTACCAAACTTTTCTTCTGCATAGCCTGGGGCAGGGAGGCTGGGGCAGGAAGGCTGGGTGGGGAGGCTGGGTGGGGAGGCTTGGGCAGGGAAGCTGGGGAGGGAGGCTGGGGCAGGGAGGCTGGGACAGGGAAGCTGGGGCAGGGAGGCTGGGAGGCTGGGGCAGGGAGGCTGAGGCAGGGAGGCTGGGGCAGGAAGGCTGGGGCAGGAAGGCTGGGTGGGAAGGCCAGGGCTGCAAGCTCTCATCATATACTAGGCTTGGAGAAGCACAGGGGAGCTTCTTCATGCCCCTGCAGAGCAGAGTGTTTGAAGGGAAACCCCACAGCAGAGAAAGGTCAGCTAAATGTGCCAGCGACAGCTCAGGTGTTCAGCCTGGGGGGGGCCAGGTCATCTGAAATTAGCTCGTCTGTCTTTAAACCAGCAAGTGTGTTGGGTGTGTGCATTGGGGAGGAAGGGGTGCGTGCGTATTGGAGATGTGTGTGCGTGTGTTGGGGATGTGTGTGTGTGTTGGGGTGTGTTTGTGTGTGTGTGTGTGTGTGTGTGTGTGTACATTTCTAATCCTTATGTCCTCCTATCTCTGTCAACATGCCTCAGTACTAATTTCCTGTGAGGCTCATGGTAGATCATTGGGTAACACTTGAGATCCTGGACCTTGTAATGAGCGTGTATTGATCTAATTAGCTGTGGCTTGGATGCTGTGCAGGACTCAGAGAACACTAACCACACCAGAGATGAGGGACACTTCCCATGGAAAATCACCTGATTCAGGGATGCTTTGCATCTGTTTATTGAGACCTTTTTTAACAAAACACTAAAACATTGAACACGTACAACACACACGTAACCCTGGGCTACAAGCAACTAGCCACGAAACAACACAGCTTGTAGCGTTCACCATGACGACTGACGTGACGGTCAACCACAAGGACACCACAGAACACTTCAAGCTAGTTTCACCAAGACGACACACACACGTGTGTCATATCTTTCAAAAGTGCAAATGGTACAAGTCAGCCGAATCCATTTGGCTTCAGAGACCATGGTGGATGACAGTACAGATCACCATGACAGGGTCAGACTGCCATGGGATACTGCTGGATTGGGATGGGGGGGAGGGGGTGGAGAGAGATGACAAGGGAGAGGGAGAAGATGGGAGAGAGAGGAGAGGAGAGGGAGGAGTGGTGCCTGTCTGCCTGAATTGGTCGCTGCGTTCGTGGTTGTAACTCAAAACGAAATCTCATTCCCTTCTAACATTCCCATTGTGAATGAGGCTGTGAGCAGATGATATGCAGACGGTTCTCTGAAATGATGACAAGTTCTATCTAGGGCAGATAGAGGAGGGAGGGAGGGAGGGAGGGAGGGAGGGAGGGAGGGAGGGAGGGAGGGAGGGAGGGAGGGAGGGAGGGAGGGAGATCTTCTTCCTCCACAGCTCGCAGAGACCAACACCATTTTCCCCAAAAACCAAGCAGGGCTATGACATCGTCTGTCAGATGCTAGGAGACGGTTTCCACAACAACGCCCTTTGTTTACCTGCCCCCTCTGACCCCTCCCAGAGAAGGGAACCGACCAATCCGCCTTCAAGCCTCCCTTGCAGGGGGCTGATTACACAAAGACAAGCACTTCCTTCTTTGGCGGGTCTGGGACCTTGTCCAAACAGAACTGGACTTGGCGTTTTCCATGTTACAAAACAGAACCCCCCCCCCCCACCCCTTAACAAGCCCACAAACAGTAACCCCCACCCCCCCCCCCCTCCCCGATTTTGACTAATCACCTTCATGAATCAACGTGTTGAGTCAACATAATTAATCAGATTTGCAGAGGAAATTGCTGAAACTTTGCCTCCCCGGGTATCCGAAAAGCAATGCGATTAATGCGTTTATAAATGTTCCGCTGATGAGCAGTGATTCGTTTGAAGATATCCGTATTAGATCAGGGGGATATGATTCCTCCTAAAGTGACCAGGAGCCTCCATTTTCTGTCCATGCACAAAGCGATGGCGTTTGGCGTTTGACTTCTTAACATCGTTAAGAAGTCTGGAGACGATCTGAAGCGGAAGTGTTGACATTATGGGAAGATTCCAGATCTTATTTGTTGGACACATATTTACAAGAGTTTTGTCACATCTGTTAAACACACACACATATGCATAAAACATAAACTAGTCTCCACGTTTTCCATTGTATATAACACAGGTACAAGTACTCGACATAACAGTAACAAGATCATCAACGTCACTGTATCTGGGCAGCAGGCTGCACACACACACACACACATACACATACACACACGACTACTTGTAACATCATCCACGTGAATTACTCAATTTACAACCTGAACATTCATAAGCACCTTTGACACATTCAGGAACATCACCAACATCAACTGCTTATACTTTGAATAAATACCGTTCGCTGTGCTTGAAATACACAATCCCTGTGAAAACCAACTGAGTAGATCTTCATAAAGGCTGCCTTCTGCGCTCATTTCTCAGATTTACATTTTAGTCATTTAGCAGACGCTCTTATCCAGAGCAACTTACAGCAAGTACATTCCCCCCTGAGGCAAGTAGGGTGAAGTGCCTTGCCCAAGGACACAACGTCACGTTGGCACGGCCAGGATTCGAACTCGCAACCTTCTAGCCCGATACACTAACCACTCAGCCACCTCTCTCCCTCCTACCTGGCTCTTCAGAAGTTTAACTAAGAATGGAAGCCTTCTTGACCCCTGACCTCTTAAGGTGAGGAACTTGAGTTAGGTTTAAAGGTCAACCAAACAGCTGCTATGGTTTAGAGGGCTAATGTGTGTGGTTGCTACCACAGAGTCTCCATGGCGATCTGATCCAACCCTGGCCATCCGCAAGACAGCATCAGGACACAATAGCGTGACAGACCAACCCGCTTAAAGAACCGATGGTAAGTTCCCATGGAGACTCCATGGCTTGCTAAAACCATGACGCAAAATAAACAGATTTCTGGCACACTATGGATTCACTAGGGAGTTTGAAATCTCTGCAGTGAATCCTTTAATCAGATAAGATAACAGACAGTTTTTAAGGGTCTTTGTTGAATGGACTTTGACTTGACCAGGATAGTGACCCTGGTTTGTGTCCCAACAGTCACTTAAAGGTCTTTCTGTCGGAGAGACTTAAGAAACTTGTTTCAAAAACTAGCTTCAGCAGAGACGCCGGTCTATGCTATGTCCCATGATTCCCCCTATCACAGCACACATTCTGAGTTGGGCTGCTCCCTCCAGGCAAGTCTCTGTGAAGGTCATACCATCTGCAGAGAGCTGTGGGGGGGAGGGGGGGGTGTCCAGGGATGGTCAGACCATCTGTGTTGGGGGGATCCTGGGTTGGCTGAACTCTGTAGAGGCGCTGGGGTGGCACAGTTCCATGTGAGCTTCCTTGCCCAGCGAAGAAGCCTTGAAGAGGGAGCTCCGTGATCGCAGGGGGGGGCCCGAACACAGGTTCCCCCAGCAGAAGTGCAGCACGGACGGGCTGAGGAAGATGAAGACCCAGGGGTCGATTATGGAGTTGACGGAGAGGAGGAGGAGAGCTATGCGGTCTGTGGTGTGGCTCTCCTTCTTAGGGAATGTGGAGTTGATGTACACACGGATCTGAGGAGGGAGGGAGGTAAGGAGGAGAGGGAGGGAGGAAGAAAATGAGGGAGGGAGTAAGGGAATAAGGGAGGGAGGAAGAGAGGGAGGGAATAAGGGAGGGAGTGAGAAAACACCAAATCAGCATGTTATAGAGGTTATATCCCAGATGTCCCTTTTGATAACAGACTAGCACACTACTCTCAGAAAAGTTCTCAAATCCAAAGTAATTTAGCTAAAAGCACAGAACCAGTTTTTCATGAATACAGTAACTTCTATCCGTACAGTATGAAGATATGATCACATGCACTGACCAGCTGGAGAAATGTCTTCTGTCACACGATACTGGGAATGTGTCCAGACACACATGTCGTTATTATGATTGACTACGACGGCCTGAACACGACACAATCATGTGAGACCTTCAGACTGTCCTTCCCTTTACTCTGTGCTTAACACTTAACCTAGTCATAACAGCACTAAGGAGGAGAGGAAGTGGATTTGAAGTTCTTTTTTTTTTCTTGAGGGGAGGAAGGGGCGGTGGGGAGGTGGGGTCGTTAGAATCTCCACTAGTCGGGTTTCTTACTAGAAACACTTAAGACTGATGATACTGTCATCTTCTAGCATTACGTAGCAACGCTATTATTCAGCGCTTCTCAGTAATGATAGGAAAATGTGACTGTTTTAATTGCTCATATCAATCTACCAGCATGTCTGTCTGGCCTCTGCCTGACACTGGGCCCTGCCTGACACTGGGCCCTGCCTGACACTGGGCCCTGCCTGACACTGGGCCCTGCCTGACACTGGGCCCTGCCTGACACTGGGCCCTGCCTGACACTGGGCCCTGCCTGACACTGGCCTCTGCCTGACACTGGGCCCTGCCTGACACTGGGCCCTGCCTGACACTGGGCCCTGCCTGACACTGGGCCCTGCCTGACACTGGCCTCTGCCTGACACTGGGCCCAGCCTGACACTGGGCCCTGCCTGACACTGGCCTCTGCCTGACACTGGGCCCAGCCTGACACTGGGCCCTGCCTGACACTGGGCCCTGCCTGACACTGGGCCCAGCTGAGGGTTGGGGTTTCACAGCGATACTTCGGGCTGCTAGCTATCATAAACCCACTCCACGCTGTTTTAGACCAATGTCCCTGAAACCACCATCATTATACCAACACCCTGTGTGTACGTCAGTCACTTAGCAACACTCTTCTCAAAGACCAGTTCCAGCAGGTTCGATGGTCTCTCTAGTGCTGAGTGTCCGCGGTGCGCAGCCCCCCAAAACAATCCAATAAAACAACAGGATTCTGGTTTAACGGAATGTTTGTTTTGGGGATGTTCTATTTAAATGCTAATTCGGCAAGTGGCTCTCGACATTCAGAATGACACTCCAATGTCCCCAACATTTAAAAAAAAAAGAACATGACATTCATTGGCGACTTCGCCGTATGTCTCCCTCGTCTAGTCTTCCTAAGAGGCGTTTGTGTTTGTCAACGAGGCGTGTGGAGAGCCGAGCTGAGCTGCTCCACCTCATCTTTAATGAGTCACAGCCTCCGCTACAGCCATCAGAGATCCTCTGAAGTGACGCTTTCGTTTATGCGAGGGACGATGCCTCTGTGGCCTCGGAGGGGAAGATCTCCAGCTGGATGAGAGGGCTGGATGATGAGCGGGATGAAGGTGAGGGCTCTCCTGGGAAGAGCGGAGGTAGACATGCAGATGTTCGGAAACGGAAAACTGTTGAGAAGCGGGTCTAAATTATTCATGCCATCAGTGGCGAGTGTGGGAGTAAAGAGAGAAAGACTGGGGGGGAGGCTGGGGGAGGCGCTGGTGGGGGTAAGGCCTTGGGCAAAGATCCTATTTCATCTACAGGCCATTCTATTATACTCTGTTCCTCTGGGTTCTGGCTTTGTACCAAATCCTAACCTGTGGTGAAGTCATCCTAGAGATAAACTCCCTCTAAAACATGGGTGGGGGGTTAATTTAGATTATGGTTGGGGTGAAGAGATGGAAGACAGATGAGATATCGGCCTTCGACAGATGTTTGTTTGTGGCTTTCATGTGATGCCTTATGTTTGTTCAGATAAGGTTCGGTCAGTGTCGTATAGAAGGCTGTGACGTACTGCGGCATCATGGGATAGAAGCATGTGTGCCAGGGGTGGGTCTGAAGATCACTCCTCCCTGCAGGGGGTAGGTGCATGCAAACCAGCTGATAAGTCCTGCTAATAAGATCATCCTTTAAGCCATCTATCTGTCACTGACCTATAATCAATTAACGCCTCCGATACTGATCAGTGAAGTGAGGGTGAGAGCGAAACTGATTGTTTCCTCCAATAAGCCACCTCTTGAGAGTTACCATGCACATCTATCAGCAGGAATCGAGCTGGACGCATGCCCCTTAAAATGTTTCAATAATGATCTTAATGCGGAAGTGCTCCATTTATTAAGATAGACAATATGTCTAGTGGGGGGTTTTGGTATCGTAGTGTTAGTGGAGAAAGATTGTATAGATTTAAGATTCAGGTGTGACACTATTTCAGTCCCAAGCAGGTGAACCATGGTGATGTGGAGTTTGGGATTTACAGAGTTGCTCATTCACTGAACCAGACCAAACTGGACCCATAGTGTCTTTACTGAATAAAACCTGTTTGTTAAACATTATACTCTGAAGTGGTTCTAATGCAGTTTGTATTTTATTTTAGTCTTCCATTGGCGACCTGAATGAAAAGTGGTCAGAGTGACTGTAATCAGTTAAAACAGAGGTGTCAAACCATGTGCCATCAGCCAAGCACTACACCAGCTGATTTAATGAAATCAGATTAAATCAGCTATAGTGAAATCAGCTGGTGTAGTGCTTGATTGGCCTTGATGGCACGTGTTTTAACACGAGTTTCAAATAGGAATCTTCAAACTTACCACCAGAGGAAGGGTGCAAATGACGAATATGACAGTCATGAACACCAGCAGGATAAGGTGCTCCACTTCTTCAGCCATGGAAACAGCTCTGCGGTCCTTCCTGCTCCTCGCGGTCACAGAACCAGAGTTCACCTTGCGCCGCCGGTACATGAGGACTAACTGATAAACTACGAACAGGTTGCAAGCAGCTATGGATAAAACCAGCAGCAGCAGGACTGATGCATAAAGGTTTGGATAAACTCTGTCTTCTGGTGCTCCAGGGTTCATGTCTATAAAACACCAGGTTCCCGGGCAATACTGCACATAATCCCCAAACCCAGCGAAGGGCATGAGGCAGAAGAGGGTGCAGAGTAAGAAGATGAAGGGGACGGTGATGTACCCGCAGCGCGTGCTGATGTGCCGCCCGTACAGGTAGGGGTACCCGATGGCCAGGCAGCGCTCGAGCGCCATGGCGAACAGGATGGACAGGGTTGCTAAACTGAAGAAAGTCATGCTGAAACCGAAATATTTACACACCACGCGACTCTTACTCATCCCGATCAAGGTGGTGTTAAAGGAGTATGATGCCTGCACAATGGGGCTGATAAAGCACGTGCCAGCCAGATCTGTTACCACCAAGGAGGTGACCAGCACGTGGAACAGGGACCTCCTCTGCCGGCTCTGCTCCTTCCTGCGGCGGATCTCCAGCACGAGCAGAGCCGCCACGTTACCCAGCACCCCTGCGGAGAACATGAGCGCGCTGGTGAGGGGGCTCCCGCTGTCTATGTAAGACATGTGGTGACATCTCTCATTTTCAGGGTTTCTGAACGCCATGGTGATGAGATGAAGAGTTTTGCTTCTTCAGCCCCGGAGATGTTGGCAAAGTAATAAATTAGCCAGTCAATAAAAGAGTAGATCACTCTAATTATATCCAACAAGTTGTCGTCCAGGTTCAACTAAAGTGAGCAGCATCAAATCCTTTCTAAGAGCTCCAAATCCCCGGTAAAGCGCGCGCTGTCCTCTGGCTCTGCTTGAACTGGTTGCATGGTTTAACCAAAAGTTACTGCCTCGTCAAAACCTTATTTCCTTAAAGGTGTTTCTCTTCTTAAGTGGGTCCGAGAAGAATGGACTTGTCTTCGTGCACATCTGTTCATCTGGTCCATTCTGTCATTCTGCTCGTGGAGTTCACTGACGCGCGCGCTCTCCCTCTGTTGCTGAACAAGCCACGTGCGAACGAACTAGTGCCTCCTTTCCGGGTGTGAGCATGGGTGCATGGGTGTGAGCATGGGTTCATGGGTGTGAGTTTGGCCTAACTGAGTGACGCAGTGACGTCGGTGACTATTGACACACCCCCGAGCTTGAAGACGGTATTGATCTGTGGTATTGAGACGCAGCCTGTGATTTATTCTAACGGTGCTCTGCAGGGAATAAAAATAAATCCGCTAAAATATTAAATTCTTACGGTTCTTGCTAACTTCTTGTTCTGGAAGTCTTCATCTTAAAAACAGGAAAGTAGAAATTAGTTGTTGCTTTATCTATAAAATGTGATCTGACCACAATAATTACAAAACCTAAAGTCCTAAACTGCTTGAACCACTAATCTCCTCCACTCATGCAGCAGAACACAAAGTTATGACCCAGACCGAGAAAAACATGGAGATATAAACCAAAATACCCCAAGTGGACACACTCCCCCATGTGGGCCTCTTTCCTGTCCATCCTGTCCTCTCTTTGTACCTCATATATCCCCCCCATCCCCTCCCTTCATACCCTTAACTGTCCAGTTGGTTACCCCTGGGACCATGGCTCTTTGGCCCTCTCCTAAGACCCCACCAAGCCTGACATCTGCACTCCATGCATGATCCCATCCTCCCTCATATTTATTTCCCATATTCATTTTTTTGCTCCAGTAGGATACATTTTAAAGACAGATTTCTGTCTTGAGTCTTTATTTGTCCTCCAGTGGGTAAATTGTAGTTCGCATCAGCAGCAGGGTTTAAAACGACACTTATATAAACACTTTTAAAAAATTACAATACTAAATATACAAAATACAGGGAATCCTATAAAAATTTGATGATAAGGATGTAAAAGTATAACTGTGAAGTTTTATTCACATCCTCAAAAGTAGCCTAGGTTGTTAAAGGTTCTTATCCAATTAAGAGAGGACACTATTGATTAAATTCTTACAGCTCAATCAATCAGTGAAGTTATCTTTAGTCACACTGATTCACGTGTAATCAGGGTGTCAACTAATATAGAATCATTTAAATCAATATCTACTGAAATATCCAATTATCTGAGGTCAGATTCGTTTGTGCACGTGTTTAATTTTTGACGCAGGTCAGAAGGTCACTTCAGGGTGATGAATCTTTTGGTCTCTTTCACTGAGATTTCTTTTAAAACAGTTATAACCATGGTAATCATAGAGACAATATGTCACCGAACAAATTATAATCCAGAAATTAATCAAGCAATAATCAAAACATTATATAATTTGGTATTCATATTAAGTAAAGCCATGTAATATTATCAAATAAGTAGGCATAAAGGACAATAACATTTAACTTTAGTAAATGTTCAACTATATAAATTATCCACAGTTGGCCAAACCTGTTATCCTAGCACAGAGGACAGTGGGGTCAAATTGGGGGTCATCCTTGTGTTTAATCTGTTTTATCTTTCATTATGTTAATTATTCATGAGAATCTTGATTAAATATCTGGATGGCTGCAAAGGTCTAGGCACTGCCACCGACCCAGAGCCCCCCCCTCCCCTCCCTGCTGAAACATGGAAGTAAAGGTCACATGACCTCCTGAAAGAATCCTCGTGGTTAATTAAGGATCTGTTGAATTTCTTGGCAGTGACGTCG
This sequence comes from Neosalanx taihuensis, assembly GCA_030340665.1. Lineage (NCBI taxonomy): Eukaryota > Metazoa > Chordata > Actinopteri > Osmeriformes > Salangidae > Neosalanx > Neosalanx taihuensis. The sequence goes on from CM059305.1 coordinate 7,440,711, forward strand.
TGCATTCGAGATCCACAGATTTGAGTGACGTCATTGTCACCGCTTGAGTTCTGGCTGTGATGAAGGGAGAGATTTGATCCATGGAATCCTAGCTTCCCTTCTCCTCAGATGAGTAAGCAGCACTTAACATTTTACAGTCATACATGACGAGAAATTGGGGAAAAAAGTAGGCTTGATATATTCTCCCTGACAAAGGCAGAACACACACACACACACACACCCTGATGGGCAGCATATGCAGTACATCTTCATGTATATATTTTCCCCCTGACTTCATCTGCATATTAATTGCTCAATTATAATTTTTTCTCACCTGTTACATTGCCCTAACCTGTACATGACTGCTCATTTAACCAATTGAAACCATTGAACTAATCTGTACATAACCTACTCATCTAAATTATCTGTAGGCTACATAACTGCTTCTCTTGCAATTCTTATTGGATGCTAAACTGTATTTCGTTTTCTTGTATTTATACCCGTGTAATGACACTTGAATCTAATCTGATGTACGTAACATATGAATTACCTTCTCCTCGGCTCCCCTCTAGTGGTTTCTTTTGGTTATTACAGTTACACAATGATCAATCACTGCTCATTGGTGCCATATAATGGAAACTTCATTCTCGTGATAGTCAAAATAAAATGCAAATAAATACCTTGGAACAAAACCCCATGCAACAAACAGATACCAACATATCGATATTAACATATTTTTGGATACTACTTTCTTTTCATATTTGATTCCTCCAAAAATATGCATACTGACTTGGGAGTCATTGGTTGTCAGACAAATTTAGAGATCTTAGAAATATGTTACGACATCTCCTCCTACTGCTGGTTTCTTAGTAACAAGGCATTATACTTTCAGAAAACGTTACAGATGTACAATCCTCCAAGTTAACCAGTAGAGAAGTATGTTCAGGATTCCTAAATGATGGTGATACTATGGAAATCCTGGTTGATTAAAATAGTAGCCTATTAGATAATGCAATTAATAAAACAAGGGTCGCTTTCAGCAATACGGTTAATAAGTTACCCATTAAGAAGTCATATTAGACATGCAAGGAACTGGGAAATGTTTTAGCGGACTTAAATAAATATCGTCAGCCTACAAATCACATCTTTAAAAAAATACGTCCGTACTCTTATTGAAATAAGATTGCAACATGTTGGCTATATATATATATATTTAAAAAAAATGTTTTCTACAGAAAAAAAAATTAAAACCAGATGGTGTCCTGTGTCATTCCAGTCAACAGACTCACAACCAATCAACAGCCTGTAAATCTAAATCCCTCCTGCTTAACTTAGGCAGCTCTGGGGTCAGAGGTAGAAGCTGGTGTGGGTCCGAAATCACCATCCCTCTATAGACCACCCCTCTATGACCATCCCTCTATTCCTTATCTCTTAACCCACCGCTTTATCCACCCAGGCAGATCCCAAGCATTGCTGTTAAATCAATGCACATTGATTTGCATTGAAAAACTTGTGCAATGGCGAGGAGTAAATTAACTCTATTTTTACTTCAGCTGTCGTGGACTTTCCATCTTATTGCAGCAATTCAAAGGACAGATTTGTTTCCTTATGGGGAGTCCAGCCGCGATCTGATTCTGCACGAGGGGGACGACGAGACGTCCAAGAGGCTCGCGCTGGAGAGACCTCTGTGCTTCTACGAGACTTCCTTCAATGAGCTTTATGTGAGTAGGACTTCTTCCACCGTGCACACTGTTTGACAAATATGAAGAGCTTCAGGTGAATCACAGAACGGTATGCAAGAAAAAAAAATGCTGCATTCACTGGATCATTTCAGGAGAATTTACTAGGTAAAATCTGAACACTTATACTAATTTGTCCCTTAAGGGCTTGTAAAAAAAAAAAATACAATTTGTATTTAAAATGAGCACGCAGTCCAAAACGTGTTTTTGTTGTTGATGTTGTTGTATTGCTGTTGAAATAACTGCACCTCGTCCAAATACCGACCTCAGTTTCATGTGTTGAACCAGGGACTTTCTTGACCTGAGCACCCCCGTGCTAGGACAGGGAGGATATCCCAGCGTCCCAGAGCCCTCACAGCCGTCCCTCTGTAACTGACCAGATCCCACTGGGAACACTAAAAAAAGCCATTAAACTGCCAACTTCTAAATTCAATGAAAAGTTAATACGATGGTTTAAATGTCAGAGGGGACACATAGTAAATCTGTGTGAGGAGCAGGACTGTGTTCCACTAGTTTGGGGGGGGGGGGGGGGGGGGGGGGGGGACACCACTGCTGGGCGAGAGGATGCGTTTAACCCCCTCTCCACCTGGCTTCTCTAGGTGGCCACCAATGGCATCGTCTCAGCCCAGGATCTGCCAATGGAGAAGCAGTATGTGGACGATGGTTTCCCCACAGACTTCCCTGTCATCGCCCCCTTCCTGGCCGACATCGACACCTCCAACGGGAGGGGCTCCATCTACTACCGGGTCACGGAGGCGCCCTCCATCCTGAACCGCGTGGCACAGGAAGTGCACCGGGGCTTCCCGGACGGAGGCTTCACGCCCACCCACGTGGTCATCGCCACCTGGGAGAACGTGGCAGCCTATGAGGAAGGAGCGCGAGGAAGCGGGCCGTCCAATAAGGTGAGGGCATCCGGTTTGCTCTGTTCCTCGTGACGGGGTTTCTGATCTGTCTGTCTGCCGTTTTTTTTTTTTTTTTTTACTGTAGGTCTACCTGTCTGTCTGCCTGTCTGTCTGTGTAACCTCTGTATATGTCTGCCTGTCTGTCTGTCTGTGTAACTTCTGTATATGTCTTTCTGCCTGTCTCCCTGTCAGTGTATTTCTCTGTCTGCCTGTCTATCTCCCTATCTACCTGTCTGTCTGCCGGTTTTAAAGTGGTCTTCAGAGTTTGGGATTTACAGGGATTAAGGGATTAAGGGTCCACTCCCTCAGCCTAAATGGCCCATTGACCCCTGACACCTTTCAGAGGTCATCACCCCGGGTCATCAGTCGTCACCCCCTTTGCCACCCCTCCTTCCCCAGAGGGTCAAAAGGCATCTAATTCTCTCTAACATTCAATAGATTATTACACTCATATAACGCGCATATACACAGAAACATACACATGCATGCAAACACACACACAACACAAACACTGCACTGAAATTCTTTTTCTCCTCTTTTTTTTTTTTTTAAGAGAGAAAAACTATTTTGAGTGAGGAACAGAGAGGGGGAGTTGACTTGAGGAATGAATACCTGGAAAGTCTTTATCAGTAACTAGGCTTAACTCGACCCTATCACTGTCTCTGAACCGTGCCAAGATCCCAGCCCTGATCTGCGGCCCTCCACAGAGACAGGCCGGGGACAGGTATGGTCTCCCTGTGTAGACACACCCCGACCAGTCCATAGGAGGAAACGCAACCTCAGCCTCTTTCAAAGGCTCAGATTGGCCCTCAGCATACCAGCCCAGTGGGATCCTGTAACTGCAGTGTCATTATCATAACGCTTGTCCTGCTAATGGGCTGAACGGGGGGGGGGGGGGGGGGGGTTTGAACCCAGAACACAAACACCTTCCTTCCTTCTGCCCCGGGTTTAAATAGTGATGTAAAAGTGGCAGTTAAAACGTAATCACAGAGTTAATATAGATCTGAGGTACTTGGCTTTTTCTCCTCTCTGACTATGTCACCACAGCTGCTTACTGAGCTTAACACAGTACAGTGAAGCAATCAAATGTTTTTTTGAGTGTGTTTTTAATTTTTTTATATAAAGTAAAATGTTTCCATGTGAAATTGAAATCTTTGCCTGGTTTATTCTGGAAAAAATAAATGCTTTTAACAACCCTGGTTCCATTTGGGATGAGAACGGCTATTTCCAAATAACTGTCTCACCTCCCGTGAAAAGTTGCAGCGTTTCCCCCCTCAGTTAGACGTGCAGGACCCCAACACTACATTAAGACTCTTCTGTTGTTCCACCATGGAACCCTCAGCTGGAAATGGATTGATTTCAGAGTGTAATGAGGAAACGGGGGTTCGGTGAACAGCATGTTCTCTGTGGGCCTGAGTTCATGCTAATGTGTTTGAATGAATAGGCTTTTCTTTTGGCTCAGGCCCACTCCTCCCCAAGAGGCGACGAACAGCTGCGACGTACTGAAAATATTATCTCCCCTTGTTTATTAGTTCTTGGGACGCCCCTGCTTTGGCTGTACAAGGGTTTCCTCAGAAGAGCATTACCCCCCTCCCCCCCTCCCTGTTTCAATTCCACCACGCCCCCCCCCCCCCCCCCCCCCCCCCCCCCCCAAACAACCGACAAACACACTCCCCTCCTGGGGTCACGCTACTCACTAACAGACTAGAGAGATCCGGTGTCTTCTCTCAATCAAAGCTCAAGGGAGATTTCGTCGCATATTTTCTGTTAGTAATCGGACATTTTCTCTCTTTTTTTGGTTCCGTAATCGCAGTCTGTGTCTGTGTGGCTTTTATTGGGATTGTGGTTAGAAGACTTAAAAGCGTGCCGTTAAATTAGACCTGTCTGGTTTCTCTGGTAAAGGGTGTGTGTGTGTGTGAGGGGGGGGGGGAGGAATGAGAGCCCAAAGGAACCAGAATTCTGGTGGTTTGCAGCTGTAGCCATTGCCTGACAACACAGTGTCTCTCTCTCTCTCTCTCCCCCTTCTGTTTCTTGTCCTCTCTCTGTTCCTGTGCTGGTCTCTCCCTCTTACACACACTTCTCTCACTCATGCACTCACAAGTAGACAATGAAGTACACACACACACATACACAAACTTCTTTTTCTTCTCCAAAGTGGGCTCTGATGCCTCTCTGATATGATCCTAGCCCCGCCCCACAGTGGAGTTGTATGCAGCCCCCTTCACCAGCTGGGTAGCAATCCTAGTCATTTCATACGTGTGTTATTGAACGATCGATCACGGAGGACACACCATCTTGGATTTCGCAGTTGCTTGACTTTCGCTTGACCGCCAAATCGACTGGAAATGCGCACGTTTCGTAATTGACCAAAGAAAAAAACCCTCTGCTTGGTCCTTGACTTGTTTGTCTGTGAGATTGAATCAGCTTTATCTTATGTGTTGAGGAACAGAATTCAGAGTGATCCTGCCAAATGACCCCCTCCTCTCCACACCCCAACCCCCCACTCCACACACAAACACACACACATACACACATTTCCCCTACCTCCACCCCCACTGGACCACCACCCCCAGCTCCAGATGTCTGCCTCCCCAGCTGCTGTGTGTGGGTGTGGGGTTGGTGGTGGGCCTGTTGGAGGTGTTACCCCTTAAGCAAATAAACAGTGGAAGTCCAAAGACCTGGAGCCCAGAGAATCTCTGAAGTCTGGCTCCTATCACCTGTCAGGGGCTCTGTGCCTTCTGGTATCATCACGGTCCTATCCCAGACCAGCCAACGCAGCTCCGCCCCAATCCCCCAGCCTCCAGCCCCTAGCCTCCAGCCCTGCTCCTCCAGCCCCCAGCCTCCAGCCCTGCTCCTCCAGCCCCCAGCTCTGCTCCTCCAGCCCCCAGCCCTGCTCCCCCAGCCCTGCTCCCCCAGCCTTTCTCCTCCAGCCCCCAGCCCTGCTCCTCCAGCCTCCAGCCCTGCTCCTCCAGCCCCCAACCCTGCTCCTCCAGCCTCCAGCCCTGCTCCTCCAGCCCCCAACCCTGCTCCTCCAGCCCCCAGCCCTGCTCCCCCAGCCTTGCTCCTCCAACCCCCAGCCCTGCTCCTCCAGCCTCCAGCCCTGCTCCTCCAGCCCCCAACCCTGCTCCTCCAGCCTCCAGCCCTGCTCCTCCAGCCTCCAGCCCTGCTCCTCCAGCCCCCAGCCCTGCTCCTCCGCCTACAGCCCTGCTCCTCCAGCCCCCAGCCCTGCTCCCCCAGCCCCCAGCCTCTAGCCCTCAGCTCTGCTCCTCCAGCCCTACTCCCCCAGCTCCTGACCCTGCTACCAGCCCCACATCCACTCAGTCACACGTGGGAAGACTAATTATTTACAATAACATCTTTAAACAATCTTGTTTATGGGTGTGTTTCTGAAGAGCTCGGAGGCAGTGTGGTCTTGTAATTAGGACGTTTGAGGCTTGGTGTTGGGGATGGTGGGGGTGGTTGGTGGTGGTGGTGGTGGTGAGGGGGGCGGGGGGCGGGGGGGGGGGGTTGTGTGGGGAGGAAGGAGGCAGGAGGTGGAGGGGGGGAGTTGAGGGCTGCTGTGGAATTAGGAGGCCTGGAGTTCTGCTTCTCTCTTTCTCTCTCTCTCCCCCCCCCTCCCTTCCCCTCTCTCTCTTTCTACCATCTCCTGGTTTCTTGGGGAACGGTTGAAGGTGAATTTGGGATTGTTGTTTGTGTCAGCAGTGATGAAGGGGGTTTGGCTCTTTCGTGAAGGAGGGGGTGGGGAGAGGGGGGAGGGTGGTGGCAGTCTTTAAAGCTGGAATACCACACAGCGGGAGTCATATCTCTCTATCACCATTTGTTCCCTCTCCACATCACAGTGTGGGCTCTCTGTGTGGCTGCTCCCCCCCTCCCCTCCCTCCAGTTTGGAAGGTGTCTCCTCCCTTCTCGCTCTTCCCAAGCCGTTCCCGGCGTTCCCACACTTGTAATTGAACAGGCATGAAAGCCACACGGCTTGTAATAGAACAAATTGCACGAGGCAGTGAAATAAAATAAAAAATAAGAAAAAAAACCTAACCGGGGTCCCCTCCACGACACTTCTAATCACAGGCCTCTGTGGTATGGCCGGGCCTCCTCCTGAAGCAGGGTGTGAAGACCAGCAGGGAGGGGGGAAGACCACAGCCTGTAAAAAGCTCCATAAAGAGAGGGGACGAGGTGAGATGTTTCCATGGGGGGGGGGGCCACATTTGGTGAGAGTCCGGCAGGCCTGTAAAGGCAGTGACACTTCACTGGGTAGGAGAGGAGGAGGGGGGGCTGTATGCAGGTCAACACTTTGAGGGGTTGGAAGGAGGTGTGGTGGGGGTGGGTGGGGGGGTGGAGGGGGTATGGTGTGAAGTTTAAACATGGGGACTTGGTGCGAAAATGTTAGCTGGATCACTGGATTGCTTCCTCTGGCCTTAATAACATTACAGAGTGATCCACCAGGCTAAGGACTCCTGCCAAATAACCTCAGTATGACTAAACAGGAGTCAGGTGGCTGAGTGGTTAGGGAATCAGGCTAGTAATCCGAATGTTGCTGCTTCGATTCCTGCCTGTGCAAAATGACGTTGTGTCCTTTGGGCAAAGGCACTTCACCCTACTTGCCTCAGGGGGGAATGTCCCTGTATTTGCTGTAAGTCGCTCTGGATAAGAGCATCTGATCAATGACTAAAATGTAAAATATAAACAAAATGCCGTTCTGAAAACGTATGACAAACCAGCGTATAATGTCACGCACTCCAAGGACGGGGGGGGGGGGGGGGGGGGGGGTGTGGAGCTAAAGGAACTCCTTCCTTACCCGTGTCTCTCCTACAGGTGAACACCTTCCAGGCGGTGGTGGCGTACGATGAGACGAAGACCTACGCGCTCTTCCTCTACCCCGAGGACGGGCTCCAGTTCTTCGGCACGCGGCCCAAAGAGTCTTACAACGTGGAGATCGAACTCCCTGCTCGGGTCGGCTTCAGCCGGGGTGAAGTGCCTTACTTCATCTTCTCTCGCATCGAGGGACCTTATTACAGCGTCACCAGCAACGAGCAGAGCATCAAGAACCTCTATCAGTGAGTCTGACCCCTGACCCACACTGAAACACATGACCACTGCTGGGGTTAGGGTTCGGGTTAACGTTAGGGTTGGGTCAGGGTTGGGTTGGGTTTAGATTAGGGTTTGGGGTTATGTTTGAGTTTGGTGTTTGGCAAGATTGAGGGATGGGTTGGGTAAGGTTTGGGGTTAGGTTTGTGTTTAGATTAGGGTTTGGGGTTATGTTTGAGTTTGGTGTTAGGCAAGATTGAGGGATGGGTTGGGTTAGGTTTGGGGTTAGGTTTGTGTTCAAGTCTGGGTTTGGGTTAGCTGAGTTTCACAATCTTGTCTTTTTGCGTTCATGAATGGTTTTCTTGGTAGTTTTCTGTCTCTCTGGGCAGTCAGACATCCGTCCTCTGTCCTTCCCTCTGCAGGGTGGGCAACACGGGGGTCCCTGGGGTGTGGCTCTTCCACATTGGGAACTGTGGAGCCTCCTTCCAGAACGTGGTCCCCGCCTCTGTGAGCGGCGTCCTGGCCACGCCTCTCTCCCGACACCACGCCAGCCCCACCCCCGACTACGCCGAGGAGGAATACCCAGAGGAGGACGACCACGACTACCTGACAGAGGAGACCGACTTCCAGACCTCCACCCACCCAGAGTTCCTGGAGCCTGGCCCTCCTCTGGAGCTCCCAGTCCAGACCCGCCTGCAGCCCTATGGCGGTGACCTTCCCCTGACCTCTGACACCCAGCACAGCGACACCCACCCTGCATCTGGACGAGGGGAATACCCTCCGCCCAAAGCCAGGATCCAGACCCCTGAAGATGCGAGCCAGGCACAGGCCCCTCCCCAGCCCCAGGCCCCCCAGCCCCAGGCCCCCCAGCCCCAGCCTGGACACACAGCCATGGCGGTGTTCCCGAACAGGGAGGAGAGTCGAGGCCTGGACATCCTCCCTCCTCTGTCCCCCGACGCCCACGTGGTCAACATCGAGGACGAGGATGTCGACTTCGAAACTGGAGGTGTGGCCTTGTTTATTTACCTGCATACCTGTCCATCTGCCAGCCCGACAGTCTGCCTGCCTGTGTGTGTGTGTGTGTCTTAGCTACAGACATTCAGCAAACAGGAGGGTTTAAACCCTGCAGGCGAGGGAGATTCCCCACTCGGATGAGGAAATGCAGTGTGCAGACGCAGGTTAAAGAGGCCTCTCCGACGAGCAGCACAGATAGCCATCTGCACAGCATTAGTCTGAACTTTCACCGCTAAGCTCGGCATCGTCCAATCATCTGATGAGCTCTTAGCAGCCAGGGGAGGAAGTGGGATGGTTAAACTCATCCCTGTTTTATAGCCATGACAAACTGCATGAGAATCGTGACGATTTCTGGATAATTTGTCTGTTTTTCCTGTCATAGTTCCTTTGTTGTTCTGGCCACCCTCTGGCTTGTGTGTGTTTCGTAAACGTTTAGTATCACAGTGTTCTTCAGGGGGGGATTTAGCTGAGCCGGCCCGCTTGTTTGATGTGTGTCTGTTTGATTGGCTCCTGTGGTGTCTGTGGAATACGACACGTTCAACCTACGAGTGGTTTTTCAACATCCTGTTTTCTTCCCATCCATTTCTCTCTCTCCCCCCTGTCTCTCTCCCTCCCTCTCTCTCTCTCTCTCTCTCTCTGTCTCTCTCTGTCTCTCTCCCCTGCAGTGATCCAGTACAGTACAGAGAATAAGGAGACCTGCGCTCGCTTCCAGCAGCAGTGTTCTCAGAATGCTTACTGCACTGATTACTCTTCCGGCTTCTGCTGCCATTGTCGCTTTGGTTTCTACGGCAACGGACGCCACTGCCTACCTGACGGTGAGCGAAGATCGTCATAGTGACAGGCTCTAGTAATGGGTCACACTGTCACTTTGATCACTGCCTACGAGTTTGCTGGTCCTCTTATCTCGTTCTCTCTCTCTCTCTCTTTCTCTCTCTCTCTCTCTCTCAGACACACACATACACATTCTCTCTCACACACACACACTCTCACACTCAGGCTTCAAAACAGGTCAAGGCTCCTCTGGACCTTCCCGTCCCCCCCCCCCCCCCCCCCCCCTTTGCCGCCCAGCCCTCTCACACGACAACGTCATCTTGTTCCCAGGCCAGTCAGCTATTTCCTGCTAGGTCAACACCTTGGGCTGTGTGAGGCTGCAGCTAACTCTTCAAACAGACCCTGCATTGAGGCCGGTGCCCAGGCTGGGGTCGGGGTCGGGGCCAGGGCTGGAACTGGGATCGGGGCTGAGGCTGGGGTCAGGGTCGGGGCCAGGGCTGAGGCTGGGGCCGATGCTAGCTCTTATTACTCCAGAGGTGGCCGCTAGGCTTCCAGGGTCTAGTAGAGGGTGTCAACTCTTTAGCTAAGGAGTGAGCTCAGGGCGATGTGTGATGAATTTCAAAGCAAAGCTGGACGGCCTCTCGTTCTGAGTCAGGTGACGTTCAGAGACAGTGATGTCATGCTACATACCTTTACTTTCAAAGGTTAGTGTTTATTAGTCGACGTGTCAAAGCCCTCTTGTGAGCATTCGGTCTGAAGGCATAATTGTCGAAAACACGCCAGTTTAAAAGCGGTGTTTTGTAAAGTTTTAAACCAGTCGTTGACTGAAGCAAAGTGTTGGTCTTTCAGCTGGACGCTTTGAAGGTTTTTTTCCCTTCTTCTTTGTCTTCCTGAGGTTCTTTTGTGTAAAGTGGAAGGGAGAAGTTAGACGTATCGTGACTGGAAACTGCCTGGCTAGACTTCCCACAGCAGCAGACCAAAACCAGCCGCTGTCTGTTAGCATTCAGCCGGTCCTGCCTCATCAGTCTACAGCAGGGCCTCACAACGCCAACCCTTCCTGTTTCCCCCATCCCCATGACAACCACGCGTACGGTTGTTTTCCTCCACTTCGAACAATAGTTGCCAGGCTTAAAAATGAAAACTGTAAAAAATGATTAGGCTTCGTTCATTGTGTGTAGACTGTGTTCGTTTAGGCAGGTGTGTAGCTATTTAAGGCAGCTCACTTCCTGGTTGTGTATTTCGGGTCTTGCCTGGGGTTCATTAGACAGAGAGAGAGAGACAGTTGAGACTAACAGGAAATGTGGGGGAAGACGTTCAGAAATGTCCCACCCCGGATTCAACCCCCCTCTCCCCCCCTCAGCCCATGTCAGAATCAGAATCAGAATGGTGGTTTATTAGCTATGCAAGATTAACAAACATAGAATTCACTTTGGCATGGAATGAGCAAACATAGAACATACTGTATATGTGGCATACTAATAAAATAAAAATAGGTATATACACAGTAGTGTAAACAGTGGTGCAAAAATCACAGTAGTAAGTATGACACACTCCCTACCCTTGTGAGTTACCGAGGGCCTTCATTGTGTGTCTGGTGTTCTTGACGTAAGAAATAAAGTTTTGACTGTGTGTCCCACACCCTGTGTGTAAAGCTTACCCTCTCACCCCCCACCCCGGTGTCCTAGGCGCTCCCCACCGGGTCAACGGAAAGGTCACGGGCAAGGTCACAGTGGGGTCAACCCAGATTGACCTCGGCAGCATCGACATGCACGCCTACATCGTGGTGGGTGATGGCCGGGCGTACACCGCCATCAGCGAGGTGCCAGAGCCAATCGGGTGGGCGCTGATGCCCGTGGCGCCCATCGGAGAACTGTTCGGCTGGCTGTTCGCTCTGGAGCTTCCAAACAGCAGGTCGGGGTTCAAGATCACAGGTAAGACGACCCGCTCATGACCAGAGAATAAAGGAAGGGTTGTTAACGTTGTTGTGAAAGTGCTTTTATCAGGGAGTGGCTGAGTGGTTAGGTTGTCGGACTAGTGGATCAGAGGGTTGTGAGTTCGATTCCCAGGTATAAGGCAATTTGACGTTGTGTTATTGGGCTAAGGCACTTCACCCTGCTTGCCTCAGGGGGGAATGTCCCTGTACTTGCTGTAAGTCGCTCTGGATAAGAGCGTCTGATCAATGACTCCATGTAAGATAGTCTGAAGAGGAGAGCAGTTTCATTGTGCCAGACACGGTCAGACGGATGTTAGTCACACGCCCATCCAGCCTACAGCCACTCTGGTTGGATGTACCCAGGCCTCAACAACAACCAACAGGGGACATGGTGGTCTGCATACGTGTTTATGGCTCCTAGATGATGTCACCTCAAATATCATTTCTGTGTGTGTGTGTCTGTCTGTGTGTATTTATATATGAAGCTGTTTGCAGACACCCCATGGGGATGCACCTCCGATTGGAGCAGTGTGTGTGTGTGTGTGTGTGTGAGAGAGAGACTGTACAGTCTCTCAGCTGTCTTGCCCTCAGGGTGCTGATAGCAGAGCCCCTTGACATCCCCTCCACGATAATCCGACTCAGGTGTTTCCAGACCCTGTTGTTGTGTTAGCAGTGGTGGCTTGTGCGAGACGTCATTAAACATGACATTAAACGTTTAACTTGACATTAAACAGGGCACAGACAGTGCTTTCCTTAAGTGTTACCACTCCGTTTAATAACCGTCACACATGTGTTCCAGTTTCTCAAGGACAGAACATGTATATTGTTCTCTCATGTGAGGGGAGGGGGGGGGGGGGGGGGCATGAGGCATGAACCAGCTGCCAACACTTGGACAGATAAATCACGAAGCCTGCTTCAGAACGACAAAATGTATCCAATGATCGACCCTAGCGAGCGGTGATGTCACACACTGGTCTCCTCAGGCGCCGAGTTCACCCGCTACGCGGAGGTGACCTTTTACCCCGGCAACCAGCGCCTCAGCATCGTCCAGACGGCTCGAGGATTGGACGAGCAGAACTACCTGAATGTGGACACTCATCTCCAGGGCAGTGTGCCCTTCACCCCCCCTGGAGCCACGATCCAGATGGAACCATTCAAAGAGACCTTCCAGTACTACCCATCAGGTAAAACACACGCAGAACACACTGCCCCTCAGGTAGAACACACTACCCTCAGGTAGAACACACTACCCCTCAGGTAGAACACACTACCCCTCAGGTAGAACACACTGCCCCTCAGGTAGAAACACACTACCCCTCAGGTAGAACACACTACCCCCTCAGGCAGAACACACTACCCCTCAGGTAGAACACACTACCCCTCAGGTAGAACACACTACCCCTCAGGTAGAACACACTGCCCCTCAGGTAGAACACACTGCCCCTCAGGTAGAACACACTGCCCCTCAGGTAGAACACACTACCCCTCAGGTAGAACACACTACCCCTCAGGCAGAACACACTACCCCTCAGATAGAACACTACCCTTCAGAACTTGCGTGGTATCAGCAGAACCACGAATGAAACCATACACACTCGATATACAATATCCCTGCCATCTCATAACTGAGAAGTAACTCTAGTACAGTAGGGGAGGACGGGGTAAGTTGAGTCAGTTTTACAATTGACCCCGTTCTCCCCTACTGTCCCACCGCACCCTGGAGTCCCGTTCTGCTGTCACTGCTGGATGATAAAGATCGACAGACTAGTCCGTCTATTAAAAGACCCTGGCTTCCCTTCCGGTGAGGAAGCGGAATGTTTTTCTTTTTTTTTATGTTATCCGAAACTAGGCGCATAGTTCAATGAGGAAGTGTTCAATTAGCACGGCCACTCATTTTGGCCTGATTAGAAGTCTGGGTCGTTTGCGTCGTGAGCCGGAAGCTTCTACAGCTGCTGCGGTTCGTGAGTTTAAGGTGGAACGTGAGCTATCGTGGAATGTGATTTGAGTTAAGGTGGAACGGTGAGGTGAGTGTTGTGTTTGCAGTCGTGTTTTCTACTCAGGTGCGACACGACGACATGAAAGAAATCCGCAGATTTCATGAAGATTCATCTGCAGTTCGCTTGCCTGTGTGACACGACTTTGTGTCTCTCTCCCCCCGCCCGCCCGACCCCTCAGTGGTGACCTCCACGTCTACCCGTGAGTACACGGTGGTGTCGGCCGAGAAGGGCTCCGAGTCGCTGTCCTTCCACCTGCGACAGAACATCACGTACCGGGACTGCCGCCACGGACCTCCCTCTGGTCCAGAGACCCAGCAACTCACCATGGAACGGATCTTCGTCATGTACGTCAAGGAGGAGCGCATTCTCCGCTACGCTATCACCAACAAGATCGGGCCTGTTGGAGGTACGCTGTGTGTGTGTGGTTGTGTGGTTGTGTGGGATGTACGTTTTGTGTTTTTGATCTATGTACAACATGTGTTGTGGTCCTCACATGTTCCTCTGACTCTTGTCTGCGGTCGACCACATGTGTGTTGTACATATGGTTCTCAGCGGTTCAACCCCACAGCAATCTAGAAGTCCGTCTCCCTAGCCCCCTCCCTCCCTCTCCGTCTCTCTCCTCCCCCTCCTTCCCTCCCTCCCTGTCTCTTCTCCTCCTCCCTACCCCTCTCTCTGTCTCTCTCCTCCTCCTCCCTCCCTCAAAAAGGAGAGAGAAAGACTTCCTTCATGGCTACTTTATTTGCGCGCTGAAAGATGAAACACCCTAATCCTTTTCAGGATCTCTCCTCCTGCCACGGTTCTTCATCCCTCCCTCCCTCTTTCCCCTCTTCATGTTTTCTTCTCTTCTCTATCCTCATCTTTCTTTCCACTCCTTCTCTTCCCTCTCACTTTCTCTTCTCTCCTCCCTCTCTTCTCTCTCTCCTCTTTCTCCGCCTGACTCCTTCTCTGTCTGTTCTGTTAAATTGATTCCCTGAAATGAACTCTTAAGTACCACACGCATGCGGCCTATCACACATGGACACATACACACACACACACACACACAAGCCACACGAATGCTGTCTATCACAGACACACACAGACACACACACGGCACGAATGCTGTCCGTTTCGGAGCAGAGAAGCAGGACACCTGTGTGTGTCTGAGCTCTCAGGGTTAAGGTTTCACTGCTCTGCTTTCAAACTAAAGCCACCTGCTTTAAAACCTCTCTGTGTCATCACTGTGTCAACAAATAGTTAAGGAAGTTCACAATGACATGTTTGACAAGGTAAAATGTTCAGTAAAACCACACACACACACACATACGTATATATATACACTAATACACACCACTTTAGCAGTGTTTAGAAGAACTTCAGGCTTGAAAATCTCTTCCAGCGGTAAAGTGATAGAGCTGTCGTGGGGGAGGGTGGGAGGGTAGGAGGGTAGGAGGGTGGGTACTGCTGGATTCTGGAAAATAATATCCCCCCCAATGACAGATTTACACAAGGGGGGGTGTACTAGTCAGGCTGGGAGGAATAGCTGCAGACTGATGTCATGGGAACCGAGCTCGACCCAGAGAGGGCTTCTCTGTGTCCCAGGATTGGACTTCGATCCTGGGCACACAGGCCAGGGAGCAAGGCCTCGGTCCAGGGACTGGAGGTCTGCTGGAAAACATCTGGGCCTAAAGCCCCCAGCTGGTCTGTGAATAGAGCCCAGTCAGAACTATGAGTCATGGTGGCTGGAGGCTGGTTCTGCCCGGATCCTCTCTGACTGGACCAATGGTCTTGTTGTTCATGTGTCATTAAGTTGTAAACTTCTGATCTGCTGGGATTTCTGCTCTGCTGCTATATCATGTTGATACGGTCTGACAGGAGGAGTTTTGCAAGCAAGAAATATCTCCATGTGGATCTTTTTAGGACCGTTGAATTTGGGCAATGTCACGTTCTTGCAACAATCTGGCTAAATGTGATGAATACCACAGTCTCCAGGTTTGGAGTACAAGAACTTGGCCAAATCGTAGGAGAAATTACTTCATGGAAATTTGTAGAATGGATTTGTTTTTGTTGCTGGGAACATACTGTGCATCTTTTAGTTAGCAGAATGGTTTTTTGTTTGGATGCTCTCTCTTTCTGTCTCTCTCTGTCTCTGTCCCTCTCTCTCTGTCTCTCTCTCTTTCACACACACAAACACAGCTGGGTTCATCAGCAGGATGCCTCCAGTCTGTAGTCCTGACAGCAGTTTCCCACCTGGTTTTCTTAAACTCCAAACCACAGAGTTCCCCCCAGAGCTCCACCTCTCCGCTCTGTTCTGTCTGCTTGTCCCTGTCATTATCCCCCCCGTTAAACAGAACCCCCCCACCACCACCACCTCCACCTCCACCATGCAAGCCTAAGCCTCTCTCGCTTTGCCCCTCCCTCTCTGTCTCTCTCTATGTCTCTCTCTCTGTCCCCCCCTGTGGAGCCACTTTAAAAGGGACTGTCTCTCTCTCTCTCTCTCCCCTAACACTTCAAACACTAGTCTGCCTGTCTTTGATAATGGGCCAAATTGGTGCCACGGCCAGAGGGGAGGAAACCAAGCTGTTCTTAATGTGTGAGGAGCCAGGGACGAGAGACACACAGACAGAGATGGAGAGAGACAGAGAGAGAGCGAAGGAGAGACGGACAGAGAGAGAGAGAGAGAGACAGAAGGAGAGACAGAGAGAGACAGAGAGATAGGGACAGAGAGAGAGGGACATAGAGAAGGAGAGAGACAGAGAGAGAGAGAGAGAGAGAGAGAGAGAGAGAGAGAGAGAGAGAGAGAGGGAGACAGACAGACAGACAGACAGACAGACAGACAGAGGGGGAGAGGGTTGTAAGCATGTCTGTCCTGCCATTCCCAGACACTGTTCTATTCAGCAGGGTCCGGATCAGAGATCTGAAATCAGACAACCAAGGGTTTCTGTCCTTAATAAGATCTGAGAGCTCCTCACACACCCCCCACCCCCCCTCCGCACACCCCCACCCCCAGTGGCTGTTTCCCAGAGAGGGGGGCCCCTCTCTTTCATAAAGCAGTGGCCTGGGATCTCTTTGTCATGTTTAACGGCCATTTAAAGCTCGTTGTGCAAGCCAGGTCAAGTGGTCTGACCTGTGAGGTCAGCCAGCGATATGCCACTTAAGAGCGACTGCTGGGGCGGCCGGCAAGAACCAGCTGTGCTCACATCCTGGCTGACGCTCGCCGGCCGCTGCCCCGTTGCTAGGCTGCGGCGACGCTGCTGCGTTCTCTCATGGCTACCTCAGACTTGGATCAACGCAGCAGGAAGTCATTCTTTAACCCTTTCAGATACTTTCCCATTGAGCCGTTCAGATTTCAATCTGTCATTCTGAGGCCAAAAATCATGTGTTCATCAGGTCAGCACATACAAGGAAAGATTGGTTTGGGAATTGGAGAATAGATGCTGGTAATTTGCTATTAAAACTCCTTCCAGAAGCAAGAAACAGGAAATTATGGTGGGAAAAACATTCATAGAACAGTCAAGAGTGTGGTGGGACTGTGACAGTACAGTCCAGCCTTCCAGACAGCATGTAGACCTACTCTCTGACTCAGATCATGGGGAATCCCTGCACTCACACACTCCAGTGACTAACATCCTCCCTTCTCATTATTTCATTTCACCGTCTGCTCTAACGTGTGTAGCGCTGTGCAAAATAAACATCATCTCCTCTAACAGGAAGTCGTAAAAATCCCTCACATCCTGTCTGAACCGGGTATACCCTCTCAGTATGGGGTGTGTGTTGTGTTTGGGGTGTTTTGGGAATGTGAAATGTACTGTGTTTGTTGACCCAGCCCCCCCCCCCCCCCCCCCCCCCCCCCCCCCCCCCCCCTCTCTGTGTCCTCTCAGTGGATCTTGCGGAGCCAGGCCAGGTGAACCCGTGTTACTCAGGGACCCATGACTGTGACACCACGGCCCAGTGCCTCCCAGGAGACGGCCTGCAGTACCAGTGTCAGTGTGCTACAGGCTACACTGGAGACGGACGCAACTGTTACGGTAGGAGTCGGGGTCGGGGGGGCTGGGGGGGGGTATAGACTCCCATTCCTTTAGTTACCCTACTTCTGCCTTCTCTCTCTCTCTCTCTCTCTCTCTCTCTCTCTCTCTCTCTCTCTCTCTCTCTTTCCCTCTCACTATCTATCTGTCTCTGCCCTCTCCCTCTCTCTGCCCCTCCCTCTTTCGATCCATGAGTGATGAGTCCAGAGCTCTTCTGCTGCTCCAGGGTCTCTTGGCTGAGTGTCCAGGGACTCTTGGCTGAGTGTTGATCCTCCTGGTTTCATTAGGATGCTCCTCTGTGCTCCCAGCCCAGCTGACGACCCCGAGGTCAAGGCTGCAGATGACTTCCATCAACATCCATCCTGCTAGAGGAGAGAGGGGGGGGGGGGAGGGGAGGGGGAGGAGGGGGAGGGAACAGGATAGAGCACTTAGAGTTCAGTTTTAGCTGAAATCACAGAACCAGGAAGTCACAGAGACTTGTGGACTCCTGATCTGGTTCTCTCCAGTTTTTCTGCTTTGGATGTCAAACTCCCACCAGCCTCTGCTGGTGCTGTGAGGGATCAAGTCCAGAGGGAACCCATAAGATAACTCTGAAAGATGGGAGAGAGGCGGGGGAGGAAGGGAGGGCAGGGTGTGGGTATGAAGGTGCAAGGAGAAGGGTAAAGAGAGAGGCATGTTCGGGGATTAACAAGCGACACTGCTGTGTTCTGGCAGGAAAGACCCGCTGCCACTATAAAGGGTACACAGCTGTTGGAAATAGAGATTTGGGGAGGGGGTGTGGGGGGCGGGGGGGGGGGGGTGGCATCTGAGAGCACTTCCTTTAGCGCCTCGCTGACATCTCTCACACACCCCCCATACATTGACTCAAACACACACACACACACACACACTCTCTCTCACCTTCACCCCATCCTCCACCTCGACTCTTCAGGAATCTGGAGATGATTTCCTGATGGGCTTCAGAGCATCTTGTGTGGGTGGGGTCTGGAGGAGTGTAATTTCATCACCTGCTGGAATCCCTCCCCCACTCCCCCCACTCCTCCCCTGCAGGGCAGGTAGCAGGGGGTCAGGGAGCAGTGATGTTCCCCCTCTGTCATTACCCTCTGATTAAAACCCTCTCCCCTGCTGCTAAGACCGGTGTGAGTCCAGGCTCCAGGCCTGTTCCCACGGGGACTTGCCCGGGGAGAGGCCCTCCCCCCCACCAGCCTCCCGCTGTCATCACAACCAGGCTGATTGCAGAGCATGGTTCATATCTCCCAGCCCCAGGCAGCAGGCCCCAGTATAAGTAGACCAGAGGAAGGGGCTAAGGCTGAGGCTGGAACTGTGGCTGAGGATGGGGCTGAGGCTGTGGCTGAGGGCTGGGGCTGGGGCTGGGGCTGAGGATGGTTTTTACTGCTCTCTTGTAGAGTGGAGGTATGTGTATGTATAAACAACCTGTATGTGTATTTTCTCTCTCTCTCTCTTCGTCTCTCTCTCCTTGTAGATGTGGATGAGTGTGTTGAGGGTCTCAGCTCCTGTGGCGCTCATGGTCAGTGTGTGAACCTCCCAGGCAGCCATCGATGCCAGTGTCAGACTGGTTATGAATTCGGATTCGACGGACGTACCTGCTTGGGTCAGTTCAACTGTATAGTGTATTGGAAGGCACAACAGAATAAGATATTTAATATATACTGTGTACTGTCTGTAGTGTTATATATATATATATGTTCTGTCTCTGATGCCAGTGGGATATATATATATGCCAGTGGGATGTGTATATATATATACATACATATACATTAGATAATAAATATCTGTCCATACCTAAGGTAACTGGACTAAAACACAGGGCCTGTATGGTTGTTAGAGGGCCAGTTGGAGGAAAAGGCAGAGGAGGAACAATAACTCAATGTTGGGAGGATTTGTGTAGGAGACACAGACACACACACACAGACACAGACACACACACACAGCCAGAGATCAGGAATGTTTAACTCTTTTCATATCCAACTGGCATCAGAGACAGAACATACACCACCTGTCTCTCTCTCTCCCCCCTCTCTCTCTCTACCTCCCTCTCCCCTTTCGCCCTCTCTGTCTCTCTCTCTCTCGCCCACTGTCTCTCTCTACGGTCATAAATGGAAGCAGACAGACTGGTTCAACCCCCCCCCCCCCTCCCTACAGGTCTCTCTGAGGCTGCTCACAGTTGACATTGTTGTCGTCCCCAGATGTGGATGAATGTGCTTCCCAGCCATGCGACCCTAACGCTTCCTGCTCCAACACACTGGGCTCTTACCAGTGCCGCTGCAAGCAGGGTTACCAAGGCAACGGCGTCCAGTGCGTCCCGGAGGACGGTGCGTCTGACGCGCCCTTTTATGGACGTGATGTCACAGTGTTGTTTCAGGGACACAGCATGAGGGTTCCGTTCTAAGAATGTCCGTGTGATTCTTTTTTTTTTTAGGGCAATTGGAGCGTTCTAAGACCCAGTGTGAGAGCCACAGAGACAGCCTCCAAGCAGGGGTGGACCCCCGAGGGTCCAGACCGGGGCCCAGACCTCCCCTGGGGGCCTTTGTCCCCCAGTGTGATGAGCAGGGACAGTACAGACCCCTGCAATGCCACGGCTCCACTGGACACTGCTGGTGTGTGGACAATAGGGGGCAGGAGAGAGCAGGAACCAGGACCCCACCTGGAACTCCTCCAACTAACTGCGATGAACAAGGTAGGATATTTACATTATCTGTAGGGTCTGGAAGTGCTTATCTGTCTGAGAGCTGGGGTAATTGGCTCGGTTAAAAGAACATAGTGGTACCAGATGCCACCCTGGTTTCAACCAGACTAAGGGTCTGTCTCACACGGAGGCTGGGAAAATAAAGAGGAGATGACTGGTGTTTGGGGAGAGGAATGTAGAGGAGAATGCTAACAAGTCAGTCAGGCAGAGACACAGACTGAGAGAGAGAGATGGAGAGAGAGAGACGGAGAGAATGGCTGGAGAGAGATTTGAAAGACAGAGGAAAA
Source organism: Neosalanx taihuensis (assembly GCA_030340665.1). Lineage (NCBI taxonomy): Eukaryota > Metazoa > Chordata > Actinopteri > Osmeriformes > Salangidae > Neosalanx > Neosalanx taihuensis. Next base: position 7,461,069 of record CM059305.1, read on the forward strand.
GTTTCATTCAAACGAAACCATTTTAAAAAGAACATTTTTTTTAAAGATCAGGTGTTGTCAATGTCTCCTCAGGGTTAAACCATTCATCCTGGTTTAATCCATCCTACCTTTCTCAATTCCTGCACTTTTTTTTGTTTGTACCATGCGTTCACAATGTCTCAGATGACAATTGGCTGTGACAGCCGACCAAAGCTGTAATTATAGCTTTTCAGATCAGGTGTTACCTCTTAACTAATCCTTGACTTGTGAACTGTAAGTCTATGAAATCATGTGGAGTCCAAACAAACGTTCATAAACACCTCGCCAGCATGTGGTTGTATTTAACCACATCAGGAATCATACCCTTGGAATGTCTGAAAACACAGAGATGATGATGTAGATATTGTGTATGTGTGTGTGTGTTATTAACTTTTACATGACTACCAGAGGGGCCTGCAACCCACTGTGAGCAGCACAGAGCCAGTCTCCAGCACAGTCCTGAAGGCTACCCCATCGTGGGGGCTTTTGTCCCTGACTGTGATGAGCAGGGTCAGTACAGACCCCTGCAATGCCACGGCTCCACTGGACACTGCTGGTGTGTGGACAATAGGGGACAGGAGAGAGCAGGAACCAGGACCCCACCTGGAAATCCTCAACCAAACTGTAATGAAGAAGGTAACATTTAAAATAATTTTTTAAAGGTTGAACATGTATATATTTGAAATCTTGAAAACATTTATATGAATTATTTAACAAAAAGGTGATTTTGAAAAATTGTTTACAAATAATTGTTTTACGAAATTTGCGAATAATTGTTTCAATGTTTTTGGGGGAAAATTGTTACGAAAATCTTGTCTTTCTCCAGAACGCCCCAAGACCCACTGTGAGCAACACAGAGCCAGACTCCAGCACAGTCCTGAAGGCTACCCCATCGTGGGGGCTTTTGTCCCTGACTGTGATGAGCAGGGTCAGTACAGACCCCTGCAATGCCACGGCTCCACTGGACACTGCTGGTGTGTGGACAATAGGGGACAGGAGAGAGCAGGAACCAGGACCCCACCTGGAAATCCTCAACCAAACTGCAATGAACCAGGTAAGATTGAAAATAGTTTTGAAAAACACATTTTGAAAGGTTGAAAAACTATACATTTAAAATCGTTTCGAATTTTGGGGGGGTTTTGTTGTTGAAAAAATTTTTACAAAAAATTATTCACTAAAAAAAGTTTAGAAATAATCATTGAGAAAAAAACCTAAAGGAAAAATCGTTAATAAAATTTTATTTTTCCAGAACGCCCCAAGACCCACTGTGAGCAACACAGAGCCAGTCTCCAGCACAGTCCTGAAGGCTACCCCATCGTGGGGGCTTTTGTCCCTGACTGTGATGAGCAGGGTCAGTACAGACCCCTGCAATGCCATGGCTCCACTGGACACTGCTGGTGTGTGGACAATAGGGGGCAGGAGAGAGCAGGAACCAAGACCCCACCTGGAAATCCTCAACCAAACTGCAACGAACCAGGTCAAATTCAAAATAGTGTAAAATAAAATTGGGGAAAGGTTGAAAAACAAAATATTTGAAATCTTAATTTTGTTCGTATTTTTTATCGTTTACCAAAACAAATCACAACAAATTGTTTACAAATCTTCGTTGAGAAAAAAATCGTAAATGAAAAATCCTAAATAAAATCGTCTTTCTCCAGAACGCCCTAAGACCCACTGTGAGCAACACAGAGCCAGTCTCCAGCACAGTCCTGAAGGCTACCCCATCGTGGGGGCTTTTGTCCCTGACTGTGATGAGCAGGGTCAGTACAGACCCCTGCAATGCCACGGCTCCACTGGACACTGCTGGTGTGTGGACAATAGGGGGCAGGAGAGAGCAGGAACCAGGACCCCACCTGGAAGCCCTCAACCAAACTGTCATGAAGAAGGTAAAATTTACAATTGTTTTAAAAGGTTGAAAATGTATATATTTGAAATTGTGAAACGTTATTATGAATTTCTTTTACAAAAAAAAAAGATTTAGATTTTTTTTATGTAAACAAAAAAATTATAATTGCCGAAGTATTTGTGGAATTTTTTGGGAGGGAAATTGTTACGTAAAAATCGTCTTTCTCCAGAACGCCCTAAGACCCACTGTGAGCAACACAGAGCCAGTCTCCAGCACAGTCCTGAAGGCTACCCCATCGTGGGGGCTTTTGTCCCTGACTGTGATGAGCAGGGTCAGTACAGACCCCTGCAATGCCACGGCTCCACTGGACACTGCTGGTGTGTGGACAATAGGGGACAGGAGAGAGCAGGAACCAGGACTCCACCTGGAAGCCCTCAACCAAACTGTAATGAAGAAGGTAAAATTTGAAGAAAAAAAAATAAAGGTTGAACATGTATATATTTGAAATCTTGAAAACATTTATATGAATTATTTAACAAAAAGGTGATTTTGAAAAATAATTTACAAATACTTTTTTAAAAGAAATTTGCGAATAATTGTTTCAATGTTTTTTGGGGAAAATTGTTTCGAAAATCTTGTCTTTCTCCAGAACGCCCTAAGACCCACTGTGAGCAGCACAGAGCCAGACTCCAGCACAGTCCTGAAGGCTACCCCATCGTGGGGGCTTTTGTCCCTGACTGTGATGAGCAGGGTCAGTACAGACCCCTGCAATGCCACGGCTCCACTGGACACTGCTGGTGTGTGGACAATAGGGGACAGGAGAGAGCAGGAACCAAGACCCCACCTGGAAATCCTCAACCAAACTGCAACGAACCAGGTCAAATTCAAAATAGTGTAAAATAAAATTGGGGAAAGGTTGAAAAACAAAATATTTGAAATCTTAATTTTGTTCGTATTTTTTATCGTTTACCAAAACAAATCACAACAAATTGTTTACAAATCTTCGTTGAGAAAAAAATCGTAAATGAAAAATCCTAAATAAAATCGTCTTTCTCCAGAACGCCCTAAGACCCACTGTGAGCAACACAGAGCCAGTCTCCAGCACAGTCCTGAAGGCTACCCCATCGTGGGGGCTTTTGTCCCTGACTGTGATGAGCAGGGTCAGTACAGACCCCTGCAATGCCACGGCTCCACTGGACACTGCTGGTGTGTGGACAATAGGGGGCAGGAGAGAGCAGGAACCAGGACCCCACCTGGAAGCCCTCAACCAAACTGTCATGAAGAAGGTAAAATTTACAATTGTTTTAAAAGGTTGAAAATGTATATATTTGAAATTGTGAAACGTTATTATGAATTTCTTTTACAAAAAAAAAAGATTTAGATTTTTTTTATGTAAACAAAAAAATTATAATTGCCGAAGTATTTGTGGAATTTTTTGGGAGGGAAATTGTTACGTAAAAATCGTCTTTCTCCAGAACGCCCTAAGACCCACTGTGAGCAACACAGAGCCAGTCTCCAGCACAGTCCTGAAGGCTACCCCATCGTGGGGGCTTTTGTCCCTGACTGTGATGAGCAGGGTCAGTACAGACCCCTGCAATGCCACGGCTCCACTGGACACTGCTGGTGTGTGGACAATAGGGGACAGGAGAGAGCAGGAACCAGGACTCCACCTGGAAGCCCTCAACCAAACTGTAATGAAGAAGGTAAAATTTGAAAAAAAAAATTAAAGGTTGAACATGTATATATTTGAAATCTTGAAAACATTTATATGAATTATTTAACAAAAAGGTGATTTTGAAAAATAATTTACAAATACTTTTTTAAAAGAAATTTGCGAATAATTGTTTCAATGTTTTTTGGGGAAAATTGTTTCGAAAATCTTGTCTTTCTCCAGAACGCCCTAAGACCCACTGTGAGCAGCACAGAGCCAGACTCCAGCACAGTCCTGAAGGCTACCCCATCGTGGGGGCTTTTGTCCCTGACTGTGATGAGCAGGGTCAGTACAGACCCCTGCAATGCCACGGCTCCACTGGACACTGCTGGTGTGTGGACAATAGGGGACAGGAGAGAGCAGGAACCAAGACCCCACCTGGAAGCCCTCAACCAAACTGCAACGAACCAGGTAAAATTCAAAATATTTTGAATTTTTTTGGGGGAAAGGTTGAAAAACAAAATATTTGAAAAACGATTTTTTATAGTTTACCAAAAATTATTCACAAAAAATAGTTCACAAATTTTTGTGGACAAAAAAATCGTCAATGAAAAATCATAAATAAAATTGTCTTTCTCCAGAACGCCCTAAGACCCACTGTGAGCAGCACAGAGCCAGACTCCAGCACAGTCCTGAAGGCTACCCCATCGTGGGGGCTTTTGTCCCTGACTGTGATGAGCAGGGTCAGTACAGACCCCTGCAATGCCACGGCTCAACTGGACACTGCTGGTGTGTGGACAATAGGGGGCAGGAGAGAGCAGGAACCAAGACCCCACCTGGAAATCCTCAACCAAACTGCAACGAACCAGGTAAAATTCAAAATATTGTAAAATAAAATTGGGGAAAGGTTGAAAAACAAAATATTTTAAATCGTAATTTTTTCGTATATTTTATCGTTTACAAAAAAAAATAGTTTACAAATTTTCGTTGAGAAAAAAATCTTGTCTTTCTCCAGAACGCCCTAAGACCCACTGTGAGCAACACAGAGCCAGTCTCCAGCACAGTCCTGAAGGCTACCCCATCGTGGGGGCTTTTGTCCCTGACTGTGATGAGCAGGGTCAGTACAGACCCCTGCAATGCCACGGCTCCACTGGACACTGCTGGTGTGTGGACAATAGGGGACAGGAGAGAGCAGGAACCAAGACCCCACCTGGAAGCCCTCAACCAAACTGCAACGAACCAGGTAAAATTCAAAATATTTTGAATTTTTTTGGGGGAAAGGTTGAAAAACAAAATATTTGAAAAACGATTTTTTATCGTTTACCAAAAATTATTCACAAAAAATAGTTAACAAATTTTTGTGGACAAAAAAATCGTCAATGAAAAATCATAAATAAAATTGTCTTTCTCCAGAACGCCCTAAGACCCACTGTGAGCAGCACAGAGCCAGACTCCAGCACAGTCCTGAAGGCTACCCCATCGTGGGGGCTTTTGTCCCTGACTGTGATGAGCAGGGTCAGTACAGACCCCTGCAATGCCACGGCTCAACTGGACACTGCTGGTGTGTGGACAATAGGGGGCAGGAGAGAGCAGGAACCAAGACCCCACCTGGAAATCCTCAACCAAACTGCAACGAACCAGGTAAAATTCAAAATATTGTAAAATAAAATTGGGGAAAGGTTGAAAAACAAAATATTTTAAATCGTAATTTTTTCGTATTTTTTATCGTTTACAAAAAAAAATAGTTTACAAATTTTCGTTGAGAAAAAAATCTTGTCTTTCTCCAGAACGCCCTAAGACCCACTGTGAGCAACACAGAGCCAGTCTCCAGCACAGTCCTGAAGGCTACCCCATCGTGGGGGCTTTTGTCCCTGACTGTGATGAGCAGGGTCAGTACAGACCCCTGCAATGCCACGGCTCCACTGGACACTGCTGGTGTGTGGATGATAGGGGACAGGAGAGAGCAGGAACCAGGACCCCACCTGGAAATCCTCAACCCAACTGTAATGAAGAAGGTAAGGGTTTTACATTGACTATTCAGTACTAACTAACGTTTGCAACAATTCAGTACTAACTAACGTTACTAACGTTTGCAGACACGCATGCTTGACCCTGAATTTCAGTTCTCAGGATTATAGGACATCTTTATTGATATATTCATCCTATTTACAGTGAATAATAATATGCAAGATGTGGACTTAACACGATAACAAATAATAGTAAAACTGTGACTAATATGTAATTAGTATGTTCCAAGAGTATCAAAACCTCTAGCTCTCTATATGAGTAATAACTTTAATATGGACTTGGCAAAAGCTAAAACGTCAGAGACATGTACCTATATTTGAGGTAACTATACCACTGAGAAACACTACACCAGTCCTATTTGTTTTTCAAGTCAAGTTCAAGGCAAGAGCACCGTTAAACTTGTTTTACAGTCTCAAGGAGTAGTGGGGGGGGGGGGGTGGGGGGGGGGGGGGTCACTACAGTTAAGAGGTGCTTTTTAAATTCTTTTGAAAGAATGTTATTGTAAACTCTAAAGGGTTTCATGTAGGGGGAATGGTAGGTGTGTACCAGAGCAGATTTTGTGTTCACAGGCTTGTGTTTGATTGTACAAATCAACCTAGTCCATATCTGCGTTGCGTGTAAGAGACAGGGTCACTGTGTGGCCCCTGAAAGGGGGGCCCCTCAGAGCTATAGATCAAGACTCCTGTCACGGCAGTGTAAACACTCGCAGGGTCAGCTCACCTCTCGCTTGCAACAGCTGGGGGGCTTATGGTACCGTACGGCCCCCGTAATCATGACATCCGTTCTCTTAACAGCTGACTAGTTCTGTCTGGCTTCACCTTCAAGGTCGACCCCCCCCCCCCCCCAAATCTCCCCTGAACACCAAGTGTCTCACACAGTCCCAGCATACTGTCCCAGCACTTCCTGTGTGCCCTCTGACAACACTTCCTGTTTCCTGTGTGCCTCATATCACACTAGTCTGGTGTTGGCACTCCACACAACCCGATGCGAAGACACTAAACCATACCATGACAAAGTTAGGACTGTCTTTCTAACCCCTCCCCCCACTCTTCCCCCTCCCCCCCTCCCAGTGGCCCCGACCAGACGCCCAGAGACGGTGTGTGAGCGCTGGAGGGCCAGTCTACTGGATCACTACGGGGGTAAACCTGAGCCCCAGCATTACCTCCCTCAGTGCGACTCAGACGGTCAGTTCAACCCGGTGCAGTGTTACGGAGACAGCAGTTACTGCTGGTGCGTGGACCGAGACGGACGAGAAGTGACCGGGACCAGGTCCCACGACGCTGTCAAGCCTGCGTGTGAGTGACGTGGAGAGAGAGAATCTTCCTCAAAGGGTTTTAAAGCACTTCTATTGACTCACAGAAGGCATAAAAGTATCTGAAATTTCTGTGTCCCTTCCCCCCCACTGTTCTTAACAGGTATTCCAACCGTGGCTCCTCCCACCATGCATCCGTTGCCCCGCCCTGATGTGACCACGCCTCACTCCTCCTCAGGCACCTCCTTATTGTATGCCCAGGGTCAGCAAATCGGAGCGCTGCCTCTCAACGGCACCATCATGGACCAGGAGCACTCCTCAACTCTACTGGCTCTGCATGTAAGATGGGTGGAGCTTAGTGGTTCAAGCATTTCACAGATAAAGAGGTTCTTCATACAAATCCCACCTGGTGGGTCTGGTCTAACCTGAAAAATGGTTGGTCATCTCTCGTGCCGTTCTGTGTGATTAACCAAACTGACATGTGACTTCGCAGGGGTCCATTGTGGTGGGTCTTGACTATGATTGTAAAGAGAGGAAGGTCTATTGGACTGACTTGGCTGGCAGAACCATTAGCAGAGCTTCCCTGGAGAGGGGGGCGGAGCCTGAGATCCTCATCAACACAGGTGAGGACAGCGCTGCCAACTCTCATGCGTTCGATTGGTTCCACAGCGTGTTTGACCAATAAGATCTGTGTATCTCATGGCCCAACGTGTGACAGTTGGTAACTCTGAAACGTTGGCATTTAGGTGTGTGGACAAGAACAAGAATGTTGTAACATTAAGGGAAGCCGGGGATGTAGATTGTGACTTTTGGGCGGTTCTGACCGGTTTAGGTTTGACGAGCCCCGAAGGCCTGGCTGTGGATGTGGAACGCAGAGCGATGTTCTGGGTGGACAGCACGCCCGACAAGATCGAACAGGCCAACCTGGACGGCAGCGGGCGGAGAGTCCTGTTTGACACAGACCTGGTCAACCCCCGGGCCATCATAGTGGACTCTTCCACTGGGTAAGACTAACGCACCTAAGAAACACTTGTTTATGTGAGTTATCCTGATCACTTGGCTTGTGCGTAGCTCCTGAGCTAAAGGCTCCCTATGCTCACGTCAGTGTGTGTGTGTGTGTGTGTGTGTGTGTGTACGTGATATATAATCTGCGTGAATTCTTCCTCTCCTGATGAAAAACAGTTGTTTTGGTTCAGTGTCTGATTTATAGCTCTTTAATGTGATGAGACAAGGAGGGGCCCCTGGGACAGTGGGGTCAGGGGCCACAGGTTGTTCTCTACAACCTGACTGTGACCTCATCAGCTGTAAATGGATCCTTTCAGAGTCCTCATAAGCAAGTGTGGACCTGGTGGTCTCTGCCAGACTGGCATGTGTGTGTGTGTGTGTTTGTCTGAGGTTTTAGATTTGCATTTCCCCTTGTTTCATTAATAGTCACGTCAATTAGTCCTCATTTCCTGTGAGACAGCACGCTTCCTGTCCCTGATGATGCCATGCAAAGATAGGGTTCAGATGCTCAGACAGTCTCAGTCTCTCTCTCTCTCTCCGAAAGACGAGCCTCCTCAGGCAGAGGAGGTCAGGAGTGAGAAGGTGAAGGACGTGGAGGGTGGTAAGACAAGAGGAGAGAGAGAAGGTCAAGAACGAAGGGAGTAAGATAGAACGAGAGAGATTCTTAGAAGTTCTGGAAACAGGGGGGTGAAACAGCTGTCTCTCTCTATATCTCTCTTCCCCCTCTCTTTATCTATCCATCTCCCCCCTCTCTCTTCCTCCCTTCCTCTCTCTCTCCCCTCTGTCTTTTCCTCCCTCCCCACTTCTCTCTCTCTCCATCTCTCCCCCTCTTTCTTTCTTTCTCTCTCCCTCTCTTTCTCTCCCTCCATCTCCCTCCCGCTCTCCTCCTGTCTCTGTGGAGGAGGAACAGGCAACGTGTGGGCCAGGAACCCCACACATGTTGATCCTGATTCTTAGAGTTCTCTGACATCTCCACATCTGTAGCAGCTGCTGGCCTCCGGAGAGCACATGTAATCCAAACCGCATGGGCAATCAGGACAACTATGTGTGTGTGTGTGTGTGTGTGTGTGTGTGTGTGCATATGCACGAGAGCATGTTTGTCTCCACGTTACATGCAGCTCTCTGGCACATGGATTGTGTGTTTAGTCTAAGATATTACTAAGCACACACTTAATCATCAGTAACAATTCACGTGAAGCAGAAATTTCATTGAACCGTCTGACATAACTTTTGTTTACCAGAATTAGAGACCGATGCTGCTTTTCAGTTATCTAGGCCAAACATCTTTTAATGTTTGCTTGTTTTCCTCAAGAGAAAACAATTATTAGTCCATTAATATGTAATGTTAGAACCAAATACTCTGTGCCAAAGCCCCCGAAGCCAGTCATATACACCATGAAGAGTAACGTGTTTGCATTGCATTTGATTAGATATGTTTATTCAAACCATATGTTGGTAATAATTCCACTGCAGTCAAGCAGTCTAAGTCAACCCTCTGTATCTGATAATGTTACGCACTTTTATTTCAGAAAGCCTTAAGGGTAAGTTAAAGGGTTATTAAACAGTTTTAATCCCCATTGTATTTATTGGCCCAGTGCTACAAGGACTGTTTAAAAAATAGTAATAAAAAGCTTACTATTGCTGAGGGGTTTTAAACATATATTTTTACATCCCCCACTTAAAATCAAGTGAGGGCGTGACTATAATAGCCAGTCAGGGAAAACAAAATTTAACTAATTTCTCTGAGGAATATTCCTTTTAGAGAGTAAAAAGTTCAACAACATTACTTACCAATACCTCCATAATAAAGCACAATACTGCACCTTATCAGGGCAGTTCATTCCACCTATGTTTGTGAAACAGTGGTAAGTGTTTTCCACAACTTTTATCAACCTCGTGGCCATCTTGACAGGGTGATTTTACCCACCTGTGTGTCTTTGACTTTAGGACACTGTACTGGACTGACTGGAACAGGGAGTCTCCGAAGATAGAGAGAGCTTCAGTAGATGGGCACAGCCGGAAGGTTCTGGTCAACGATGGGATTGGTCTGCCTAACGCTTTGACCTTAGACACTACCTCACGCCAGGTGTGCTGGGCAGACGCAGGTAAACAGACCGTGACGAGTTTGGTGAATTCACGCTCTCGATTTTAAACCCTGGTTATATGAGGTGCTTTCGTTTCGTTTGAGTTGATGTTGTGGCGCACTAAACCTTTTTTACGATCTTAAAAAAAAAAAAACGTAAAAGAAAATCACGAGCTGTGAAATTGTCTGTTTGCTTTGCAATGAAAGCAACAGTTTGCACACATCACTCTCTCTCCCTTTCTCTCCCTCTTTCTCTCTCCCATTCTCTCTCTCTTTCTCTCTCCCACTCTCTTTCTCCCTCTCCATCTGTGTAATTTCTCCCTCGCAGGGACAAAGCGATTGGAATGCATCTCACCGGATGGAACCGGTCGAAGGGTGATCCACAGCAACCTCAACTATCCTTTCAGCATGGTGTTCTACAACAACCACTTCTACTATACCGACTGGAGAAGGTGCTTCCATCTGCTAACAGCCCTTCTAAAACATCTCATAACTGATCTCATTCATCCAATAGAGGCAGAGACATGATCACTCTTATCCCAGATCATGGTGACATCACAGGCTCTCTCTCTCTCTCTCTCTCCGACGCTCTCTCCATCACAGGGATGGCGTGATGGCGGTGAGGCGCGACGGAAGTCAGTACTCCGAAGAGTACCTACCTGATCAGAGGTCCCACCTGTACGGCATCGCCGTGGCAACTTCTCACTGTATATCAGGTACGTCAGCAGGTGAAATGCTTTCACGTTCACAGCCTGTATCATTTCTTATGGCGCTCGTGAGCCATTGAGGTTAAAGTCAAACGCAGGCGTTCTTGTTTCGTGGCTTCAACTGACCCTCAGTGGCGGTTTGTACTTGGTTTTTACGTGGCAGTAACCATGCCGACACCTGCTTTGAAACCCTCCTACGTCAAATGAAAGAGAGGTGGACAAAAGTCCCTTTGGCACAAAACCTGTCAACTGGGAAAAGTAGAGGGCATCTGCTGACAAATCAGTGTAGTCCAGGTGACGAAATGTGATTGGCCCTGGCTGCCACATCAAAGCTGTGGAAACAGCCAATGAGATGTGTCTCTTTTGTAGACCTACACTCAAACATCTTAAAGAGGGTATTTGGCTGTTATGGGGGTAAAAATGACAACTGTTGATGTAATGTTAATTCTGGGATGTTAGGTTGTGTTGTTCTGCGTGTTTCTGTTTGTCATTTGTGACCTAACATGGTCATTATCTGTTACAGGAAGACACTAATGACAGAGGCCTTCCTATGGTGCTATTTCAGGCTAGTCTTTTAAGTGCTTCTCCTGTGAAAAACTCCTTCAGAGAAACTGCACACAAAAAAGACTGAAGAACCTCACAAAAGAAAAGAAAAAACACAACAAAAAAACACCTAATACCACAGTCAAATTTACAAACGCCATGGCAACTCCCTCACCACCCCCCCCTTCTTCCCAAATATAGTTTTGTAAATTTGTTTTATACCTCATTTCATTCTACTGTATTTTTGTATGTGTGTTTTTATAGAAAGCCAAAGAAAAAGAAGCTTTAAAAAAACAAGATCTTTTGAGCCACAAATCCTGTTGTCACCTGAGTGAACAAGTGATCACAGTAAAGCAGTATTTAAGTAGACTGTGCACTAATATGAAATTTGTGTTTCACACATGAAATTGCATTGACATTTTACCAAATACTTATTACCACAGTTCTTTTTGTATCTTTTTTTTGTATCTTTTGTAAGATGTGATATTTATAAACAATAAAATGTGATTCAGGATTTGTACAACTACCCCTCTGTTAAACTTTATCCAATTTTGCCTCTAAACCTAGAAAACAAAACTGAAGTTTCATATTAGACAGTTAGTATAGACCAAGAAGAATCACACAGCAAACCACCCATTCGATTATGGCATGTATTTCATACATTTCATAAACCATCTCAATTCATTCGACAAAAGTGGGGGAAAACTTATCCAAAACCAAAATATTTCTAATATACTCGTCTTCCACTTGTCAAAACAAATACTGTAATCCAACAAAAGCTTTGTTGTAGTTTTTGGAAGGTGGGGATAATCTACAACAGGTCTGTAGACTCTGTCAGTTTATAGTCTGGGGATAGTCTGAATTAAGACTACCTGGGGGAGGTGAGGGAACAGGGGACCCAGGAAGGGGGGGGGGGTCACATGGCAGGAACAGGGGCGGGTCATCTGCCCACCTTGCCTAGGCGATGGTCGGTCTTGGGGTCTGCGATGATGGCCTGGACAGCCACGATGGCCTCGTTAATTTTGGTTTGCAGATCTCGCAGCTCCTCGATGTGGAGGAGACGCAGTATCTGGGCGGCCTCGTTCAAGGTGGCATCTGCAAAGGAGACACCATTCAATACTCTCCGTTTTAAAGATTTATGCTGCATTATAACACGCTATTGGATCGACGGTAGACAGGGGGAGAGAGAGAGGTAGGAAAATAGACAGAGAGGAAGAAATGCTACAAATAGCTCAGGCTGGATCTGAACGTGCCGCTTACTACTGTCCTGTGGAACACTTTTACTGAGGAACTTTGTAACATGGCTATTACACTGCTGTTTTACATCTGTGTCTTGTGCACATGAACTATGGCCAGCCTCTCCTTCACTCACCTCCTGTGTCAAAGCCCAGGACGTGCTTATCCAAGGCCACAGGGAGACCCTGGAGAGAGGCAGGCAAAACAGGAAGTCATACATCACTGCAATTAAAAACCAATCAAGCTCCACAGGAAGTAGAGGCAAACGCACACGCCGGCCATCTCTGGAACAACTCCAAAGGTTGGATGGTCGAGAGAGAAAGAGAGAGAGAGCAAACTGTAGGCATGCGAGGGGGTCACTTTTTTCATTTTACCAAGATGAAAGGTTGAAAATTACAGAGCTGTGGGACTAGTAAAGATTATGAGTGTCTGTGTACAGAATTTGTTTGCAGTTCAGGTTAAATGAGGTTGAAACTAACCATCTAGGTTAAATACAGATTACCCTCCTACCTGAAGAGCTAGCTAGCTAGTAATTTTACCCCTTGAATCGATTCAGTGCAATATAGGCTGAAGACCATCTTCTAACTTACCTCTTTAGACTGATTGGCCTTCAAAATGGCCTCAGGGTTGAGTCTCTCTTGAATAAGGATTCTGATGGCCTTTTGGAATCAGAAAAAGAAAAAACATTGACCATGTGTGTGTGTTAAACATAGAAACGGTGGTTCCTTGTTACATGTTTCCTGATCACCATACTGACCTTCAGCATCACAAGGTAGTCGTCATGGCGCTGGATGTTTAAGATGTTAGCCAGGGCCATGACACCAGCCTTAAAGTCTGGGTTGTTGCCTAAAGAATCAAGACACACGCACACACACACACACACACACACACACACACACACACACACACACACACACACGGGAGTGAGGAATCTGTCTGGTGGTCCAGCTGACACTTGTCTTGCCTACTTCAATGTGTCCTTCATCTAGTTTCCTTAATAAGACATTTGTATCACAGTGAATCATGGAGGACAGCAAAGACTACCACCAAAGGAGGACAGAGGTGGACGAACTCACGAGGAGGAAGAGGACAGGAGGAGGAAATAGTAGGATGAGACAGGAAGAAAAACATAAGAATGGGTTAAGGAGGAGTGCAATTGGGGTCACTGTGACTCAATAAAAGAATGGGAGGAAGCAAAAGAGAGATAGAGGGGAAGGGAGGGATGGGAGAGAGGGAGGATCGGCATTCGAAGAAGGAGGAGGAGGAGGATGAAAGGAGGCTTGCCCCCCCCCCAACCTCCCCCACCCCCACTTACTGTCCAGATGGATGAGAGGATCAGATGGTTTCTCAGTGATGCTGGGGGCTGTGGCCTGTGGGCAGTTCTTGTACTTATCCACTGTTTGAGGAATAAGACGACACAAGCGAATTTCTAAGACAATGATGCCATCTAGTGGACACTTATGGCATTGTTCGTAAGGCAGTGATCTGCACAGACAGGGTACCATTTACAATTTCGTATGACAATGTAATTATAAATGTACTGTACCATTGTCACCGTACTCAAAACGAACTGCTAGACCCAGCAACCAATCCACTGCCTCTGGTCTCTCTTGGGGACTGAATGGACAGTTGACATCTTGAAGATACTGTGTAAGTAAAAGAGGTAACATGTCACAACCTAGACATACCCTGAATTAGATATTGAATTGAATGGTAATTTCACCAAAGAGGTTTTCAGCTAGAGTAGGGCTTGGGTGAGTTGTAAACCTGGCCCCCTCTTCGCCCTGGATGACAGGTTTGTACCTTTTCAAAGGACTTGGGCCATTCTGAGCTCGGGATGTTCCTCAGATTTCCTCTGTCTTCAATTTTATAATGTCTGATTTTCTGATCCTCAAGCCACACGATGAAATTCCTGAATTCAGTCTCATCTGCACAACACACAACAACACAATGTATCAGTAGGTCAGTAGGTTTTCTGCATTGTGTTAAATAAGCTGGTAGCTAAGCTATCTTAGCCAGCAAAGCATGGCAGATCTTGTATGGTTGTTATTTCCAAGCGTTTATTTTGAATACTCGCTTGATTCTGTCCCTTACCTTTGCAATCAAATCCAGATGGGTTGTGATAGTCCAAAGCTGTCAGCTTTCTTTTGAACATTTCTACATATGTTTGTTTAAAGCAAAGTCAGCTAGCTGCTATTGTAGAGAATGAATGGTAGCTTCCGACAGCTGGCGATCACGTGACGTCCCAGCTAACGTTGTCATGACGACACATGTCCAGTGGTCGGCAGCAGAGCGCGATGAACAATATTTAATAATTAAAAATAAAATAATATTAAGGGACAGTTTATGTATTCTCAATAATCACAAAATAAACCACTTTATCTTTATAAACACACAAAAAAAACGAATACAAGCGCAAAAACAAACGTATTTCAAAAATAACGAAACCCCAAAATGACGACATCATATCTGGCCAATCAAACGTGTAGGAAATTATAAAGGAATCCAGACAGCCAATGGGAGCGGCGCACTGTAGATCGTGGCGGATGTTGGTACTTTTTGAATTTTCGGCTCAATCTCATCAATACACGGGATCGCGCCCAAAGTAAGTGAATGAATAGCAACATACATTATTTGATTAAATTGTGTTTTTGGAAATAAGTTTCATATTCAGCGATGTTCTCAATGCAAAATATGAACCTTTCTCATAAGGTGGCAAATTGTTTGGGTTGTTTTCATTTGAATCTTTAAAGTTAACATGATCAGTATATTAGCTAGCAAGCTAGTATATAACTCGACAGATACTGGCAGTTATATTTACGAGCTAAATATGATTTATACATTTATACATAATTCATTCAAGAAATATTAATATAGCAACAACCCGCTATCTAGTTACAGTAGCCTTATACCAAAGTGTACCAAGTTAAAACACATGCTAGAGCGCAAACTCAATCAAACTTTCGGGGTGTTTAAGTCCAACATAACGTTATAAATGAATATTGTCTGTAAAGCAACTTTGAGCACTATATAAGTTAAATGTATTATTATTATTATACAGGTAGTGAATCATGAGTTGGGCGGTGGAGGAATGGAAAGATGGCCTTTCGGGGAAAGCCCTCCAGAAAGTCCAGGAGTTGGAAGGTCAACTGGACAAATATAAGAAAGAGAGGAATCAGAAACAGTTTCAGCTGGACTCTCTGGAAGCTGCCCTGCAGAAACAGAAACAAAAGGTGAGGATCTCACCAAGGACAAAATCCCTTTTTACTTTTCTTAAATGTGAAGTATTCTGTCATTTTACAAACTCATCCAGCGCTTTCATTCCTAGGAGTAAGAAGGAGACCAAAACCATACTCTCTACATTGGCGTTTGTCTTTATCCCTGTGCCTTTATCCCTGTGCCTATCGGTGTGTCCATCCGTGCATTACGTTTGACCATTGCGATGACTCTCTTCTGGTCAGATCGACAGTGAGAAGAGCGAAGCATCTGCTTTGAAGAGGGAGAACCAGTCACTGTTGGAGTCTTGTGACTCTCTGGAGAAAGCTCGTCAGAAAGCCAGCCACGACCTCGCGGTGAAAGAACAACAGGTGAACTACCTGGAGAGTCAACTGAGCGCGAGCAAGAAGACCATTGAACGTCTGGAGCAGGAGTTGAAAAAGTGAGTAAGAGAGGTCTGGATAAGAGCGTCTGCTAAGTGACTAAATGAATAGGCTGGTTGAGTTCAGGAGCAAGGCTGACTCTAGGAACATGCTTGTGGTTATCAGTGAAACTGACCAGCTCTTTTTTCCCCCCACAGGTACAAGAATGACTTTGACAGGTCTCAGACTTCACACTCGTCTGACCTGCAGTCCTACTGTACCCCACAAAAGACCTTTGCCACCCCTGCAGCCACTCCAAGCTTTAGACAGAATGGTAAAAAAAATCATAGCCTATGTTGTAAAATCACACGTTCAGATTTATAAGAGAGAACTTCTTTGATCTTCTAAAGATGGTTTTCTTTCCCCTCTCTCACCTGTAGATTCCAGACTTGAAGATCTTCAGGAGAGATTCAACCATGAGTTGGAAGAGAGAAAGAGACTGGAGGCTGAGCTGAAACTAATGCAAGTCAAGGTGAGTAATTTGTAGTGGAGGCGGACGGATATAATTGACAGACGATGGGATTCTTCCAAAAATGTAAGAACGGAAATATCTTTTTAAAGATGTATACAAATCATGCACTTTTTTTTTTTTTTTTTTTTTTCAACAAAGTTGTTGAATCAGTCGTCCGTGAGCCATAAGGACATCGCAGCTCGGCAACAGGCTGGCTCTTCGATATTCCCATGGCAACAGCCGAACCAATCGCAGAGCTCTCGCCAGTCTCAGGGCGGCATAGAAACGCCACTGAAGAGGCGTGGCGGCGCGGCGTCCTCCGGCTTCCTGTGGAACTCGGAGGAAACGCCCATCAAGACGAACCAACGAATCAGCTCGTCTGTATCAAACGGAGACACTGGAGACTCCTCCCACCAGCAGATGGAGCAGCTAAAGAACCTCAACCAAGGTAGGAACATTGTTAGAACCCCCAACATTGTTGGAACTATTGATCGCGATGACCAGCCCCGTGTCTTAGTTCCTGACCCATTATGCCTTTAGTGTGTTGTGTAACTCTGCTTTTCGCACGTTTCGTTGGTCAGAGTTGAAGAGCAGAGTGGGCGAGCTGGAGCAGCGAGTGTCCGCCCAGGACAGGGAGGTGAAGAACCAGGCTTCCAGGCTGCAGGAGGTCCAGGGGCAGCTGGACCAGGCCCGCCGAGACCTGGCCGAGAAGGACCGAGTCCTGGGCAAGAGCCGGGACGACGTCGGCAAGGCCACCACGCTGCACGAGCAGGCTGTCGCCAAGGTAACGGGGGAGAGAGAGAGAGAGGGGTGTGACCGTAGCGTTTGGGCTGTCTCAACAAGCGAGGCGTTCCTTTTCCCCGTCCCTTCACTGTTCTGCGTTCTCTTTCCCAGTGTGCGTCGGCGGAACAGAAGTTGAAGCAGCTGTCCGAGGAGATCAGCTGCCAAAGACACAACGCTGAGAGCTGCAAGAGAGCCCTGGAGCAGAAGATCAAGGATCAGGAGAAGGAGAGCCAGAAGGTCGGTCGTCTTATCTGTCTACTCCAATCCCCTTGTTTGTGACTTATCACCATGACGACATTTGTTTAGTCTGACGAAAACGGTTGTTGGAACCCCTGTCCTGGGGTTCAACGCTCAGCACCGAGTTCACCACTTCGATGGGTTTTTTTCTCTCAGGAGTTGTCTCATCTTCAGAGCAGCCACCAGGCTTTGGATCAGCAGTTCAACCAGACCAAGACCAAGCTAAACCAGGAGATCCAGCAAGCCAAGAAAGACCACAACATCATCCAGGCTGAGATAGAGAAGGTAAGACGAGTCCATCACAAATGAGGATTAACATTTGTTTACACCTACCTCGAGGTGATGGGTTTTAGTTATTGTTGTATTTCAAAGAGCTGTTATATTTTTGTGTGGTCAATATCATTTACATTTCAGTCTGTGTGTTAATGTTCCCTCGTCAATTTATTTATTTTTCTCCACCCTCAGATGACCTTCCAGAAAGGTCAGCTGGAGAAAGAAGCAGAGGAGCATAAGCAGAAGTTGTTCCGGTCGGAGCAGAGTCTGCAGGCCAGCCAGACCAAGGAGATTGACATCAGGAAGAAGTTTGAGGTACGGCAAACGTCTCGTACTACAGGGTTGTCTCTGTCATGGTTCAGTACTTGCTAGGAGATCCTTACCTTTGGAAGCTGATTGTGACATGACATGATAACGCATTTAACGTTAGAGTCTCTACGTTCTGTGATGTTATGTGTTGTTTGTTTGTTTGTTTTTGCCCAGGAGTTGCAGAAGGAGAAGAACAACCTGAGCTCGCAGCTGGAGCAGGGCAGCAGGAAGCTGTCACAGCTGGAGGAAGAGAAGAAGACGTTGGAGCAAAACCTGAAACGCAGCCAGAACATGGTGGAAGACCTGAGAGGTAGACTAACTATCTCACTGTCTGATGTTGTTTTATTTGGGGGGGGGGGGTTGTTGTTGTCAATGTGCGTACACTGTACAAGCAGGAAGTAATGTTTGTATTTGTGTTGATGTAACAGCTAAAACCGAGGGTCAGAGTGAGGAGCTCAAAGGACTTAAGACAAAACTGGAAAATCAGACCAGGTCCTCCTCTCAGGATCTGGAAAACCTGAAGAAAAGTCTGTCCGACACGGAAGCGAAAATAGAGAAGTCCCACGGAGATCTGCAGAAGCAAAAGCAAGAGGTGGACCAGCTGTCAATCAAGCTGAACGCCATGGAGACCGAGAACAAAGACCTGAAGGCATCTTTGGACAGCAGCCAGAACGAGTGTGCCGACCTGAGAAAGGAACACGGAACTCTGCTTCAGTGGAAAACCGAGAAGGAGACTGTTATCAACGACGCCGAGAACGTGCAGCAAGGCCTGACCGACAGAATCGGCGAGCTGGAGAAGAACGTGGCGTCTCTGAGCGACGACTGCGGCGTTCTAAAAGAACTGCTGAAAACTGCAGAAGAGGAGAAGGCGAGTGCGTCCGATCAAGTCGACTCTCTCAAGGGTGAACTGCTCAACAAGTGCACCGAGCTGGAGGAGAAAGAGCGACTGCGCGAACAGCTCCTGGATCAGCTGTCTGAGTCGGGTCAGAAGCACTCCAAAGATCTGGAGAATGTCGGTGTGCAGGTGACACGCCTGGAGGACCAGGTGAAAGAACTAGAGAGCCGCCTCCAGCAGGAAAGCGGAAGGGCGGAGAGGGCAGAGAGGTCCCACGCCGAGTTGTTGGAGCAATACCAGGTGGCCTGTGACATGGCCCAGTCCAAAGACTCTGTGATCGAGCTGGGCCAGGCTGAGGTGTCCCAGCTCCGGGAGAGTGTCGCCCAGACCACCGCCCAGCTGGATCAGCTTCAGGCCAGGCTTGCGGAGGAAAGGAGCTCCCTTCTGAGGGAGTGTGAGGAGAGCGTGGCCGTGAAGGCGGAAGAGGCGGAGCAGGCCAAGCTGGAGCTGATCAAGGCTCAACAGGATCTCTCCTTCTTCCAAGACCAGATTTCATCTTTAGAATCAGCCCTGAAGTTTCATAAAGACTTGGGGGCAGAGCTACAGACTAAGTGTGATGACTTGGTGAAAACTAAAGAGGATCTCCTGAAAAATCTCTCTGAGTCCGATAAAAGGAAAGAGGATTTGCAAGTTGAAATCGATGCCCTTTCGGAACAGGCGAAGGCTGCTGTCAAACTTCAGGAGTTGTGTGATGCACTGACAGCTGCGGATCAAGAGAAAGAAAACGCCCTACGGAATATGTCAGAGGCTTTATCCCAGACAGGGAATGACATCAAGACACTCGAGGTACAGTTGAATGTTGCAGAGGACAAAGCGTCTGAACTGGAGAAGCTTAATGAAAAGCTGTCAACAAAAGTTCAAGCGATTGAAAAGGAGGGCGAGGCAAAATATCAAAGCCTTTACGATTCCCTGAATGAAGAGAAAGATGTTCTGTTGAAGCAGATCTCTGCTTTTAAGGAAGAGCTTTCTGAGAAAGAAGCCTCCATAGAAATGCTTCCTGCTTTGAAAACCGAACTGGAGGAGGTGAATCAGATGTGTGCTGACTTGAGAAAGTCGTTTGATGCTTTAGAGAAGAGTCACGCGTCTGCTCTTGAGCGCAATGCAAACCTGGAGAACAGCGTGGAGGAGAAAATCAAGCAAATAGCCTCTCAGGAGAATGAGATCAAAGATGTCTCCCAACAACTCCATGATGAACTTGAGAAACTGAAGGAGGAACAGGAGAAGAAATGCAAAGAGGTGGCAAAGGCTAAGGAGTTGTGGGAAAGCACCTCGGCAGAGCTCTCTAAGCTCAGGGAGGACAGCGCCTCTCGCGACGGCAAGATGAAGGAAGTTGGCGAGGCCTATAACCTGGCTTGCCATGAAGTCGAAAACTTGAAAGAAGCTGTGTCGAACCAGCAGAAGGAGATGAAGGCTGTGAAAAGTGATTTGTCTGCCGCTACCTATGGCCTGGAAGAGAAGGACAACGAGATCAAGAAGCTGAAGGATGAGTTGAACGATGCACTAGTGGAGCAGGCCAAAGCCACCAACGCCCTTAAGGAGAAGGTCATGAGTGTGAGTAAGGTCACAGTTCAGCTGGAGATGCTACAAATGGACTTGGAGGACAACGAAGCCTGCATCAGCTCCTACGAAGCTCAGCTAGAGGAGCTGAGAGGAACTGTGACCGATCTGGAGATCAAACTAGCGGGAGGCGAGACAAGCAGGTTCGCTCTAGAGCAGGAGCTGGAGGAGATCAAAACTCAGAGGTCCGTCTTGGAGACTCGGTTTGAGTCCCTCGAAGAGGAACTTTCCTCGAGGAGCAGTGAAGTCACACAGCTTGCTGCTAGTTTGGAGGATGCTCACAGGCAGAACCAGTCTCACCTTGACTCTGCTGAGCTGGTGAGTTCTTTGCAGGCGACGATCGACGGTCTCATGGAGCAATTGAAAGAGGAAGTTTGCAAACGCGGAACCGTTGAAGCTGGCATTTTCCAGCTGGAAGCTAACGTGGCTAAGATAAGTGAGGAGAAACTCCAACTAGAAGCTAACGTGGCTCAGCTAAGTGAGGAGAAACTCCAACTAGAAGCTAACGTGGCTCAGCTAAGTGAGGAGAAAGTCCAACTAGAAGCTAATGTGGCTAAGCTAATTGAGGAGAATCTCCCACTAGAAGCTCATGTGGCTCAGCTAAGTGAGGAGAATCTCCAACTAGAAGCTAGCTTGACTAAGTTAAGTGAGGTGAATCTCAAACTAGAAGCTAACTTGACTAAGCTAAGTGAGGAGAATCTCCAATTAGAAGCTAATAGGGCTCAGCTAAGTGAGGAAAATCTCCAGCTAGAAGCTAGCTTGACTAAACTAAGTGAGGATAATCTCCAACTAGAAGCTAACGTGACTAAGCTAAGAGAGGAACATCTCCAATTAGAAGCTAACTTGACTAAGCTAAGTGAGGAGAATCTCCAATTAGAAGCTAACGTGGCTCAGCTAAGGGAGGAGAAATTCAAGCTGGAGGCCGACTTGAAGAGGCACGACCTGAACTCCCGAGACGAGGTGGAGGTGATCAAACGCGAAAACGAATGCCTCCAAGCGGCGCTCCAGACCCTGATTGAAGATCACGAACGTCTGAAGGTTACCGTTGAGAAGGCCGACCGAAGTAAGGATGAGGCCGGCGTGAGGAACCAAGAGTTTGAGAGGGAGCAAGCAGAGTTGCACAAGAGGCTCGCTGGGTTGCAGGAGGAGTTGACCTCCTTTAAAGTGCAGTACGATGGCTTGTTGGCCCAAGCGACAGAGCAGCAGTGTCATCTCCTGCAGCTGCAGACTGAGCGTGTGCAGAAGGACGAGGTCAGGAGAACATCAGAGTCGATGGTGGGCATCAGCTCAACCCTGGAGGAGCAGGAAGAAGAGGACGCCACGAGTGAGTCGAGTCATTGTGATGTCATCAATCCAAAACCATATATATATATATTTGTTAAAGATTCTGTGGTTTTACTAAGAAATTAAGTCCACCGATGATGCAACTAATCTGTAGACTGTGGTGTCAACTTCAGGGGCAAAGCTGTCAGACATCAGCATGGAGAGGGTGAATGTCGGAGAGGAAGAGCTGTTGATGAAATCTGAAGAGCGGGAGAAGCTTTCTGGTGTGTTTGAGGAGCAGGTCCAGATCATGGAGGAGGACGAGGAGCAGAGAACCTCCCAGGTGCTTCATGATGAGTCCCTGGAACATCATTCTGCACAGCAGGTGAGACCTTTTTTTAATCTCTGGTTTTTCAACCTCTTTGACGTATTGAAATATGGTTTGGTGAGAAGCTGGGTAGTCATTGTTTTATATTTCCACAGGATGCGTCAGACAGCATTGAGGAGTTTGGCTGTGCAGCTGCACCCGAACCCATTGAGAACGCAAACAGCAGCATCACGGATAGCTCATCACCAACTGCAACCACTACACCTCCTCATCCCGACCCTGTACGGCCAGGGACCGACCCGGAGCCGAGCGGGGAGGCGGTACAAAGACTCCGGGAGGAACTCCTGACCCTCCATGCCCACTTTGACCTCCTGACCTCCGAAATGGCCCTGAGGAAGGAGCTGTGCGCTCAGCTGGAGGTCAAAGTTCAGGCGGCTGAAGAGGAGAGGTGTGGGTCCGCAGAGAAGCTCTCCGCCACGCTGCAGGAGAGACGGAAGATGGAGGGTCAGCTGACGGAGGTCACGGAGGAGGCAGAGTCTCTGAGGCTGCAGCTGCAGACGTCTAAGTGCCAGTTGTCTGACGTCCTGGAGATGCTAGAGAACCTGGAGGTGGCCAAAGGTAAGGGACGATCGATCACACCTGGCTTAATTGATTTGGAACTGCACTGAAGTTTGAATGAAAGGTAACTGGTGAAGAAAAACCTTCCATCTGCAGAAACACTTCATACTTAAGATGGATTTGGTTCTGTTTTCTTGATGCTCTATTTAATTTGACTGTTACTCATCTTCAGGCGGCTGGGATGAGCGTTTCCTCCAGCAGGAGAGCGAGCTGAAGAGGGTTCGCTCGGAGAAGGCCAACCTGGAATCTCACATCCTGTCGATGGAGACGGACCTCGAGACCATGCAGGCCCACAAGCTCCGCCTGGAGGGGGAGGTGGAGGCCCAGCGTCGGGCTGCCTCCGTCCTGGAGCAGCAGCTAGCTGCCTTGGGGGCCGACGCTGGCCAGCTGAGGACGGAGCTGGGAGCCGTCACCGAGGACCGGGACGAGCTGGACCTCTCCCTGGCCCGGTGGAAAGACAAGGCGGAGAACCTGGAGAAGACCAACGTGGACACCAGGGAGCTCATCAAGATCCTGGAGGAGGACATCCGAGACGGGAAGAAGGAGCTCGGAGAGGCTAAGGGGAGCCTGGAGAGCCTGCGGAAAGAGAAGGAGCAGCTGATGGAACAGTGTCGGTCTTTGGAGGAGGCGATCGCGCTGGAGAGCAGAGGGAAAGAGGAGCTCCTCCAGGAGGTGAACGCGTTTAAGGACGACCGCAACACAGCCTGCCTCGACTCTGAGTCCATGGTCACCAAGATCCAGAGCCTGGAGGAAGAAGTCTCCCGCCTGGCCCAGTCGCTGGAGTCCTCCCTGCTTGAGAAGGGCGAGATCGCCTCCCGCCTCAACTCCACCCAGGACGAGGTGAGGCAGATGAGGTCTGGCATCGAGAAGCTGCAGGTTCGGATCGAGTCGGACGAGAAGAAGAAAAGCAAAATTGCTGAGCTGCTGAAAAACGCCCAAAGTAAAGCCGAATCTCTCCAGGACCGCATCGAGGCCCTGGAGAGAGAGGGGGAGGTGACCGAGGGGAACCTGGAGGAGGCCATCATGCAGGCGGAGGCTGCCAAGGCCGAGCTGGAAGCGGCAGAGGAGGAGAAGAACGCCCTGGAGAAGAGGGTGGAGGAGATGACCGAAGAGCTGAGCAACCTGAGGGCAGAGAAGGAGAAGATGGAGAAGGAAGAGGTGCAGAAGAACGCCGAGATCCAGGAGCTGAAGGCGGAGATGCAGGCAGCTGTCGTGAAGCTGAGAGAGAAGGAGGCGGAGAGGGAGGATCTTGAGAGGTCTGCGGAGGAGTTGCGGAAAGAGGGGGAGAGACTCCGCTCTTTGGAGGAGGCGTGGGGACAGGAGAGAGAGAGGCTGGCTGCAGCTGAGGAAGAAGGCAGGAGGCTGGAGAAGGAGAAGGAAGAGTGGGAGGCCGAAAGAGAGAGGCTAGAAGGAGAGAGAGGAGTCCTGCAGGCCAGCCTGTCTTCCGTGGAGAAGGAGAGAGATGAGTGGGAGGAGGAGAGGGAGAGGTTAAAGGAGGAGAGGGAGAGTTTACGGTCGTCGGTCTCATCTCTGGAGAGCACAGCCAGCCAGTTGCAAGATCAACTAGAGACCTCCTCTCTCTCCATCTCACAACTCAACCAGGAGGTGAGCAGCTTACTCACTGACTGACCACTCTTTTAATCCCTGTGTTTTAATTGCTGTGATTTAAATGAACCCCCCTGCTGCGTCTGCTTCTCCAGATTACCACCCTACAGCAGAGCAACGTCCGTCTAGAGAGCGACCTGGAGGACGCTCTAACAGAGGCCAAGAAACTAAGAGAGGATCTGGAGCGAGACAGAACTGCACTTACCTCTCAGCTACAACAACATACAGAGAGCTACAAGGTTAGGAAATAAATAATATGATAATAAATTAGATATTTGTGTTGAACGAATATAAATTGTGGTAATCGCATGCCTCTCTGTTCTTCCGCATCCTCCAGTTATCTCTGGAGGAAGTGACATCAGAGAAAGAGGAGCTGAGGCGTCAGCTGGCTAGCGTGCAGGAGGAGGAGGAGAAGAAGAAGGAGGAAGTGCTGAAACAAGTGTCTGAGCTGAGCTCTCGTGTCGCCCGCCTGTCCAAGGAGAGAGACTCAGCCCTCAGTAAGATGAACCTGTGGATGAAGTCCTGCAAACAGCTGGAGAAGGAGAAGGAGGCGTTGTTGCAGGAAGCGAACCAGCAGGGGGAGCCCATCACCAGCCTACAGACCAGCCAGACCAGAGAAGGTAAAGAGCAAGATTAAAAATGATCCCTTATCAACATCCTGGCTGACATAATGTTCTTAAAAAATGAACATAATTTTTTATCCTGTTTGTGTATTGAGAGGCCTGCTGGTCAGAATCACACCTGACTCTGATGTTGTGACAGGTGAAGGAAACAGCGAGGAGCTTGTGGCCGAACTGCAGGAGCTAAAGAGAGCTTTGGAGGAACGGGAGAAGGAGGCGGAGGAGAGGAACAGGCAGCTGGAGGAGAGAAACAGGGAGGTGGAGGAGAGCAGGAAGGAGGTGGAAGAGCTGACCCAGGCCTTGGAGGAGAGGGGAAGAGAGGCGGATGAGAGCCTGGACAAGTACTGCAGCCTGATGGTTCGAGTCCACAAGCTGGAGGAGACCAACGACTCCCTGAAAGCTCGGCTGGAGCAGATCAACCAGCAAGCTAGCAGCGCTAACGCTAACCAGGACAGCAGGACACCCAGACGCCGCCAAAGCAGGAAGTCGACAACCTCGAAGACACAGGAAGCGGTCACGGAGGAGACGGAGAACAAGGCTGGGGGTCAGGGGTCAGGGAAGAGGGGGCGGGGCAACGACAGCGACAAACCCTCCAAAGCCCAGGAGAACTTGCACAACCTGGCCAAGAGGATCAAAGCGGGCGCCATGGCGACCACGCCCAAACAAAGAAGCCATCAGGAAGAGGAGGAGTTTAGACCGGAAGGACTTCCTGAGCTGGTGCAGAGAGGTGAGTCTTAATGAGGAACAGGAAGACAGACAGGAAGAGAGTTTTTGTTTTATATGACTGATTTTTCTCTCCCCTCTCTGTCTCACTCTCCCCTCTCTGTCTCACTCTCTCATCTCTGTCTCACTCTCCTCTCTCTGTCTCACTCTCCTCTCTCTGTCTCACTCTCCCCTCTCTGTCTCACTCTCCCCTCTCTGTCTCACTCTCCTCTCTCTGTCTCACTCTCCCCTCTCTGTCTCACTCTCCCCTCTCTGTCTCACTCTCTCATCTCTGTCTCACTCTCCTCTCTCTGTCTCACTCTCCTCTCTCTGTCTCACTCTCCCCTCTCTGTCTCACTCTCCCCTCTCTGTCTCACTCTCCCCTCTCTGTCTCTCTCTCTCAGGTTTTGCAGACATTCCTCTTGGGGAGGCCAGTCCCTTCATCATCAGGAGAACCACGGTGCAGCAGCGCTGCAGCCCCCGTCTGGCTGCCCAACACTCCCCGGCCCCCTCCTCCTCCTCCCAGAAGCAGAGGAAGAGCGGCAAGATCACACCTGCTGAGGAGAGCAAGCTGCAGGTGAGCCTTCCACACACACACACACATACACACACATACAGACACACATGTTTTAATACTTCAGGTTGGCGGTGAAGATAAGAGATCACTGCCATCTCACTCTCGCCTCAGAGAGACTGTGAGTGAGAGTGAAAGGGAGAGAACAGAGTGGGGGGGGGGTCACCTTTCTGTCCACGCTAACAAGAGAGCTCGCTTAAACACCATGGCGATGAAAAGATGCGTGCAAGGTTGGAAAGATCTTCTTCTTTCCAGCGGCAGGAAGGCGAGCAGAGGGGGTGGGGAGCAGAAGGGGGGGGGGGGGGGTGGGAGTGTTGTGTCACGCTAACCTGCTGCTGACAAGTCATAGGGACCCTCCTTCCGTATAGATTTACAATGAGACGAACCTTAAAATCACACACAGGTTCAGTCACGCACGTGCTTGACAAAGAAGAGAAGTGATATTAAGATAAAATACATGAATCGATCATATCAACCAAAAAAGCCAAACCGTTCTTGCATCCATCTGCGAAAGAGCCTCTGCTAATTACTTATTATAGGATGTTTTGTTGAAGGGGGAGGGGGGAGTTGACCCTCTACCCTCCGAGGTTGACCCCTGACCCCCTCACCTCACAACAAGCTCGGGCCCCTCTCTTCAGGAAATGTTCAGGGTAGACGAGCTCATGCCACGACAGCACCACTGAGATTCAGGTCAGCTGGACTGATCCTACGCAGGAGGACAGGCCAGGGAAGGGGGCCTTGTAGGGGGATTAAAGAGGGTTAATGAAGGGGGTTCTGGGAACCAGGGCCACCTTACTGACTGGTTGTGTCAGTGTCGACCTGCGCTTGATGGCGAACTCTTCCTGCCTGGTCCGTTAACGCAGTCCGACCTCTGACCTCCTGTCTCTCTCCGCAGGTGCTGGAGCCGTCGTGTCTCCAGAGCCCCGTCGTCAAGGAAACCTTGACGGACAGCCCGGACTGGAAAGGCTTGTGCGTTAGCCCCGCCCCCAGCGGACGGAGGTCCCTGAGCAGGCGGAAAACTCCGGAACAGCAGGAGAGGCGGAGAGAGGCCATGAGTTCCACACGAGGAGAGGAGAACTGCCAAGTTCAATAGAGGAGAAACGTGAGCAGCGCTGGGTAGAGTGTAGCTATCAGTAGTTGGTAGAGTAGGAGGGGAGAAGCGCTTGATTTAAGTCATCCTGTTCAGCACTGCAACATAACTAGAACAGTACTTATCAATGTTAACATGTAAATCAGGGGACCTCAATGACTGAAAACGATTTTAATCTTTTTTTGGGGGGTTTCCGTGGCTCCCGTTGGCTGAGTGCAGACTCACGCTGGCCAACACTAGTTATTACTTGCGCAGATTTAACTGCTTGGGTCAAATATGACCAGTTTTAACCCCAGATTCATCAGCTCTGCTGTTCAGTAGACTGTTAACATTCATTTCTTTACTCTGCTTGTATCATAGCATTGTGTCTCTGTGGCAGCTGTAAATATTTAATGACTTAATGTATTTTTTTACCTTCTTCTACATTTTCTTTGACCACGGCAGTTTTCTTTTCCTCTTGTGTTATTTTGGCATTTCAATGTCTTAACTGTTGAATCCTGTTCCATTACTGATTGCTTTTTAGTACAATAACAGATGTTGCTTATATTCTACTAGCTTTTTATATTAAACATTCTGTTCACAGTGTGAATCGTCTCTACCAGTCATTCACATCCCAGTATCGACATGTTAGTGTTCAAGCGGTTGTTCAGATATTAGCTGCTGCTGGCGTCTGACCTTACAGCTTATATCCTCACTCTTTCCTTCACACAAAATAAAAAAACTGTTCCCCTCTCTAGAACAGCAAAACTATTATCGCACATGCTCATAGCAGTCAGCCCCCCGTCCCCCTCCCTGCCCCCATTTACCACTGAAAAGATCGATGCAACATCCCCTTAGAAGAGTATTGTCTTTTGAAGGGGTCTTTTGGTGTGTTGAATGCTAATACAAGGAAGGCTGAGAGGAAAGTGTTCTTTCCTAACGAGGACAAAGAGTAATGAGTTGGTTTAGTTCTGTAACACACAGTTGAATTGTATTTTTCATCTCTGAGAGGTGCTTGATCCAATCAGAAGAAGCTCAGTAAGCCATTGGTTCCCAACCCTGGTCTTCAGGGAACACCTGTCCTGCATGTTTTTCCCTTCTCCAACACACCTGATTGAAATAAAGAGTAATCATCAGGCATCTCCTTAGCTTCATAATGACCCATTCATTTGAATCAGGTGTGTTGGGGCAGGGAAACATCTAAAACATGCAGGACAGGTGGGCCCTGAGGACCACTATAGTTAACTATCAACCACCATTTCTACAGCGCAGTCCTGTCTTGGAGGTTGACCCCCCCCCTTAAGTCAAATCTTTCAACACAATTTTGGAAGGAGTGTTTGGAAAGTTCAGACTAGAGGACATTCACTGCTGCTGCTCTGATACCAGAGAACTGGTTTTTCAGTTAGTTCCCATGGTGAGTAGCCTATCTCCTACAGCACATAGATTTCATGAGGCTTATCCTTCATCACTGTTGTAGACTGCTGTATTGTAGCATTGTTCCTGTTAATCGGTAGTAAAGAAATACATTTAAAATGTATCGATTTGCTGAAAGGCTTTGTTTGACACAAAATGCAGTTAAGTTTGATGAATCAATTTCATGCCACAGATCACATGGCCATGCGTTGGTCCCTTTGGCAGTCTGAATAATCAATCCTTGATTGTCTCCCAATCCTTCTCAACACCCCCGTTTCCTCTTCATCTCATCTCTCAGCAGCCAATAAAGTAATCAGGAAAGTCTTCCTAGCAACAGATTCTCTGCTTAGAATAACACCCGGGGCCTCGTTCCCCCCCCCCACACACACACACACACACACACACACAGCTGATTTTCTCCCGAGTCCACACCCCGAAATCAGACAAACCATCTACATTCACAAACATTCTACAAAGTCTACAAAGACAGACTCATGGTCAACAACTAAAATGAACAGACACACACACGTTTACCAACGTCAACCTGATCAACAGTACTGCACACTAACCAACACAAGCACACAAATAACTTTCCCAGGACTCTCTGTCTGCTGGCCTGTTTCTCAGTGTAGATGCCCCTGAAAGTTGGCGTAAGCCTCAGAGCCAGTCTCAACCGGTGCTGGGGCAGACCCAGGACATGGGAAGTGATGTCGTGAGCCAAGCCACGTCGTGTTTTGTCTGGCAACGAAACAAGTGTGTGTGTGTGTGTGTGTGTCTGCTACGAGAGTGTGTGTCAGTGGTGCGAGTTTGTGTGTCTGGGGTGTGACCGTGTGTGTGTGTGCGTGTGTGTCTGCACCCACGATGTCCCTGTATGCATGACCTGCTCCATTCTCTACCCGGCAACGCTGTCTAAGCAACTGTCGCCGGGGACAACGCCGGGGGGCCAAGCCAGCGGCAGGAAGTTGAGATTGGAGAACGAGGGAGTGAGCGAAGCGGGGGTGATAGTGGGGGTGATGGTGGGGGTGGGGGGCAGAGAGAGATGGTTCGAAGTAGAAGGGGGTAGAACAGCGATGAACATATGGTGGGATGTTATGTTTGGTGAAGTTGATTGGCTGCCAGTCTGGCAGAATAGTGTGAGAAACTACAAGTGGAAAGAATGCATGAGAGATGGGAAAGAAATACGTGAACTTAGGCGCAGGGCTTGAAAACAATGACATGGCACATTTGACAGGTGTCATTTTGCACTGGTGTTCAACAGCATCTGAACATTGTTCAGGTTTAAGGTCAGTGTGTGACTTTGCGATTCATGTAGGTCCAAGTATGGTCGCTTGCAAATATTCTTTAAACCTCTCTCGTGTGCCACAGCTTTGTGTAGTAAACAACCAAACTGAAAAATAAAAAGAGAGATGTATTGTGTACGGCTATAACCCTCTTCATGAAAGTCACCATGGTAACCCACATTAGCAAGGCCAGGCTTCTTAAGGATAAAAGCCTGCATGCTGGTCTAGCCTTGAGCTACGAGTTGATAAAGTTCCATTAGATGAACACAAACAGCATGTGCGTCTTAACATGCATGCTTTTCCTGTGCCAGTCCACACACACACACACACATGTCCAGAGGGATACAGGAGCACCTTGCTGGAGAAGAGCACAGTCCTCACGCATTGGGCCAAGAATAGTTCTTAACAGAAGTGGTTGGAAGCTCTAGTTAACATGGCTGTCTTTGTGTGTTTGGGTTAGGGTTGCCAAGGTTGAAATATTTAACCCCCACTAGGAGTTTGTGTTGGCGGTCAGTTCTGAGATGTGGAATAATGTAAAAACAATTCTATAGTTTGTTTTTTAGCAATGTGTGTTAGGTTAGCTAGTCACCAGGTGAATGCATGCTGAGCGGCCTACAGCCCCGGTTAACATACTACCCTGTAAACAACCCTGAGCAATCAGTGTTCTGAGTGAATAATGCAACATCCTAATGTTAATTCTCACAGATCAGTCTGAATAATGGATAATGGCAGCTGCTGCACAGCTGAACATCCCCTCACAGAACATCTCTTACTAGGAACCTATGCAAACAGACACTTTGATGTTGGAGTTTTTCCCAGGTAGAGCTCACTGACCAGTTACTGCATGATCAGTCGTCTTTAGATTATGGCTTTTAAACACATATTGTTTTTTTCTTAAGTGCAATTTAATAATTAATTTAATGGTCAAACTGTAACAATATTAAACCTCACTCAAACTATGTTACCTCGTTACGTGATCACGCATGAATTGACGTTTTTGTGTGTTGATTCAGACTGAATCCAGTTTACATAACATAACTTCACGCTCCAAATGCCCCTTTCTGATTGGTCAACGAAGGCAATGCGTTGTGTCCTTCTGTTCCAGAGTTGATCCAGCAGTCCTCATCCCACCACCCGCATCTTTGTGAAAACTGCTCTACAGTTCAACCCTTTTTACAACTATAAGACGATAGTGTGTTCCTGAATGAGACAAGAAGCCAAGTTGAGAATTGAGAATACTGTATTAAAGTCATCATAGATATATATAACCAGAATCTTGCTTACTAGTTACGTGGGTATATACTAATTGAACAGTTATTTGACATGATTCGTTTGATAAAATCTGAAATTGCAGCATAAGGACAGTTGCTGTAAGATCCCATTTCTTTTGGTTGAAAACAACAAAAAATTACATAATTAAAAAACACTTGGCCCTCTAAGCATCAATTAGTTAATACAGTTAAACATTTTTATCACGTTTTTATACGAATCTTGTTGAATGCAAAAGAAACTGAACACAAATTAAGAAAAATACTGGAATTTTTAAGAGGAATAAAAGGCAATAATGTAGACACAATCATGTTGCTAATGTCCTTTTATCTTCATCCTACCTCTTCACCCCACATTTCTCATGTCAGAAAGGCCTACAGCACTCATTGTAAACCTAACCCTACAATAGTAATGTATATCAACCTATTTTGAGTTATAGATTAGTCCCGATACGTAGAACATATTAGTATAGTAACACCCTACTGTAAGCACATTTCAACATCTCATTAGTGTTAACAGATCTTCGTTAATTATTTTTCAGTGCTTTGGTGCAATGAGTTAATACACAAATGCGCACATAATAAGAAAGGGAATGTTATTCTGCGGTCTGTGTGAAGAAGAATTCTTTTGAAATATGAGTGTTCTAGCAGCGAAGTGGTTCTTTAAGGGGTTTTCAGAGGTCAGAAAGAGTATTTGTGTGACGTCATTTTAGGGTCAACGTTCTTAGGGTCAAAGTTTTTAGCGTCAACGTTCTTAACGTCAACGTTCTGTGCTAACTGTTTAGCATAGCATTACATCTTAAATGTTTTGCTGTTTAGCAACATCACAGCCAAATGACATGATGTAGCCATCGTCATACTACGATATGAACACTTTTGCAGTAAATAGCAGTGTTTAAATTGTAAGTTATGTTCAGAAAAGGCTGTTACAGTACATAAAAGTGCATTTTGAATGGCAGGTGAACTTAAGGGGAGAGTAAATGAGCGGGTATTTTCTGTGTGGTGTTTGTAGGCTTATTTTAGGAAAATATTTACTTAATTCTATAAAGATATAGCTTGGTCAGGTTTAAAGTATACTTGAATTTTGTCGATTAGTAAGATTTCAAGTAATTTCAAGTCATCTAGCTTGTGCATCCATCTGCTATATGCATCTATACTCAACAAACACTCCTAAAGAATCAAATTTGTATAGTCTTGTTGAAGAACCATTTTGTTTTCCATAAAAATGTTCTTGTAATCTCCAATTTGAACACATAACAGGTAATCTATGAAAAATAGAATCATTATTTCTATGCTAGGACAGTTATGGTTATAATTCCACAGGCATGTTGAAGATAAAAGTGAATCGATAGGTCTCACATCGTAGAAAAGAAAAGGTTTTACATGTGCACTTCTACAGGCAGAGTGTAGGTTTCAACAGTCAGTGGTCAAACTCTCCCTCCTCAATTCCTTTGGCATAACCGAACATTGCATTCAAGACAAGAGATTGGAAAAAAGTATTTTTCAGTTAACAAGGCAGCCATTTTTGTTTCTTGGGGATTGCATGATCTATTCGTCCTACTGGCAATGTAATTTAATGACATTCTTTACAGAGGGAGATTATTTCCTTGCTTGCAACATGCATATCAACAAGACCCACAGTATAAGAGTGAGAGATTAAATTATTCCAAAGATGTCATGTCTTAGACGCAACAGGAAGTGCACTTTGAAGCCAACCAATCATACATTACTTCTGCCTCATGGGAAGCATCCTGGTTGGCTCCCCACACAGACACGCCCTCAGGACATTATGACATCAAATTCTGTTGTTTCAACTGATGTTCACTATATAATATTATGACAAACTATTGGGGAATAGTTTGAGTTCAGACAACAGACTTTGGTTTAACCATAACTACTCTTCAAATTTGCTCTCGTCCCCCATTTTTGTTTTTGTTTTTACTGCATATGTTGAAATTTCACTTAAATTCAGGTTGGTAAATCAAATGAACTTAAGGCACAGGAATGGTCTCTTCGATGAAATTAAAATGGAGAGATCCAGCTCTTCTAACTGTCAAGAAGAATGGAACTGCCCACAAGACTCACTTTCATGGTTAAAAGGCAAAGACGAACACATCGGTTCCTCTCATGTTAGCTATACTACCGACACTGTCTCAACCTGGGAAAACAACACAGTCGTTTACATGTGTGTAGACAACATTGTTGGGTTGTGATGGACATTAGACTGCCTCACAGCCCATCAGCGTGTGTGTAGAAGTTTCATGAAGATGCCATTGGTTTGCATGCGGCAAGTTCCTGGGTTTGGCTTTCGAAGGCCAAAAAGTGGAAGCCTGCAAATCTCATTTGAGATGTTCGATGATGATGATGTCACTTCCCTCTTGTTCGCCCCCCATAGTGTTGAAGAACAGACCGCCATTTCTGGTCAGGGTCTGCAACCCACCCTCCTTCTCTCGTTCGTCGTTGAAGTTGACGGACAGGGCTTTCCTGGGGATGGTGAGCTCTGGAGCCAGGTTGAGACTCAGCTCCGACGACAGCTTGCGCTTGATAGAGGCTGCCCGCTGGAACTTGTCGTAAATCTCCACACTGACCCGCCTCCTTGTCTCCTTAAACTCCGCGGAGACGTTGGCCGTCCACTCTGCTGCGTGGGCACGGATCTCTCCCACCTGGAGAGGACAAACATTTACATTTGACATTTTAGTCATTTAGTAGACGCTCTTATCCAGAGTGTCTTACAGCAAGTACAGGGACATTCCCCCCTGAGGCGAGTAGGGTGAAGTCCCTTGCCCTAAGACACAACATTATTTTGCATGCCCGGAAATCCAACCGGCAACTTTCTGATTACCAGCCAGATTCCCCAACCGCTCAGCCACCTGACTCCCAAAATAAATAAAAGAGGGGGAGGGGACATTAGAGAGGGCAATAGAGTCGATGGAGGGATAGAAAGAAAGGAGAAGGGTGCTGAGCTTGTTTTGTTCCACGCTTTCTGTATCGTTTCCAGGAAGTCACCTCAAGTCGAGTCGTTCCCTCTTAAAGATTCAGCATGGAAAATGTAGTTGTGCACACATGCGCACACACACACACAAACACTCACGCACAAAATGAAATTACATTAATTCAGAGTCAACACACAGATCAGAGACCACAGACCACCTGCTGAGTCTAGTATATACTTAAGTTCCTCAAACAGACAGGAGCTGTGTAAAAACTGCTAGAGATACTCCTGTATCTGCTTTGTAAATGAGGGTGTTGGTGTAATTGACGCTGGTCTACCTTAACAGTATCCCTTATTGATTTACAGGTAATAAAAAGGGAACACCAAGCTATGGTGTGTTGTAAAAGATCTGAGGTAGAAGGAAAGGTTGTTTGTTTGTGTGCAATGTGCCTAAGTGTTCACACGGATGTTTGCATCTGTTAGGAAGCTTTTCAGAGGCTTTGAAACGTCTCATCTTTTTACTGGGATCTTTAAGTTTTGCGAGTCTCTGGAAAAACTCAGTAATTTCACGTGGATTTGATCTGATCGGAAAATATTTAACTTGATTGAAAACGATTTCAGAGTTTTTAATAAGATGAGGTGGACTAAAGGACAACAGTCTCTCGCATACTCTAACCCAGGGGTGTCCAAC
Source organism: Neosalanx taihuensis (assembly GCA_030340665.1). Lineage (NCBI taxonomy): Eukaryota > Metazoa > Chordata > Actinopteri > Osmeriformes > Salangidae > Neosalanx > Neosalanx taihuensis. Next base: position 7,495,944 of record CM059305.1, read on the forward strand.
CCTGGTCCTCGAGGGCCACTATCCTGAAGGTTTTCAATGTTTCCCTGCTTCAGCACACCTGATTGAATCAGTCAGTGATAGACAAACAGGCACACATACCTCCTCTTTGGTCTTCTTGGAGAGCACCCGAAGCCAGTCTCCTATCATGCTGAGAACTGCAGCAAAATAGGCCAAACCCACAAGGATCCAGAACCACACGACTGGTTTATAGTAGTCCAGATACTCGATCTCAGACCCACCTAGAGGAGACAGGTGCAGTTAGGGAGTTGGGCTAATAATTAGGTGGTATTAGTTAGGCTTGTACTCTGCTTATTTATATGATTCCTATGTGTTGAACGTATGCATCTCTCTGGCAAAGTTAATTCCTTGTCTGTGCACACTGTCATGGTGAAAAACCCCCCACTGTGATTCTGGTCCGATAATCAGAATCTGATCTGAATCTGTTCATTGCTGTCTTTGGAACTGATTACTCTGTTGCTTCAAAGTGACTCAGTACTGCTTTGTAAATCTTAAATCTCGTTACCTGCGACAAAGTCCCCAAACCCGATAGTGGTCAAGGTGATGACGACAAAGTACAGAGACTCGAGAGCGCTCCAGCCTTCAATGTGCTTGAAGATAGCGGCTGGCAAGGCCACGAACAGCAAACACCCGAAAAGGATGAAGAGGACTGTGGAAGTCACTCGGATCTTCGTCTGGCTCACGTCCCACTTCTAACGAAGGAGAAGAAAGAGGCGGACATTTTTAACGGAGAGAGGGCAAGAGAAGGTCCTACCCTACCAGACAGTATGTTTCATTTGTACAGAAACTCAATGAAAATTGAGTGGATGTATGTAGGACGGCAGGGCCTAGCTAGACAGAACAGAGCTGGAATTAGGCCTAAACATGTAGGCCTAAAAATAGAAGTTAGCCTTCAACACGAGGAAAAATATTTTTTTACGAAAATGTAGTGCTGTGTCTGAACATTTTTAAGGGCCAAAATCTATAGTGTCAACGAATCAATGTATTTCAGACTCAAATCCTTTTAGAATCTACCGCAGACACGAGGGACATAGAACTTGAGTGGGTATGACGCTATTCCCTAGTGAGATACGGTAATGAATACATTTCTCGCAGCCCTCATTTAGGATGTAGCTAATAGCCCGGACTGTAGTCCCAAGAGCTTAGAGAAGTAATTATGCAGAGCCTCTCTCTCTCTCTCTCTCTCTGTTTGTGTGTGCGTGTCCTCTTAAATAGCTGCAAAAGTAACAACAATTTTTTTCTCTCCTCCCCACACCTAAACTTCAGTCTATTATCTGTTTCAAACAGCTGTCTGCCTTCAACCCCCAAAACACAATTACTCTCCTAAACACCCCTGTGAGTAACAACACATGGGGGGGGGGGGGCATTCGCTGAGAGATGAAATTTCTGTATGCAACAAATACATAAAAACAAACTTGTATTAGACCCAGGCTGCATTAAAAATGACAGTCATTTTGACTGTCATCACCTCTGTCGAAGATATTCATATCAATGCACAAAAAGTGAAAAGACCCCAATTAAACACATGTTGTTAGAATGTGAGGCCCCAATCAAGATTTGGCGTTAACGAGATAATTTTAGGTTTAACCCAGGTTTTTTGTATTGGGTTAAACCTGACGTTACCTCGTTAATGACAAATCTTGGATTAGTAGGAACAGGCCCCTGATGTTCCCTGGACTCACCACAAATATCTTCTCCACTTTAGCGATGCTTTTGCCAAATATGGTCCCAAGCTGGTCGCCAACCCCAGCCAGCAAGAACCCAAAAAGAGGGATCCCCAGGAGGGCGTATATGATGCAGAAGATCCGCCCCCCTTCAGTGTGGGGTGAGATGTTCCCGAATCCTGAACACACACACACACAAAATGTCAGGTGTTTTTGGATTGCAAAACAAAAACAAAAAACGGATATGACCTTTGAACTATGATAGGATGGATGGTTGCCTGACAAATTCTCTCTGAGTCTGATAGAGAATATAGTTGCTCAAACACACACACCCGCACGCACACACACGCACATACATACAGACAGGAACACAAATCAATGGTCTGCTGACTACACCATACATTCTGTAGCTACTCTATGGGGACCCTCAAAATTGAGTCACCAGAGCAAGAGTCAATAGAACGTAGAATTATGAGTGAGTAAGGTTTCGGTGGCCATTGTAACCCATCTATCGCTGAGGTTAATTTCTGTTGACCTGCTTCCTATTCTTAGACACTGAGATTCGACACTGGGATTGGACCCTGGGATTGGACAGGATTTCTCATTATTGGTCAATACATATATATATTTAGCATGTAACGTGATCTGAGCACGTTTAAATTTCAAACTGTCTCTCTGAGAAAAGTAGAAGTGATAATGAACGCGTGTCCATAATGAAAGTAGTACAGGCCCATTAACCAGGCAAACCATGTCAAGCATCCCATAATGAGTTTTAACTTCAGTTTATCATTCTACTTTGCGTCTCTGCCGTGGAAAATGCTCCAGTTCATCCCTAGCGACATCTTCTCTGAACGCAGCTCCTTTCATTTCTTTATCTACCCTGTCCCAGAGGTACAGGCGTGACCCCCCCCCCTTCCTCTTCTCCTTTTGTTCACCCAGATAAAGGAGGGAATGAGGGAGAGGAGATGAAAGAGATTGGCAGAGGAGAGGAGGATGGCTATGCAGTCTAAACACTTAGCTTGCTTTGTTTTCTACAGATAACCTCTCTTTCGGCTGTGGAAACTTATGTCGAAAGAATCTTCTCAATACTTTCTTTTTATATTTTGTCCTTCAGTCAAGTTTTTGAAAATCGATTTAGTTTTTTCGGTTGAACTTAATCTCAATGTCAACTTTTCTTCACCGTAATGATTACCAATTTAACATTTATAACAGGTACCATATACTGAAACATTGTAAGAGTTTACCGATGGTGGTGATGACTGTCCCAGCGAAGAAGAAGGAGGAGCTAAGGTCCCACAGACTGCCCTGATTGGTCAGTGTTCCAGCTGGATTAACCCCAGAACGAATAGCAGACACCACTTGCTGTTGAAGGTACATGCATACATACACACACACACAACACACACATAAACACACACCTTTAGGCAGGATGTTTCACAAAGGGAGCCTACAGACTGAACACTTCAGCAAAGTCATGGTATCAGGACATAACATGACAGGAACATAACACAACATAGAAACATTATGGCCGAGTGCCATTTTGGGGGAAATGTGTGTGTGTGTGTGTGTGAGGTCATTGACGAGCCTTCCAATAGCTGGAGAGCTTTGCTACAACATTCTGCTGTCTGGGCGGACCAGGAGCTGGCCATGGTGCTGAAGAGACACAGGATCCAGCAGGAGGAATGCCTGGGTCTGTCAGCATGCTGTGTGTGTGTGTGTGTGTGTGTGTGTGTGTGTGTCTGAACCTGTAGTAGGCTTCAGAAAACATTAAGTAAAATGTCACGTTTCTGAATTACAAAACTAACTAAGATATAACCTTTTGAACTATGATAGATGGAGCAAAACGGATGGATGGTTGCCTGACACTTTCTCTCTCTGAGTCTGGTAGAGAATTTAATTGCTCAAACAAACGCACACACACACATACACACACACACACGGCTTTGTGCAGCTCTGGAGAGAAATTCGGTAGCAAGAAATCTACAGCAGGTGCCAAAAACGGACAGTGTGGGAAATCTCTGCTGTAAGCAGATAAGACACACACACACACACACACACACACATACATACACACTCACAAATCTGTTTCTGCACTGTTTTCATTTCAATTTAAATCCTACCTTTTTGTATAAATTCATATCATATTTCTCATAACTTTATAACTTAATTTTCCATGTGTGTGTGGGGGGGTGCAGTGTGTGTGTGTGAGAGAGAGAGAGAGAGAGAGAGAGTGTGTGTGTGTGTGTGTGTGTGGGGGGGGGGGGGGGTGCAGTGTGTGTGTGAGAGAGAGAGAGAGAGAGAGAGTGTGTGTGTGTGTGTGTGTGTGTGTGTGTGTGTGTGTGTGTGTGTGTGTGTGTGTGTGTGTGTGTGTGTGTGTGTGTGTGTGTGTGGGAGAGCGTGTGTGCATCTGCATGCATTGTCACGTAGTCTTACCCTAACCAGTTCCTCCAGCTGGCTGTGATTGACACACGAGTGTCTGGACAGAAACTCCAGTTTCTGGGCCAGAATAGCCAACCTCTGGGCACTGAGAGGAACAGGGGAGAGGCAGTCAGCATGGGGAAGACACAGACAGGCAAGCAGACAAACCAACAGAGACAGACAGACAGCAAGTCTGTTTGGTAGGTTGACAGGTTAATAGAGGGAACACCTGCCTTTCATGTGGTTGCTCCAGGGTCCTAAACACCGCTGCTCCCATCACCAGGTACAGCCCCACCAGAAGGAATATGGCCGATACTGTCTTCCACTTCATGACTGTGGTGATGGTGTCGCAGTCCTCCTCCGGGTTCCGTGTGATTGGCTTGGTGGAGAAGGAGAGACGGGGCTTGGTGTTGTGAGTGGCGGATTTGGGATCCAGTAGGTCAGGTGCTGCCACTGCCAAAGTAGGGAAGGTGGAGGTGGGAGGAAGGGAGACTTAATTAATTGGTTGATTAGGGATGTCTTACAACTGAATGGTACATTCAATTACCTTTTTGTTTCTTTTTTTCTCTAAACTGACGGACAAGGGAGTAAGGATGAGAAAAGTGAACTAAATGATGAATGGAGATGGCAGAGGGAAGAAAAAAGGAGAGGGGAGAGAGAGAGAGAGACAGAGAGAGAGAGGGGGGGGGGGGGAGAGAGAGTATAGAAAGCAGAGAGAGAGAATTATAGTTCAGAGCATACAGCCAACTTGGAGTTAAATTGAACAGTCTCTACATTGGCACGTCACACATATGGTGCAATTTATACAGTTATGTAACGGTCAAGTAGGTATTTCAAGTCATCAAACAAATACTGTATGTCTTTTGAAAATATTCCTGTAGACTATAAGTCTATAAGCGTTTTAACTGTTACGTGGGAACATAACCATGTATGGCTCCTTAGGAAATGGAGTCCTAATCTCTAAAGTGCACTAAATTGTAGGTTAAACCTGAAAAGTATCGCTTAGGTGGAACGCATGAATGATTTAATTAATGCATAACAGTCATTCATCAGTTTTCACCGAGTTCACTGTCAGAATGACACATTAACTTGCTGCATTCTTTCAACGATAATATTTTACTTGGTAGGAAAACCCCACTCTATCGTAATGGATTGTACGACATTTTAGTCTTTATGTCATAAAAATGACATAAATGACAAATAACATTATTTCATTTGGCAGCATCTCTTTTGTGAGAATTATATGTTTATTTTTTCATTTAAAATGTATTAAACGAACTTATTTATTAAATGTATTAAACATAAACCAACTATTTATCACTTTATCAAACGAGCTAAAACAGCTACTTTGATGCTCATTCACTCACTTCTTCTCTAACCGATGCCCTCTGCTCTCCGCTCCTCATCAGACGTTATTTCCGTGATTAGGGGAATATTTCCTCCTCGTGCTCCGTCTTTCTTTACTTTTCCTGCGTCGCGAAGGAAGCTTCACAGGCAGGTGCGCGCGGTCGGACGTTTCCACATGTCAAGCGAGCGGCTGCTCTCCTCTGGCTTTTCTGGGCTCGCGGACGCGGCAACCAGCGCGTTTTTACCTCGGAGGTGATGCTGAGCGCGCAGCAGCGGGGCCCGGGACAGAGTAAACAGAGGCGGGGAGGGGTAAAAGGGGGTTAGTAGAGGGAAAATCGGAAATGTTCTCTTGAGTAGCTATAGCCCCCCCCCCCCCCCCCCCCCCCCTCCCTGCTCCGGTGTCTGACACGTGAGTGAGTGGGCTGGGGGGAGTCCACTACAAATCATCATGCCAGCTCACATTCACCCTATAGGACATGCAGCCATCCGCAACCATTCATTATTTCTCTTTCCAAAGCGTTTATTCTAGATGAAAGGCCTAAATATATCTTCTTTTTTTTGTTCGAATGCAAAGCACATTCTGTTGTAACTCCTCTTCCTGTGGAGCCAGTGTGTTTAAACCTGCTCTGAAAACAAGCACACACTCTAGACAGTTTGAGGGGTTCTGATGCCAAAATGAACATCATACTGGGTGTAGTATGGCCATCATACACAGTCCTGTTTGGTTTGATCATGTATCTTAATTTAACCTTTTCCAGACAGGCTCAGGCCAGGGCTTGTTGTTAGTTCCGAATGTTGGCTGAGACGGAAGAAGAATCTGAAAATTAGCTTGTGTTCGTGTCCCGCAGAATTCATTCTACGAGTATATGTTCTACTAGTTCTGCAGAAGTTGATTTCAGGCCAGATATGTGGATATCAGGTGCTTTGAACAATGATTGGGGTCGGCCAAAATAGCGATCCCTGCTCTCTCTCCCCCTCTCACTCCCCCCCCTCTCCTCCTCTCCCTCTAAAAATGTAAAAATAGATAAACTGTGAATCTGATTGATCTGATTTGCATTGTTCTGGCAAAAGACTCGTGACACAAGTCAATATGAGGTGCTAGAGGAATCAGTTAAAATCCCTCCTCAGCACAAACACAAACAGCTGTTCTTTTCGGGGGCATGGCTGGCTAACATAATGCTTCTACAAGGTTGTTAGATGTGGGTTCTGGTCAGAGGACTCCAGATCGAACCCAGGAGAGGGCAAACAAGGGAAGATGTGGGGGTGGGGGTGGGAGCGAAGGGGCCTCACCCAGTCAAATCTAAATCTTCACAGTAACCCACTCTGACCCCTATAGCGACCCCCCCCCCCCCCCATACGTCTCCACAGCAACTGGTGGAGGGCTCTAATGAGGAAGATGGTGTAGGTGGTTTCCAAGCATCGACTTCACCCCTCCTCTTCCCTCACTTCCTGTCGCTTGAGGTCAGAACCTGGGGGTGGACTAATCCTGACACACGTCCAATTTTAGGCCCCCAGTCTCCTTGTGGTTTAATTAAAGCTAACAAGAAGGTGCCCCTGCAGGTGCCTGTGGAGAAATGCCCCCCAAAATTCTAGATGACAGGTATGTAATTACACAGCCTTCGCCATAGAAAATACCCACCCTCACGTCCTCCCAACGCCACACGGGTCCTAGCAGAAACCGCCCTCGAAACCCACCGACCTGGAAAACTCAGGGGTAAAAAATGTTTCCTGGCGTGTGACTGGCACTGTTGACTGGTTGTGTAGAATGTGTGTGACCTCATGCATGGTTGTGTGGGTGCATGCGGGTAAACGTGTGTACCTTGACTGAATGTATCAGCCAAGATTAACTTTCCAGGTTTATTATTGATTATTAAGATTGTAAGATAATATACGGTGAACGGGTTTTCTTCTTTGTTTGTCAAGAACACTTTGACTTGCTTCAAATACGTTTACCCATTGAAATGCTTGGCTTCAAACCACCCCACTATAACCATTAACACTAACATCACACGCTATCAAATAAGTTTGAGTAGATGTTTTGACAACAAAATAAAACGTAGCTAAACATACCCAGCGTACATGCGAATGCCCACGAACCCAGATGAAGTTCACCATCCCGGTGTTTTATTAGACGAGGGTTCCCTAAACGTGCTGGCTTAAAGGTCCTCTCTGCCATCTAAGCTGCACATTCCCCCAAGGGGTCAAAGGTTAGCGAGGGCTGATACCTTGCTGCAGGGATGTCCATGTCAATGTTTAGTTAGCAAGTTCCAATGCATCCAGGGTCAAACAATAACTATTATTATCGAGGAAAGGGTCAGGGCCTAAAAATAGCGATGGAGGTGTTCTTACTGTTGTTATCATTATAGGGGTGAGAGGGGGGTCGTTAGGGGTTTTCTAGGGTTACATAACTGGTGAGAACAGTGAGGGGTGTGTGTGTGTGTATGTGTGCGTGTGTGTGTGATGGAGGGGACACATACGTGAATGCACTTACGCTATGCCTAAAACAAACAGAAATGTTCTGGGAACACCAACATTGCTGGACAGCAGGAGTTAATTCTCTCTCCCTCACTATATTCCTCTCTCTCTCTTCCTCTCTCTCTCTCTCTCTCTCTCTCTCTCTCTCTCCCTTTCTGTTTCTTGCTAACTCTCTATTTCTCTCTCTCTTTCTATCACAATGATGAAATAAATATTTAGTGAAAACTAAATAAACCTACAATGTGAACTGCAGTTTGTAGGGGGACTGATTGTGTGTTTCAGCAGAAGGACAACCAATGTAAGTCTGCTCATTAGTCAATGTCAGTGAGGAATCCAGTTCTTTCAAACGGAGGTTTTTATCATTCAGTCTGTTTGTTTGTTTACCTGCCACACAGGGGTTCTTCCCATTTCACCCTCTTCCCTCCTTCCTCCATCATGGATCTATTTCAGTTCTGTTACTCGAAACATGGTACTGTTCCTCGGTAGAAATGGACCCCCCCCCCCACCACCACCACCATCCGTCTTTCCACTGAGAAGTCCTGCAGAATTCCCTCTCCCCTCTCCCCCCTCCCCTCTCCCCCTCCCCTGCCATGAGACTCCTGCAGTGCCCCCGGGCGACAGAACAGAGGAGAAAAGAGGGAGCATGAGACTAGTAAACGAGAGGGAGAAGTGGGCCGTGCCATCTGCACCACCATAAACGAGGGTAAAAAATAAACAAATTTGTGCAAAGAAAAAGGGGAAAAGGGAAAAAGTGGAGCTAAATTTATCGTGGCATTCAGAGAAGGTGGGGTCAAGTCTTTCTGAATCTGAAAAACAAAATAAGAGGCTCATGATGAGGGGGAAGAGCTGATTTATTCAAGAGACAGACATCAGAGAGAGAGGGAGGGAGAGAGAGACAGACAGAGCGAGACAGACAGAGAGAGAGAGAGAGAGGAGGGAGAGAGATATAAGCGATGAGAGAGTCACAGAAAGTAAGCGAAAGAGAGGAGATTTTTTTTGTGAAAGAAATTATCATATTCCACCTATAGTCTCACTGAACATTCAGAGGAATAACTGCAGTGTAGGCGTCTGCAGCTCTGTCAAGAATAGACCGGAGGAAGGAATTAATTGGCGCTGTGTAACCACCTTGTACATCTGAACACTACTTGGACATGCAGATGGGTGTCTGTGGAGGGCACAGTTCATTACAATCTGTCTGGTTATAAAACTCAGGACCGGAACAAATGATAGTTGGCCTCATCGCTGGTCGTATATCGGTATAGCGACATTTTTGTAAGACAGTGTACGAGCTGACTGTGAATGTGCGGCTCCAGAACATTCCCGTTACACGCGCACTTACATACAACAAAGACCCACACGCGGATGTTAACAATTATAGTTCCCTTTCCTGTAAATGAGCGCATGACGACGTGAAAGAAGACTTGAGTGCTTATCAACGATCTGTGAAATAGAGAGTAATTGAACTTATGGTGAGATGCTGGAAGTCACGCGAAGGCTTGGAGAACGTTCGCATGTGTGCGCGTGCGTGGACAAACCTTGTGTTCCCTTAATCTGGGCTTTATCTATGTTATCGCACACATTTATACATTACAAATTAACACCAGGAGAAAAAGCCAGTTGTGTGATCTGCATGTTCTGTATGCAAGCTATAGGTCGGTTGCTTGCGGTATGGTTCATGGCTGGTGCAATTACACCCATTTACTGTTCACTGTTCAGTACAACATGGGTGTACAGTGCTGGGGTGGCTTGTCAGGAACCTCAGCAGGCACATGCACATAGACACACGACCCCCCTCCCCCTTCTCAAACTTTCTCTCTGTGAACTCCTGCCAAAGTTTTTTCAAATACTCCCGTGGAAGTGGATTGTGCATGGATTCTGAGTGAGCACGTGTATCTAAATTAGATTCTTTTAAACAGCTTTTATGCCACTGCCTCCCCAGTCTATTTATAGAAACCAGAGTGAAGGTTCCTGGTTCAGCATCAGAGAGGAAGTGAGTGATGAGAGAGAGAGAGAGAGAGAGAGAGAGAGAGAGAGAGAGAGAGAGAGAGAGAGAGAGAGAGAGAGAGATGAGAATCAAATATCCATGAGGACACGTGAGGGAGAGATGAGGAGGAAGTGGGGATTTGTAAAGGTAAAGTAAAGGCTGGAAAGACAATGTTGCTAATGAAGGACTACTTTGGCCATTAGCCTTATTAGGATCGATCAGAACACTCACACAGACACACTTACACACAGACAGTCATACATGTCGGGTATCCTCTGCAGCGGGGGTGTCAAACTCCAGTCCTTGAGAACCGCTGTCCTGAAGGTTTTAGCTGTTTCCCTGCTCTAGCACACCTGATTCTAATGAAGGGTCGTTATCAAGCTCTGTGGAGGTGTGCTGGAGCAGGAAAACATCTAAAACTGTCTGGACAGCGGCCCTAGAGGACAGGAGTTTGACATCTGTGCTGGACAGGAGGGTACCAGGGGAGACCCTGTGGATTGTGGACCCTGCTCCAGAGGGGCCCTGTGGGTAGTGGAGGTCCTGGGTGAGTCATCTGGGGGACAGGGGATGACATGACAGGATAACCACTCCCCAAGGGCCCATCTTTCACTACAGGGCACTTACAGCATGATGTAGGAGTGTGTGTTTCAAAGAGAAAGATGTGTGTGTGTGTGTGTGTGTGTGTGTGTGTGTGTGTGTGTGTTGACCAGGCTGGGGAGGGGGGTAGTGTCTTATTTAAGAGACCTGCCTGTCTATAATTTCAAGGGGAAAATATGATGTGGATTCAGAACAGACTAGGCAGTGGGGTTAAGCCACGTTACTTGTGGAAGTAGACTTTACTGAGGAAAAGTCTCCATCATGTGGTGGAATACCGGTAGAACAGCGAGGAAAGAGAGAGAGAGAGAGAGAGAGAGAGAGAGAGAGTAACCTTTCACACCCGTGCTTCCGGCCACGCCCAAGTGAAAAACCGCCTGAAAAAATTGAGTTAGATGTGACCGTATAAAAATGTCGAAGACTTTATTGGAATACTGTATATGGAAACACTAAACTGCTGAACTGCATTGCTCAGCGGGTGAACACATATGAAGAAAAGACTCTCTTCTCTAGGATAGGATAGTGTTGAGTCAGCTCGCTTATCACGAGAGAGAGAGAGAGAGAGAGAGAGAGAGAGAGAGAGAGAGAGAGAGAGAGAGAGAGAGAGAGAGAGAGAGAGAGAGATAGAAAGAGAATGGGGGAAAAAGAGAGAGGGAGTCTTGCGCTGCAGACGGTCTGGTTTAGTACATCATGACACGTCCTTCCTCCGGGGTTCCACGTGGACTCTGTTATTGCCCCAAACAGAGCAGGACTTTGCGGCTGCGCAGTGCAGCCAAAAAAAGAGAGGGAGGATAGGATGAGAGAGAGGGAGGGGAGGACTGACACTGCATGATCCACCCGCTATGAATCTGATATCTAGCAGTCAGAACAAAACTACGACCGTGCAATGCTTCTGTCTTTCTCCACTTCTGCAGTACCGACAGGTAGGCTGATGGTTGTAACAGTGTATCATGCGAGGGAATGGAGAGACTGTTACCTTAGAGAAATAACAATATCCGGCTGCAGCTGATGGTATGGTAGCTTAGCCTTATGTAGCCTAGCTCCAGTCTGGTAGAACAACAGCCAGCATACAACTAGACATATGATTATATTCCCTTTGAGATAATATGTGGCTCTGTCTTTTTTATTTTGTTTGGTTTGCATAATGACAAATAATGTGATGTGACTGACAGTGCCTTGCCTGTACCTACAGGTATGTTGGTGACAGGTGTGCTGTCTCTCATACTGCTGGCACGTCACAGTCTCTGTGCCCCGCAGGTGACCGGCTCTGAAAGGTAAGTCTGTCTCTGTCTCACTGTCTCTCTCTCTCTCTCTCTCTCTCTCTCTCTCTCTCTCTCTCTCTCTCTCTAACACAGGCTACAGGCATATTTGAAAAGCAGGTTCTGAGTTTAGTAAACCTGTTATACTAAAGGATATTTCTGTCTGGGTCTTCTTTTGACAGCAATCGGTTTGGATCACAATAAGTAAATTGACGGTGGACTTAGTTATGCTGTTGTACATCCCTTCTGCAATAAGGATAGGTGGAATAGCAGATAGGCATTGACTGGAATGCTCACCTTTGGACATGAATAATAACGACAGCCATCGTGGCTTGTGCCGTTTCAGTAATCGTTTTTTTGTCCTGGTTTGTTCCACAGGGTGGAGTCTCCCGAAACTCCGCCTCTACTAGCCAATCCGTTTGGGTCGGGAGAGGAGAACCGGAAGTGAGTGACATCAGCGTTCTGCTGTCATTTGAATAGGGAAATATTTCACATTGCATCTGAACCTAATATCAGTCAGATAAAGGCATCTCTGTGTGCATGTCCTATGGACTTTGACTGTAATGTTGTGTTGTAGGAGGGTGAGTCAGTCATGTAGGACAAGGTTAACATGTTCAGACGAACAGTTTATGATGTTGTTATATTGCTTCTTTGTGTGATGACGTTGAACATGCTTACACATTCCTGTGAGTAGCTGGATGGAGTTCATAAACTATTGAATTTTCTCTGGAAAGATCTGTGGTGTGTGCAGATGGTGTTCTCGATATGGGCTATGACTAGATTAGTGTGTGATTTTACACAGCTGAGCACAAGGACACACACACACACACACACACACACACACACACACACACACACACACACAGGGTCTGGGTCTTGGACTGTTGTGTTCATAAACAATCCTGACAAATGCACAATACTACACACACTAACATTTTAACATCTCAAAGTTGCCAAATACGAAACAGTTTTGAGCGGATTCCTGACCCTATGACCCTTGTGACCTCTGACCCCTCATTCCAGACTGCTGCAGAGCTACATCAAGGGCAGCGTAAAGCAGGGCGAGGGAGAGCCTGAACTCAACACCTGGGATCAAGGTAGGCCAATCGGGAGGGACCACGCCTTCTGACTCCTCCCACAGCGAGGACTGCTGCTGTGTTGCCAGGGCGATATTAGGTCTGCAGGGCAGATTACAGCAGGGCTCATGTATTTAATCCAGCCTTGCACTATTACACCATAAGAGGGGAAATGCTAAGTAAATGGCAACGCAGGCAGCCAGGACAGAGTTGTGTTGCGGTGTTGTTGGGTAGCGTGGTGCAATGTGTGATCTTACGTCCTGTTAACATGATATGATTGTGTTGTTGTTGTGTTTTTTCTTTGTTTCTTTGTTCAGAGGTGTTCTTCCTGTTCTCTCTCCATGACTACGACCGCAGCGGGCATCTGGACGGCTTGGAATTGATGAAGCTTATTTCGGACTACAACGCCCACAATGCACCAGGGACACTGTCAGCTGATTCGGTAGGTTATTTAAAATTGGCATGCCAGCGTTTTGAGTTTAACACCACTGCATCTTCACTGAGGCCTTACATGCCCTCGTATCGTAACAGAGTTCGTCCTTTATTGGAAAATGAATCAGGTGGTGTTGTTTTTTGTGAAGCGTTCTGTACAGTGTTACTGTTGGAGGAAGTGGAACTGCTTTAACAGATAACGTTACAGCTAAATTGCTGCACCAACTGTTGTTTGAGAAACTAAATCCGCATTGACACAACCTAGAGTTTTCCCTTACAGGTGATGGATTAAAAGGTGTGTGTGTGTGTTTGTGTGTGTTTGTTTCAGGTGGTCTCCATGGTTGATTTCCTCCTGCAGACTCGGGATCTGGACCGAGACGGTCTTCTGGCCCCCTCTGAGCTTCTCTCCCCTCCCATACCTCAACAGGACTCCGATTCCCACAATGCACCTCTTCCACAGGCACCAGAAGGGGGCCAGGAACCACATCAGGGAGAGGCAGAAGCGGGGGTTAAAGAGGACCCTGAACAGATCGAAGAAAGTCAACACGAGCAGAAGGTGGAAGAACCGCAGCATAAACAGGAAGACCAGCCGATGGACCGGGAAGAACTACATGTCCCAGAAGCCCCTGCAGCAGAACTGGAGCAGGGGAACGGTGCCCAAGTGCACCTGGGACAGCCTGAGATGTGAAGAGACACTCGCATGAAGAGCAACACACACACGCATGTCCTGTACTACAGTAACACAACAAAACAACACAATCACAAAAAGTTCACAAGATTACTTGAGACTGATAGATTGGAAAACACAGCCAAACACAAACACACCGACCTCTAACTCCTAAGAGCAAACCAGTCCAGTGAATACCGTTACACTACACAACATTTATATATAATCCTTTAAAAAGGATTTGAGCTTTTTAGCTTTTTTTTCCCCCCGATAAGGCTTTTCTTTGAATTTAAATGTACTTGCGTAGAACTTTTTCTATCTCTAACTCTCATCTCAGTGATGTGGTCTTGATGCTGCTGTTGACAGCGGCTACAGGTCTTCATCATGACATCTCCTGAGCAGTGAGGAGTTTAAAAGACATTCTCAGACGATTATGCAATAACCACCTGCTGAAACTAAACTAAAGCCATAGATTATCCTTTCAGAATATACGAAAACATTGCAGCTAAATCAGTTTCTCCCGATGACCAAAAAAAGAAAACCTCAGCCTGATTTTTATGTCTGACAAGATTAAACAAAGAATTTAATCTGGGGTCAAAGTATTTTGTAGTTAACTGGACACACAATCAAAGCAGTGTCAATATCAATGGAACACCTGTACTGAATCTAAAACATTGTAGTATAGGACTACAATGTTTTACAAGGAGGATATTTCAAACTATCTGTAGTGACACCAGTGTCTTTGGAAAATCGTAAAAAGTATTAAGGTCTAAAGAATAACTTGATCTGGATCTAGAATTATGTTCTATATATTCTTCCTGCTACGCTACAAAAAACCCAAACATACGTTAGCTAGAACTCACGAAACATTCATGAAATTTCACACTATCCCGTGTAAATTCTAATAATCCAGAATTATCGTGTTTTGTTGTACATTTCCTGAATGAAGGTTTGTATATTTTTAATAAAGCAGCTATACCAATTGTTAATAGAAGTCTTTGAACAAAATAACTAGCTGCTTCAACAAGATGTTTGATAAATGGTTGGGAAAGTTGTGCAGATCAAATCTGTTGAATTTTATTTTATTAACTTGGGTACAATCACATTGAAACTCAAATCTCTGATCAGGACAGGGAGGGGGAGCATTTAAAACACAGCATTGAAATCCAAATACATCAGTCAGTGTCATAAAAAAAAAACTACACAATATTGGTGATCCCACGCATAAGAATTATCAAATGATAAAAAGGTTGACGATTCACTTTCACTGGCCAAACTTCACGCCACAACTGATGAATAAAAAACTCAAGTCAACCATGATTTGGAAACAGACTAGCTAACAGTGAGAGATCTGAGCACAGCTAGTGACCTGTGTACCGCTGGTTTTAATGTGCAAATAAATGGTCAAATCAGGAATCCAGATAGTCGACTGCCAAAGTGACACCACTGATTATCTAGCGGTCCAAAATAACCTCTAATTAAAAAAAAGAAAAGATGGGAGGAGTCTAAAACTGATTCATGGAGCATGTCTGCATGTCATCCTGCCAAGTGGTTGAGTTCCCAGAAGGGAACTATTGAACCAAACCTGATCAGTCACCTGACCAAAACGAAAGAGTCATGGCCAACTGAAAGCACAGCAGCAATCATTTGTCCTGTAAAAAAAAAAGAAAAGTGAATCACAATTGAGTGGTTTTGACCCACAAGGCTCATCATGGCCACTGGAGAGGTCCAAGCAGAGTTAAAAGATGAGCACAGCTCCCCTAGTGGACTGGAGGGGGAAGGGTGGCATCTGCAGTCTACTTAGGGATGCCAGCCACAATCTCAGACTCGATACCACAGTGGTCCTCCCCACGTAGAATCTTAAAGAAACCTGTAGAAGAAGGATTAAATAAAAATACGATTATAATCCTGTCAATAATCTTGTATAAAAAAAGGCAATTGGTGTCTTTAATTATTTTGGGATCTAAAGGAATAACCAACCGTTGTCTCCCCAGTCAGTGTTCCAGGAGTTGGCAGCCAGCCAGTAGGGCGTCCCGTCCTCCTCTCCCCAGCCCAGGATCTTGATGGCGTGTCCTCCCAGAGCAGATCCAGACACATGCTGGTACACTCCTGCAAGCACGCATGGATGAGTCAGGAACACCAGGGAAAAACTACAGGCTAAGAGAGTCTGTGGAGTCAACATCAAGGGGGGAGAGAGAGGAGAGCGCCCTCACCAGACTTGTAGCTGAGGAAGTCTTCGTAGACGGTGAAGGCTGCTTCAGCGGGGCCGTTCTGGAAAAGTTCAGCCATGATCTCATGCTCCTCGGAGGGCACAGTGTATGCACGCTTACCTACACAACGACAACAACAACAACAACAACAACAACAAGCAGATAGGTGAACAACACTATGCAAAACCAAGGACAGGTGTTGTGTGAGTGTGAGCGTCTGTGTTGGTTGTGTTCCACTCGTACCAAAGTGTTTGTCTTTCTTGTAGGTGGGTGTGTATCCGGCCTCGCACGCTTTGGTGCACTTTGGCGTCTCGCCCTCTTCGCCGGTGCACGGGGGCCTGGTGCCGTTCACATGGTGCTCACAGGGGGCGATCGAGTAGGGCCTGCACCCTGAGAGGAAGAGGTGAGACACATCACTAACACTGTAGAGACACAACACATCACTTAACACTGTAGAGACAACACACATCATTAACACTGTAGAGACAACACACATCATTAACACTGTAGAGACACATCACCATCTTTTGAAGTTTAAAATGCACAGAATGCCTGACAGCCCAACACTCCGCTCTTTCCTTTCCACCTCCAGCCACAGAAACAAGAGTATTATTCAACCCACCGATGTGCGAGTCATACACTCCTCCGGACACCAGCCCATCCGTGGTCCAGAAGTCCCAGGCAGCAGACGGGTATCCACCATTGCACCTAAAAACACCAATAAGTTAGTCAAAATCTAGGGAACCTCATGCATACACACACGCACACGCACACGCACACGCACACACACACACACACACACCCCATTCCGCAGTCGTAGCAGCAGCTGAGCAGGTCCTCTGATGAGATCTCCACGCTGACCTTGGCGTTGCTATGGATACATATGCGGTCTGAGATGGCCTCTGCAGCACCGAACGCCTGGGAGAGGAAGACAACAGTCGCTCGTCAGTTAACGCCTGGGGAAGGAAAGGGCGAGCAGGGAAGAGTGAGAGAGAGGAGGGGATGAAGAGAGAGTGTGTGTGTCTTACCCAGCAGGAACCACAGGATCCCTGGTCCCTGACCTCCTTCAGAGTGGGGCAGTTTGGCCACTGCTCTCGAGGGTCAAAACTCTCTGGCACTTTCACACTACCAGAATACTGCATCCTAAACAGAAAGAGACACATTAGAGAAGGACTGAAACAGCAGATTTATCTGGAAGATGATAGTCACTGACTCAACCCCTATCACCCCCCCACCCCCCACCCCCCTCTCCAAAAAGGTCTAAAGTGATGAGTTCAGCACAAAAGGGACTGTTAAAATCGAGATACCAGACAATTCTCTTTTCCTCATTTGGCAAACCCACAACAAAAACTCCCTGGCTTGTGATTGACAGGAACAGGAAGTGAACACTCACATGACAGGAAGCTTAGGACCTTTTAGCAGAGTTCCACACAGCCTCTTCACATAGCTGTAGTCCACGTTACGGAAGTTATGACCTGCCTTCAAACGGACCAATCAAAACGATGATTAGAGGAACAGTTACATCGGCACGCTTGACCTGAGAGTAATCTGGAAGAGACTAGCACACACCTTCCAGGTAGTGTTCATCTTGTTGATGTAGTTGACCATGTCGTTTGAGAGGGGGGAGAGGTGGGGTCTGGCCCAGCTGACTGACAGGCTGGACACCAGGCACAGGAACGCCAAACGCCACATGCTTCCTGTCTGGACAGGAAAGAGAATCAGGAATGACATTAGCACGGAGGAGTAACTGCTGCAGTGAAACTGCGGTTATGTTTACCCAAGAAGAAGAAATGTCTCAGGAATAGAAAAAAAGAAGAAGAAAGAAACCAAACTGGTTAAACATGAGTTGTTATCATGACACAGCTTGTTTCTCCCGACTTTGAATCTGAAGATGCACGCAAGTCAGCAGTCAAGCGTACACAACAGCCCTCCATCTTGGCCACTCAGACCTTCTCCACTGAGAGAACACAGCAGCACCAGAAGAGACACAGACCTGCTTCAGCGAACACTCACTCAGGCTCAACCCTTCAGTCACCTGGTCACAAACTGAAGCCTCTGAGGCAGAGGTAAGCAACCCTGGTCCTCGAAAGCCACTGGCCTTAAGGTTTTAGATGTTTCCCTGCTCCAGCTACACCTGATTCTAATGAATGCTCATTATCAAGCTCTGTGGAAGCCTTATAGTGTGTGCTAGAGCAGGGAAACGTCAAAAACCTTCAGGACTATGGCTCTCGAGGACCAGGGTTGCCTAACCCTGCCCTGAGGTATGAGGAACAAGGTATGAGAGTTGGGTTTGGCCATGGATCAGTCTGACTAATTAAAACACAAGATTTTATTATGAACAGCAACTTTTAACCTTTCATTGAGAGAATGAGATCGACCCTCTCACTCAAATAAAAAATGGGACCCAGGTAAAAGGTCTTATGACTCACCCCTAACAACAATCTGAAAGTTACAGAAAAGTAACCTCACACACAGTGTGGGTGTTTTTAAAGATCACAAGAATAACCGTTGTTCCATTTCAGGAACCCTTTAGGGCTCATAGCCAGTGACGCATGGCAAGCAGCGCACAGGAAGTAGGGCCACATCTTACAGCCTTAAACCACATTATGAAGGGAACATTGACTGCAGACTGCAGTTCAGATGAAGTACATTACTGACTAGAAACCAACTGGAGTAGAAAGTTTGGTAGAATAGTACCAGCTGCTCAAAAAGAGAAACTAAAATAAATCAGCCAATTTATGGACACCAAACTAAATATACTCAGACTGAGAAGAATACCACCTCTTAAAAATGTGTTGATGAGCTTGCCTGGTTCATAAGTTCAGGGTTCAACATTTTATATAAAGAGGTCGGGTTAACAAGAATAAATAAGATAAGAGTCTTGTTAAAGTATACAATCATTTGTTACATTAAGATCTGGTTACAGGTAATCATTAAACCAAGACGACTTTTCAGTTTCGATAGGAAAAGGTAATTCCCAACAGGTCTACAAGTTAAATACACACAGCAATATTAGGTTTGTAGTGTGCAATGTGGACAATACTTGCCACAATACTTGTGTCGAAACTTGACTAACGAGTAACACAACTTTAATTTGGCAAACAACAAACAAACAACAACACTAGACGATCAAATAACAAGGATTGCGGAACTAATAAAACAAATCGAATCGAAGAAGGACACAGTCACTTGGTTGTTTTGTTTTAGGAACATGTTAGTTAACCCTCAAGCAACAATATATGTTTTATCCTGTTACATTAGTATTATTCCACTGTTATAATATGATTATGACCAGCCTGGTCTACCTAACATGCTGCCCCGGTGCTTATAGTGGATAAAGTCCAGTGGAGCTGCTAGCTAAAAACACCGATTATTCCCAATGCAACTCCAAAATACGTACAAGAATATGGTCGTTAAATAACTTACCTGCAATTAACTCGACTTGTAATTATAAAGTTGGTTCACTGCTGTTGTCAGGACAGATCAGATTTTTTTTTTCTCAGTGTTCCCTGTTTAAATCATAAAAAACCACGTGACACCAACATCACGTGCTCTGCTCTGAATCAGGGGAATTCACGTGACCTTAGGGGGATTCACGTGACCTTAGGTTTCGTAACGTTGTTGCGCATCAAGTAAATTTTGACAAGATCAGTAAAATAAATCAAATTAATTTTATTTGCTTTATTTTATTTGTTATAGAGGGACAGTATGTATACATTAATTGACATTTTACAGATAAATTGTAAATGCACCCAATTATAGCCAAAAGGCTAGTTTCCATTGGTAGCCCTCCTGCCAGAAGGAGAAGTTTTTTTTTCCTCTCAAACTGGGATCAAGAGGACAAGAAAAATCTATTCCTCTCAATCATCTGAGGAACGCCTTGTGTAGGCCTGATGTAATTAGGTAGAGACTAGTTACAACACCAACGCGATATCGTTTATACTTGTGTTTATTCTGTCTCAATAATTCAATACATATACAGTATCACTTATTTGGGTTTGTGGTGTCATTAGATAAATCCAATGTAAAACAATTGTCTGCGATCACAGGCAACACATCGTTAAGAGGAAACATCATTATTTAGCAGACGGATACCAATGCATATATTAAACATAATATAAGAATAACTAATTATGATTCTGCCCACATACCTCACGTAAATACTACTGAATTAAATTAAATAAAAGTATATGTGTATAAAAAAAGCTTATTAAAACTGGAAGCACTCCATTTTCATCAAATAGTGATATTGACATTCAAGGAAATGTGCTGACATCATCGCAGCTGATGTTGTCATTAATGTCTCTACAAGGCAAGCTCGTGCGATCGTACGATCATGAACCATTCATTGTCAAGATCAAAGCCAAGGCATAGCGAGAGCGTTCTAAAGCCTGTGCGGGTGCAATTCTACATTTACACGTCACGTACATACATACATACTCATTATAAGCATACATTAGCACTGCATAGAGATACATTCTAGCATAGCACCTGTGCTTGATTAATGCAATTGCTGTGTGTTGATCTAAGTGCTTTTTTTAAAATACAAGGTACAACAGTACACTGGTTTTATAAAGGTCAAAGGTTAAAGAGTAGAAAGGGCAGTGACTTCCACTGCTCCTCTCAAAGTAACTTAAACACAAATACAGTCTTAATTTGGCTAAATAAAAAAAAAGGAATATAAAAAAAGAAAGAAAAAAACCACTTTTCTGGTTAATCATAGCAGCATATCTTAGTATTGACCCTTGTTCAGTATTGGTCTCTATCCTCGCACCTTTAAGCTCACAGTGAATGACACAACATTCAATAGTGATTGTATTGGAAAGTAAGTAGATCTGTTAAATGGAAGACCGGGACTTGACTGATGTGTCCAGTTCTTTAGGCAGAGGATTGAGGACTAAAGAGAGAAATCAACCCAAAATCTGGAACTTCGTCAAGACTTTGACATTTCTTCGGTTTTAAAACAGACACACGAGTGACTTGGTGTCACAGCAGCGTGATCGCTGTCTATCTTAACATGTTTAATCTTTAACATAACAGGCTAAAGTAAAAAAAAAAAAAACTTACAAAAACTATTGGTAAAGAAACATATTTTCAAAATAATGTTTAAAGTACACATACAAAATATTTGTGTATAATTTTTTCATATATTGCTTTACTACCTTTGATTATATATTATATTTCTATGCATTTTGATGCTACATACAGTCCAACAACCAGAACCACTGTTCACAAGAAATAAGCTACACAAGAAACAAACTACACTTGATAAGCATCACACACCTAAAGTGCAACTGTCTCAAATTATTGCAGCTAAATGAAGAAAGGAAAAAAAAAAAAATGCTCTATAAATATAAACTCTTCTATCTAGCAAACAACTATTGAATGTGTTGTTTCACTTTCATTCCATCAGACAATCATATTTATTTGAATATAATATAATTATTATTATTATTATTATGTGTCTCTGTGTGCGTGATCATTTAAATGGGATTCAGAACCTCAAACTGACTGCTATGTGGATGTTATAAACTGGATGTTATGTTGGGGCCTACTGAATTACCAAGGAATTAACCCGAAACCTTGTTTTCTCTCGTCATGCTCATCAAATCAATTTATCTGTGTTTATGTTGACAAACTGGACCGTTTGCTTGCGGGCATGGGAGGTGGGAGGTGGGGCTAGGCCAGACTCCTCGGGTACCTCAGTCTGGGGCTCCTGTCTCGGGGTAGAGGTGAGGCGTGGCTCCCTGATCCGGTAGGGACTTCTGTAACTGGAAATGGGCGACAGCTCGGAGCCCCATCCCAGGTAACTTCCTGTGGAGGGGGAGGGGGCGTCAGCACTGAAGTAGAGGCCGGTCATGGGCTCCATGGGGGTCAAGTTCCTCTCGGGACTACCGACAAAGAGAGAGGAACGTCTCTCCGGGGATGCAATGCGTTTGATCTCCAGCTCCACCCCAGACAAGGACCCCTCAGGCGTGGTGGCCCCGTTGCTGTCGATGTGGCGGAGGCTAGGTTTGGGGGAGGGCGTGGTTGAGTAGGCCATGCTCTGGTATTCGTCGTCTTCACGTTCTTCAGACGGAGCCGGGCTGGGGTCTTTCGGGGGAGGGGAAGGCTCCTGAACTATCACATTGTGAACCCTGACCTCTTGGGGAGGTGGTTGTTGGATTTGAAGAGGCTGTTGTTGGACTTGAGGGGGCGGAGCCTGTCTCACCTCTCTGACCACCTCTCTGGCTGGTATGACCACTGTCACCTACGGAAACACAGCGGTGTTTAACATCTAGATGTGTCGCCTTATTTGATGCACGCCCACAAGGCTCAAGTGAAGTGACCTGAAAGCCATGTTATTGATAAATGTGATGTTGTTTCTTCTTCACTTACCCGAGGGATATCCACCAACTGTTCAACCTCTTCCACCTGTGGAACCTGGGGAACCTGTGGAACCTCCTCGATCTGTGGAAGGCTCGGAGGAGGCTGAGGAACATCGGGAGAATGTTGCCGGACCCTTCGCTCCTCCAGCCCCATCAATCCAGCCAGACCGCCTTCACCATAGCAACTGCTTATCTTGGCAGCGTTTCCTGTTTTCAGGGCTAGGCGAATCAGCAGCCAGTGGTGGTGTTTCCAGCCTTCCCATTGGACAGGTAAATCCAGCAGAGTCCCGCCCCCAACAAGGGTGGTATGGCGATGGGAGGTGGGTGTGGTTTTCTCTTCCAGTGACAGGGTGGAACCCCTCTCCATACACATCCCTCCTACCCCTCTGTGACGAAGACTTTGGAAGATCTCAAATGATTTGGGATGCAGGAAGCGATAGTAGAGTACCAAGGCGATAACACCTAGAGAAAGGAGAGGCAGATCAGGTGACAAGTTACAGTTAAGTGGGTTTAAACGCTACGACACAAAGCCCGTGAAGTACGGTGAACTTCATGACGTCAGGATTGGTCAGTTTTCTCACCAATCAGGAAGCTGCAGAACACAGCGGTTGGGATGCCCATGCTGTCCCAGGTAGCCTCGCTGAAGAAATCCGAGCCAACCAGAAGCAGGAGAGCGTTCTCTATAAACATGGCCTACGACCAGGAAACACAGTCAGACCGCTGTCTTTACTGACCCGCCTCAGAGCTTTTCTCCAGGTCGTGATCACAGGCTCATATCTAGCATATCAACTACCGACAAACATCCAGGAAACTTGGACCGAAAACCAAAATTTGGAAACCATGATGATGTTTAATACTAGACAACACGGGAACTGTCTCTACCTAGAAACATATGGTTTTATTATTATTATTATTAAGAAGGTTTTTAATACAAGATGGCGTTTGGTTTGGGGAACCTTTAGGTTCATCTTCAGCACCTTCTGTCAAGCATATGGAATTTGATTTGTGTTGCGGTTGTAGGCTGATGCACACACCAGATAGAAGCCTGTCATGCGGTATCTTGAGGGCCCGTCCTTCACGTTGAGGAACAGGAAGATGTGGACGGCTCCCAGCACCACGTTAAACAGCCGCCATCTTGGCACCGTTCTGATGATGTCAGTCTGCTGTGACACCAGCCAGAAGGTAGCGGCCATCCAGTGAACACCTGGGAGGGAGGGAGGGAGGGAGGGAGGGAATAAATTAGAAAAAAGAGAAAAACCAAACTCATTTCCATTTAACCGAATCCCAAGAACAGCCTGGTTGTACAGGTCCATGCCCCGCTCACCTATGACACCCAGAACCCACTGACGTAACAACCGTGTGAAGAGCATGAGTGTGGCTAGACGGCATCCGATCATGGTGACCTGCACACGCAAACGCAATGCTTGTTAAACACTCACACACTTCCCTACTCACACACTATGCACACACACACACACACGTTCCTTCACATACACACTCTCGGCTCGCTCACACACACACACACACACACACACACACAGTTCACAGACCCTCCAGAGCAGTCGGCAGGACATGGCAGCGGGGGTCATTGGGAGGTGGCCGGGTCTGATGAGGTAACACGCCCTGGCATAGAGCACCAGCGCCCAGGAAAGAGACAGCAGGCACACCACAAAACACACCGGAACTGGGGGAAGA
This sequence comes from Neosalanx taihuensis, assembly GCA_030340665.1. Lineage (NCBI taxonomy): Eukaryota > Metazoa > Chordata > Actinopteri > Osmeriformes > Salangidae > Neosalanx > Neosalanx taihuensis. The sequence goes on from CM059305.1 coordinate 7,520,151, forward strand.
GGGTGGAGAGAGAGAGAGAGAGAGAGAGAGAGAGAGAGAGAGAGAGAGAGAGAGAGAGAGAGAGAGAGAGAGAGAGAGAGAGAGAGAGAGAGTGGAGTGAAGAGATAAGAGAGGAGATAGAGGAAAGAGAGACACAGCTTGTAAAAAGAGCTAAACTCGTTGAATATTTATTTTTTATGTAGCCAAACACGCTCACACACACTTACCTGGAGAGAAGAGTCCGATATCAGTGCAGATGAGGACATATGTCTGCAGGACTGTCTGAGGCAGGGTGACCACCAGCGCCTCCAACAGGCGCAAAGCGGAAACATCAGCCTGCTGCATGATATCTGAGGACAAGTCAAACCCAGGAAGACACATACACTCCCACAACCTGCGAACACAAATACATTCCAACACACACACACACACACACTTTAGAGTCGATCCACCATAGAAACATGCTTCTAAATCATGTGGCCGTCACCCTGAACAATGATGGCTCTCTGCTTGTGACGCCGTGATCACATGACCCGCAGGGCAGGTTATACCTCTTGAAGATGCCCAGATGCAGGATGTGGGTCCATCTGAGTGACTTCCTGGGTATCCGCCCATCACATAGGTACCATAGGTAGCTAAGCAACTGAGGGCCCCACCCAGGGAGGAGGAGCAATGCAGTAAGCCCCGCCCACTGGCCGTAGCAGTAATTATGCCCCACCCAAAGGTAATACACGAAGCAGTAGATTACTGGAGATGGAGAGAAGAAAAAAAAACAGGAAGATTAATCCACTTTAAAATGATGTTTCTCTCATTAACTAGTTGAGGAGGAAACAGATAGGATGAGGATTTGTGTATTTGTCAATAATCACTATTGACGTTATTCAAACTCACACAGTCGCAGCAATTTATTATCAGTCTGTTTACAATGTTCATGTTTACAGCTCGTGGCTTCCCTAAAACTGCAAGATTCTGTAGCCTAGTGGCGAAATTACTGTCATCGGATGTGCGCTATGGCTGTTTGATGATGCAGGTTTCGTTTTCTAGGAGCGAGTAGGCCTATATTTTAAATTCTGACGGGTTGCATGCTTCTGACGTCTATGCAGACCGTTCTAGGCTCGAGAGCTTTCCCCACATCTCGAGCCGAAAGCACAAGTGACGCGCGCCGATGCAGCGTTCTCTGCTCTGCTCTGCCCTCACTCCCCCCCCCCCCCCCCCCCCCCCGCCACCACCTCCCGCATCCCCAGGTCCTCTGTAATATGAACCATGTGTGCGTGCCAAAATCTGGCGGGTGTAGCCTTGGCTACGCTCATTCCACCGTCCATTCATGATACCCCAAAATTCGGTGCTCGAATTCGAAACCGAATGAGATGAGCCAGTGCGCCACTTAAAGACTGCGTTAAGTGACTGCACGCGAGGCCTGCTAGTCTGCGCATCGGCATGACTTGATAATATTGGGGATAGAAACTGAAAATATGCTATGCACGCGCAAACACCCACGTTCCCAAGTAGTATCAATCATAAAACTGAAGATAACATGACTTTCAGTAAGAGCCTAGACTCGTTAGACAGTGATGGCTATTGCAATGACAACAGACCTACTAACTGACAACCCCCCCACCCCCCTTTCAAGGTGTGAGCTTGAGCATTTAGCCTATTTGGATACATCATATTGGAACTCACGCGCTGTCCTTTCTGCCACGATGAGAAACGCTGTAAAGGCGTAAATGCAAACTTGGCAACACGCTCCGCACGAGCCTCCTCGAGCACCCATCTCTCTCGTTCCACTATAATCTCTCATCACGCTAAATCCGTATCCGTGCCTTTTCCCAGAATCATTGAGAGTGTAACTCGCCCAGATCCCGTCAAAATTGTCCCGTGATCTCGTGAGCTCGGTTCTTCTCTGGCAAGGTGGCAAGGTCCACCGACGTCATCATCCAGCGTGGGACGTCAAAGCTGTAGTTGGACATGTACGTTACAGATCGTTTACAAAGTCATTATGCTACAATACAGTTCTAGCCATAGAGTGATTTACATTTACATTTAGTCATTTAACAAACGCTCTTGTCCATAGCGACTCACAGCAAGTACAGGGACATTCTCCTTGAGGAAAGTAGGGTGAAGTGCATTGCCCAAGGACACAACGGCATGTTGACACAACCGGGGTTTGAACCAGGGACCTTCTGATTACAAACTAGTTTAACCAGTGATGTATGTGTTATATGTTTTACATTCGTCTTTTAACCTTCACTGAGAACACATGTGGCAGATTTTCCTGGAGGTCTGAGGAAAGTGGTTCCCCCTGCATAGATGTTTGGCCATTTATAAAGCAGTACTGTGATACTGGTGGTGTAGTCATCAGCAGGGAAGGTTGATTTTTTACTGTATTCATGAATTATGCAAACCTATTTTAGAAAATAATTTCTTTTCAACATGGTTTTACTTAATCTGTACCAGTGTGCACACCGGCTGACCTGCAGGCGCGAGATTAAAGGCTGACACCAAGCGGCTAATGACAGAAAGTGAATTTAAAGGGAGCAGGCATTTGATACCGACAGTTATTTAGCTATACAGGCTAAATTTGTGAATTTGTTTGGCTGTAGAATCAATTTATAATCATTTGATGTTTTTTCAGATGTTCTGATGACAAGCGGTTATAAGGTTAACCAAAAGTAATTATTTTTTATAAACGCAAATAAACCAGTATGCGTATAGCTTAGGTTTAAATGAACCCAACACCGATATTGTTCTATTAATGTGTCTCTGAAATATATTTTACTAGATCAACAGAGATCAGTAGATAATTAGAAAAAAAGCACAAAGTAGCTTCTTGAAATTTATTTTCCACTACCGGCGTTTCTCAGGGTTTAGGGTTCGCCAGCCTATGGATGTGAGGGGTGTCTTGGAAGCTCCGCCCCCATACAGTGAGGGGCGTGTCTTGGAAGCTCCGCCCCCACACCGCCCGACGCGTTGAGGGGTGTGTCTTGTAAGCTCCGCCCCCACATCGTGAGGGGTGCGTCTTGGAAGCTCCGCCCCCCACACCGCGTTGAATAAAACCAAATCGCCCTATTGCCTTGCTGCGACATACTCACAGAAACCTCATTAAAGGTGCACTGTGAGAACTTGTACTACGAACTACGTTTTTTTACCATATTTTTGGAAGACTTAACCAAGAACAGAAGCAAATATGGTGAGTAGGTTAAAAGACATTTCAAACAATGTCAGAGCTCGGGGGGCATATAGTAATACTTGGTACTTCATACCATCTATGGTTCAAACTATGTCGTCGACTAAATATTGCCAGGATATATGACGTTTTAGGCACTTATCAATTCCACTTGTAGATTTAACTATTTTTTAAAGCGTTATACATGTTTTGTCAATAATTGGCGCCTATCTGTGGTGCGTCACGATTCAAGTGTCCATTTTGCGTCTCGCGCTTAACTTGAGCGCGCGCTACCTCTCATCGGCCAGTGCGTCAAACAGTGGCGCAGCTGATTTTAATACGTATATATGGGGCTCAATCAGTGTTCTTCAGAACATTTAAGTTTCCCATTTAACAGTTTATGATCAGTGAAGCTACAAGAATATGTTTTATATCTGATAACACGTTAATGGCAGAGGTCTTGACGAATTTGAATGGTTGCTGAATTATAATTTCCACTTTAAGCGGCACCTTTAGGCCTTGGTTGACCGGGAGGGGTGGGTTTGGGCGTGTTTTACTGCCTCCCTTGTCGGATTGAACATGGGTTTGAATTTGCTCCTGTTCAGTCCTTATGCCCTCCAGCCACCATGTCACTTATTAAAACCTCCTCTGGTTTAATCATGGGGGTGTTGACAGGTATTTGGGGCACCGTCTGTTCTGCTCGAGGTTAACGAGGTTTGTTCGAGGTACTATGGTCTTTTAGTTAACACGTGGCCACCGTTAAAGGATATTTTTACTCATTCATAATCCATCCGTTCTACACTTTTAACACCATAAATATGCACCACGCAGTATACGTGCATATTTCCACCTTAATTTGTTATAATCTTGCTGTGTAATCTGGAGTTATGACGAACAACTGCAAGATCAACATTTTTGTAGGGTAGCATAAGGCTGGGGGATGGGAGGGTGAATTCCCCCATAGGGAAATATGTCGGCCCCCTTTACCGTCTAATCAGGAGAAAGCTTAATGTTATAATCCTAAATTCACGTTCAAGTATGTCGTTAGCCCTCTGATAATATGAGACTTAAAGTTTGGAGTAATCGGTTGCGCAATAGGTTGTCTTTAAGATTCCTTAGTATTCAATGTATTGACTTTCCTGCCATGATTTAAAAACGTGGTTTTAACACCCTGACTCTAATTTACATGTAGTTTAAATGCGACTACTGGTAGTCAGTTGTGAAAGTGTGAACGCCAAGCCTATAGGTTTGTAATGCCTTTCACTGGGCCCTTTTGTGCTTTCTAACCGCCCATTTGGGACTAAACAGGAAGCTTGCCACATGGAGGGGGAGGGGCTACCTTTGCTAGCCCACTAAACTATGCATTTAAAATCAGGTCCTCAAGTGCTTTGACCAACCCCAGGACAGACTTTACGGAGCCAAGTGACGTCTGTAGACAAAGTAGAACCACGCTAATCTGGAAAGGCCTCTTTTAATCTGAAATGAGACTACGCTAATTGGAACACTCGGCAGCCAATGGCAGGCCACTCTGGAATTTAAAACACAGGAAGTGGCTTTCCTTCACGACTGCTGTGAATGTTGAACAGGCTGTACATGAAGCGGTACAGGCCAGCGTCTGGTAAACATTAACAAAGATGGCCTCTTCAGCCACTGTGCAGAAGTGTGCAGTCTGTCAGTGAACTATAATTTCCCAGTTACACAAGTGTAATTCACTACATTGGTGAATATTCAGGTGGTACAGAGTAAACTGTACCAGAATAAAGAGATGATACATTTGCTCTGCCGAGTGAAAGCATAATGGAGACCTGGGGTGGATCAGGGCAGTTAAAAAGAGTGTACACAGGGGGGTATTTGTGTGTGTGGAATTATTGACGCACCCCCCTTTAAAATAGCTTACAGCTTAGCTAGCTGCCTTGCCCAAACTAGGCACCCTTCCTGTATCCTTCACTAGTGTCACCAGCCGTGCCTCCTCTCCTCCCTGTTGGGCTTCAGGGTAGGAAGCCAACACTATCTGTTCCTCTGAGTTTAGAGATTAGGAACAATGTCACCTCAATTTGATTTGCATAGTGTTTCTCACTGGATCTGTAATCTCTGGGATTTTTACCTCAAACATGAGGTCAGATGGCATGAAATATTTGGACTGTGTTCCAAAGCAGTTGTTCAGACTGGTGGACAATTAAGCCTTTTATTTTTGTGGTTGTCATGAATACAATGGTGTCCTAACTTGTTGTCCTCCTCTCCACCCATCCATCAACACTTTTCACCTCGTCTGCGAACGTGTTAGAAATACTTCTGCAGGGTGTGGACTGGATGTTCACTGGCTGACAGACCAAAGTTTTGCCAAGCCTGTGTGAAAGGAAGATTTGATTATTTTTCTATCTTACTACAGTATTTCCGGCCTATTTCTTTATTATTTTGATTACCATAAGATCCGAATCACCGTAGGCTGTCTGTCCAGTTTAGTAGAACAGCATTGTGCTGTTGCTATTATTAGCATGCATCTACACATGCCTGCTTACATTTTTTGGGGGGACTAGCAAGTCGTAATGGGAAAGACGATCCTGTCATGAGTAAAGCCACACTTGCACTACACACGCTCATGCAAATTGCGTCACAATGCAAGGGTACGCAAACTCATGACTCGCTCTCTCCTCCCTCGCCTTGAACTCACCGACCCGAGTTTAGTTTGACCCCGCCCAGGAAGTTGAAGCTTACCTGTTATTTGTCCCTGACGTATGATTGACAGCCAGCCAATTGGGGGAGCATAGTACAAGATGGCCCAACAAAAGCACAACCAGCTTAAATAAAATTAATTACTATTTAGACCTAGTAGCAGTGGATAAGAAATAATAATGAACCCTCCTCCCCTTCTCTTCTCTGTTCAGCGTGAGTGTATCTCAGTCCACGTGGGCCAGGCTGGTGTCCAGATGGGGAACACCTGCTGGGAGCTCTACTGTCTGGAACACGGCATCCAGCCGGATGGTCAGATGCCCAGCGACAAGCCTGTGGGCGGGCATGACGACTCCTTCACCACCTTCTTCAGCAACACCGGCTCCGGGAAGTACGTTCCCAGAGCCATATTTGTGGACCTGGAGCCCACAGTTATTGGTGAGTAGAATAGTATATAAAGAGGTAGATATTAAACTGTGTAGTGATTTTTGTGTGGTTTTAGTCATTCCAAATGCCTTCATCTTAAAAGTCCCCGTACACAGCAGATGGCATACAGTGGATTAGAACTATCTTGGTACACAACAACCAGCCAGATTTAGGGATGACTAATCATCGTGGATATGAAGGCAAACACGTGTTTTGTGAAAGTGACTTCTTGGTGACTAACTTGTGAACATGTTCCTGTCTGCTTCTCCAGATGAGGTGCGCACAGGAACATATCGTCAGCTGTTCCACCCCGAGCAGCTCATCTCTGGGAAGGAGGATGCTGCTAACAACTATGCCCGCGGGCACTACACCATCGGCAAGGAGATCATCGACTCAGTGCTGGACAGGATCCGCAAACTGGTACGACCGAAAGACCGTGTGTTTTTTTTGGGGGGGGGGGGGGGGTGTAGCGGCTGTTAGCCTGTGGTCCTGGGAGCATTTTAGGCATGCGTACATAAGTATAGTTTTGAAATGATTTGTGTCTGTACATCACTAATAACTTTGTTCTCTGTCTCTCTCTCTCTATGTCTCTGTCTTACTCTCTCTAGGCTGATCAGTGTACCGGTCTCCAAGGCTTCCTGGTGTTCCACAGCTTTGGAGGGGGCACCGGTTCTGGCTTCACCTCCTTGCTCATGGAGCGTCTCTCAGTCGACTTCGGTAAGAAGTCCAAGCTGGAGTTTGCCATCTACCCTGCTCCCCAGGTGTCCACAGCTGTGGTGGAGCCCTACAACTCCATCCTGACCACCCACACCACCCTGGAGCACTCTGACTGTGCCTTCATGGTGGACAACGAGGCCATCTATGACATCTGTCGCAGGAACCTTGACATTGAACGTCCCTCCTACACCAACCTCAACCGTCTCATCAGCCAGATTGTGTCCTCCATCACCGCCTCCCTGCGCTTCGACGGAGCCCTCAACGTTGACCTGACAGAGTTCCAGACCAATCTGGTTCCCTACCCCCGTATCCACTTCCCCCTGGCCACCTACGCCCCAGTCATCTCTGCAGAGAAGGCCTACCACGAGCAGCTATCTGTGGCAGAGATCACCAACTCCTGCTTCGAGCCAGCCAACCAGATGGTGAAGTGCGACCCTCGTCATGGTAAATACATGGCCTGCTGCCTGCTGTACCGTGGTGATGTGGTGCCCAAGGATGTCAACGTTGCCATCGGAAACATCAAAACCAAAAGGAGTATCCAGTTTGTGGACTGGTGTCCCACTGGCTTCAAGGTGGGCATCAACTATCAGCCCCCCACCGTGGTTCCTGGAGGAGACCTGGCCAAGGTCCAGAGAGCCGTGTGCATGCTGAGCAACACCACTGCCATCGCTGAGGCCTGGGCCAGGCTGGACCACAAGTTCGACCTGATGTACGCCAAGAGAGCCTTCGTGCACTGGTATGTGGGAGAGGGCATGGAGGAGGGAGAGTTCTCTGAGGCCAGAGAAGACATGGCTGCCCTGGAGAAGGATTATGAAGAGGTGGGGCTCGACTCGTTTGAGGACGAAGAGGAAGGAGAGGAGTATTAGAAGAGTGGAGGAGACGGCAAAGGAGGGATGGGTCTCTACTGGCAAACATCGCTAAGAGGTGAACTGTCTTTACATGACCATGCAGGATGGATGGAACAACAGATCCTGCTTCAAGCCAATATATTTTCTCTACCAAAGAAACTTTCTCATGTCTGACAATCTTTTCCAAGAAGGTTGACCAAGGAATTGTTCTTTGCCTCAATGAAAAATACTGTCGCCATGAAAAGTTTTCTTTTGTTTGTGACAGTACTGTCATCAACACTAAAGTCACTGCCAAGTGAATTCCTTTGGCCAACCTGATAATCTCAACCCCATGGTGTTTGGTCTTAATGAAAGTGATTTCTCCAACTTGGAGAGTTATTTTACATTACTGATAAAGCTACACATTATTCTATTTCTTTCCTTTTAACCCAGCATGATTTTAGGACTGTTGATATCCATGTTGTTTGTCTACTCTGCTGTCAAATTACAGTTTTTATTTTATGATTGTAATGCATCAGGAAACTGGTGGCTGGCACCCCTCCTTTGTAAATAAAGTTTGATCTCAAATCGGCAGACTCTTATTTTGAAAAGGGGAGGGAGGAGCCCGGATGTGTGTTAAAGTTGAAGAATCTTCTCACATTCACCAACAGGGTTAAAACTATCACTGATGCTCTCACGAGCACCATAAATGTGTAAGATGATGCAGGCATATTATAATACACTAGCCTATGTTACAGTAAATCTAGTGACAGCGTGTAAAGAGCTAAAAACTGAATAATTCCACCTGAACTGCCGTTTTACATAATCCCGCGCCCCAAAAATATGAAATTGTCGAGGGGCGTGGCTTGCACGCAACGTCATCATGACGTTGCACATGTACACGGAAGTGAGGCGACAAGAAAACCCAACGAAGATCCATGGAAGACGCAAGATAAACCAGGTAAATCTGAGCACACGCTGTTGTAAACCTTACTGTAACTTTTAAAAACACGATTTGAGTAGATATTAGTGTATGTACAGCAATCCAGGTCAGATGTAGCCTCGTGCTAGTCTAATTCAATGCGACATTCTACTACGTGGCGCTCGCGGTGTTTGGAAAAACTCACAATCTAGAGTTAAATCACATCAAGTTAATAATAATAACATGTGACCTTATTGAAGAAAGACAAGGGAAACCGGTCCGTGTACCTGTTAATGTTGATGAATGCGACCAACGACCTTTTATCTAAGGCGTTGCACCAACAACATTGACCTCGCACAGCCTAAAGAGTCCACAGTACAGACTGACTCCATGTGCTTGATCATTCTGTCCTTCTCTAGGTGTGTGTGTGTGTTGAGACATGCACATGAGAGGATGGGTCAGACCCTGTGTATCTGCTCTCGCGGCGCCCTCACCATCGAAAACAAGAGATACTTCTTCATCCAGAAGCTCGATGAAGGGTAGGAATGTCTGCATGATGTTCAATACAGGTGAACCTGGCAGACATGGCCAGGATTCGAACCCGCAACCTTCTGATTACTAGCCCAATTCTCTAACCGCTCAGCCATGTGACTCCCTGCATCTGTACTCCTCCCCTCCTCCACAGCGGGTTCAGCTATGTGGACCTGGTGGAGGGGGTCCAGGACGGCCACTTCTATGCCCTGAAGCGGATCTTGTGCCACGACCGTGAAGGGCGCCAGGAGGCCCAGACGGAGGTGGAGATGCACCGTCTGTTTAACCACCCCAACATCCTGCCTCTGACGGCCCACACCTTCGTGGAGAGAGGGGGGAAGAGCGAGGCCTGGCTACTGCTGCCGTACATCAGCGTCAGTCACTTGGCTAACACACACACACATGTTCACACACACACATGCATGTATACACACACACACACGCTCGCAGACACACTTGCGCTCACACATGGACGCTCTATCTCGAACACAAACACACACATACAGTCACACACACTGTAACACATGCTCCATTGATTCTTGTGTGTGTGTGTGTGTGTCATGCAGAAAGGTAGTCTGTGGTCTGTGCTGGAGAAGCTGAGAGATAAGGGCAGCGTGATGGCAGAGAGACGAGTCCTCCGTATCCTGCAGGGCATCTGCTCAGGCCTGAAGGCCATGCACGACCGAGGCTACGCACACAGGTACAGGTCTCAAGGCCATGCATGACCGAGGCTATCTCGTCATGTTGGTTTTAGGTGAGGTCACAGAGGTGAGATTTTAGGATTCAGGCACATTTAGAAGGTTTGTGGACTCTTGTGTTCCAGAGACCTGAAGCCCACCAACGTCCTCCTGGATGAGGACGACCGGCCCTTGCTGATGGACCTGGGCTCCATGAACCGGTCCAGGATCGAGGTCCGGGGGACCAGGGAAGCCATGACGGTTCAGGTGAGACCGGTACCACGGCAACAGGCCCACCAAGGATGTTGTAAATGACGTCCCAGCTGAATTCTGTCTTAGAATGTATGTTCACGCAAACTCGGGAATTTACTGTTGCAGGAAGGTGCAAAAATTAAACATGTATGGATTTAAAATTCAAAGTAAAAAAAGTACAATTGTCTCAACGACTTCTAATTCTTCCTATTTCCTGCGCCCTTCTTTCTTTCCTAAATCGTCTCCCCTGCCCTGCCCCTACTCCCACTGCGGGCGTGTTGCTTCTGTAGGACTGGGCGGCCCAGAGGTGCACCATCTCATACAGGGCTCCGGAGCTCTTCAACGTGGAGAGTCACTGTGTCATCGACGAGCGCACAGACATCTGGGTAAGACAGCCTGAAGCATCGATCCTCAACTATGACACGGGTGTTTGTGTGTATATCCTGTATGTATATGTACATAAACATAATGTGTGTGCATTGCAATCTGCAATATGGAATAACTGGGTGATTCCCAGCTCGTTCTTTGATGTTTGTGTACAGTCATAACTAAACTGAAGGTGTGTCAGACTAGAACAAGTCATTAATAAAATGGCAGTTATAAAGAAGGGTATAAAATCTGTGACGCATTTTCACTGATTGCTAAATGACTAAAAGAAAGAGTGAATTTTAGGACAGAAAACTGACTTTTCTATTTCTCACTCCTCTCTTTCTCCCCCTAGTCTCTAGGTTGTGTGCTGTACTGTATGATGATGTCAGAGGGACCCTATGATCTGATCTTCCAGAAGGGGGACAGTGTGGCTCTGGCGGTCCAGAACCCCATCACCATCCCTCAGTCATGCAGGTTAGACGTCCAGGACAGCCTCTTCTTACTCTTTCAACAAATGCTACTCACTGCAACCCCTTTCAGGAGTAACAGGATTTTTCCTGTAGATTAAAAGTAACACCCAAATTCTCAATAGTTGTGTTTTTACCCCCCAGTTACTCCGAGAGCCTGCAGATACTGCTTAGCTCCATCCTGGTGTCCAACCCTCAGGAGAGACCCGACATCAACTGGGTGCTGGACCAGGTCCAAGACCTCCTGGCCCGCAGCCCCACCACCCACACCAACATGGTCTGATGATCCACAAGAACCAGGATCAAGGGCTGATGGAGACAGTGGGAGATTGACTCAGTGGCTGCTGTTTGCGAGGAAAAAAACAAAACAAAAAAATATGACAGATTGGATGTGGGGGAGTTGGATTTCCTGTTGACTGTCAATGGAGGAATGTTTGAGTATGTTGTAGGTGCGTCAGCTGTTCCCTCTCCTGCACCCCACCTATGGAAGATCAGGACCAGGATCCACCTTCGTCCACCTGGTCTGCTGCTTGTTCTTCTATTTATGAACCAGGTACATCACTTAAGAAGTCATCGCTCATTTTTAGAACCTTGGTGTTTGTTAGCTCAGCCTCTACCTTGGTGTAGAGGCTAACCTCCCCACCTTCACCCCCTCCTGCCCTCACCCCCTCCTGCCCCCACCCCCTCTCTGCCCACAACCCAAATGCTGCAGTATAGAACATAGTGAGGCTTGAGCCCCCATCACCAGGCCGCGTGTGACCCCCACACCCCTTGCCTGTCAAACGCACGCCACGGCGTGAAATGGCTCATTTGGCGTCGGCAGAGAAACGCGTCACACGAATGAATGAAGATGATGATGAATGAATGAATGAATGAAGGGAGGGAGGGAGGGAGGGAACGATCCGCGGTAAGATGATTGTTGTTCGTTGTTGAACATTTACGGTCGGGCCTCGATTGCGGTTACCGTGGCAATGGGGAAAATGTCATGGGATGCACTCGGCCCTGAAGGAGTTCAAACTGTTATCAGGATTTGATTGTTGGCCAGTCGGTCACTTTTTTTTAAGTGCACCAGTATATCGTCAATTACATGAGAATGCTATTATTATTTATTTTCCGATTTCCGATTTTACTTATATGAAGGTAATTTTGATTTGGTGTTATTTGAATGTGCAAGACTGTAAATCGCTGGTTAAACCTGTCTTAGGGTTTTTACTTAAAAGGGAATTTGGGAGTTTGTCACATTGATCATTAATAAATATAACATACCACATTCTGATCATGTCAAATAACCCAGAACAGATACAAGTTTCTGGAAGGAAAATGTTTTTGGGTGCTTTGGATGATTTAGGATTATTTGGTGATAACTGCGTCACACCACTGAATCATTAAACTATTATTATATACACGTTTATACTATCATATGAATAAATATATACTATTATATAAATAAGTAATAAATATATTATATAAATAAATACAACTTTCCAAGATTCTCGCAAAGTTTGAGAATTACTTTTAACCTGATTTAGGAGGAAGGGAATCATACCGGCTCTGTCCACAAGGTGGTGCCAGCGACTTGGTCCAAGGATTCCTCCCTCCCACTCATCCCATCTGTGTTGTTGGGTGTGAGGGCTAGAATATACATAACAATTATCAGAAACGGTTTAGGTGGATATATTTACTGCTGCAGGGGTCATGGGGGGTTAACTGATATCATACCTCAGTCTTTGTCCTAATCAATCTCAAAGGCGACCCCTTTACCTCACGCTGTGGCGATCGTAAATAGAACGTGCTATACTTAGAAAGGGCACACATTCATATAAACACACACACACACACACACACATACACACATACACACACTACAATACAGGGATTCATTAGGCTTTAATTAACGTTTTTCCCCAACTACATCCTCCTACTCTGGGCCCACCCATGGACCAGACTCCCCTGGGAGCAAATTCATTATGCAGACACTATGTTTATGGGTTTAGCCCCCTCTCTCTCTCTCTCTCTCTCTCTCTCTCTCTCTCTCTCTCTCTCTCATACACACACACCTCACACACACAGCCTTGTCTTCTCCGCACCTTTATGTTCATCATGTGGCTGTGAGGGGCTGAAATGATGTCATGCTACACAAGCGCAAGGTCACAGCAATGCAGGCTGCCATTTTAAGATCCAATTCCCCCTGTTTCCCATTGTCACTTAGTAAAGGAAATATGCTATCAGAAGTGAGTGTGTGTGTGTGCGCGTGTGTGTGTTGGTGGGGAATGGGTTGAAAGACTTGGATTTTGCCATAGCAGTTAATTGGTGTATATTTGTGTGTTTATTTGTGTGTGTTTGTGTGTTTGTATTCACACTCGCTGCAGGTGTATTTCCTTGTGTATGCCAACTATCGAATGCAATAACTCGGCCACTCACTGGCTCTCACATCATAAACCATTGCTGGGCTTTATTGATTTGGCGATTAATCAATTAGTGAATTATTTAATTAGCCGGGCATTATGGGTCAGTTTTAAACTGCCCCCACCCTGCAGTTCTCCCAGGTCTCTCTAAATCATTACCTGCTCATGGGTGCACGTTCATTAATTTAGTAAGATAAATGATACGCTTTCATAGCAGATTTAATATTGTAAAACACTTGAATTTGGTCATCAGTGAAATCAGATGACTTCCTGGTCATCTGATTGGCCTACACGTGATTCGTTTGAAGCTAAGGTGTTACTTATGTATATGTATATATAAATATACATATATTTCTTTCATGTTCTTTTGAAACAACGTTCTTGTTTCTGAACCCTCAGAAGATCTGCCTGCCATAGCAGAAGGAGGAGAGAGAGAAAAAGAACAAACATTACATTCGCTCGGTTGAGTTGTTGAGTTATGATCGCCACTTATCACCGGGGAGTTTATTTATTTTATATTTTCAAGGAGCTGCTCTTTGCCTGCTCATTAATTACAGGGGACTGTTTGGGTTAAAATGCATAATGGGTTCATTAAAGGGGATTGGCGTAATCAAGAAAGGTATCGCCTTAATTACTGGCGGAGCGCCAACACCTTCCCCGTCAAACCTGGCAACCCACCCTGTCCGCCACGAACGCTAATTTAATTAAGTTTACAAAATGCCACGCGGTAACGTCGCCCTCGGGGGGCAATTACGGTGCTGGAGATTGAAAGATTTCCACGGGGGGGTATTTTACTGACTGGCAGGAGATTGCCTGTGTCAGTTAGCTGATTGCATTGATTATATTGATTTGTAACAGCTTTTCGGGTAATTTCATCTGCAAAGGTGAGAGCGACACGTTGGCATGCAGACTTTTTTTTATTTATCCTTTCTTTATTTTCGGCTCTTGGCTGGTGTGCAAAGTGATTAGGGGAGAGTGGAGTCCAACAATAAGTCTCGTTTGGGGAGGTGGAGGTGGAGGTGGAAGAGGAGGAGGAGGGGAGGGGGGGAGGAGTAGAGGGCCTTGGTAAGGATCGATAGTTTTTTATTTGTCACAGGGTCAGCACAGGTTGGGTGTTATTGATGCTTTTAAAGGCATCACAACTCTTTTACCGGGCTGCACGTAATGTGCTGATCGAGGCAGGAAAAGTGGCATAAACGGGCAAAGAGGGCGAACGTCCGCGTGAGAACACACATATACACGCACACACACACACTCACACACACACACACACTAGCACACACACAAGCACACATGGAGTAAAAGCTACCTGGTATCTGTTTATGGTCATTCAGAAGGGAAATGCGGTGGGTCTTTTTGGAGGTCGGGGACTTACATTTTGTGGCCACTTGGAGCTCGTAAGAAGTCATATATTTTGCAAACGTGAGCTCTCGTGATGAACGTACAGCAGAGCCTTTTAGATCACAGGCGCTCTCTAGGAGTTTCTCACGTGACTCAATTTTCAGATTAATATGTCAGAAGACGAACTAGGTTCTCGAGACCGCAACACACCTTTGTCCCGCTACCAGGGGACAGAGCGCCGGGTTCTAATTGGTGGATGAGCAGACCATTAACGCAGATTAGGAAAACTGGATGACAAGATAATCCAGCGTTGCCGCAGTCGTTAGGGGCGACTAAGAGGGGGGAGCCAATTAGCTGATTAAACAGCGTCTCTGAGGTCCACGGGCAGTAGGCAAGGGGCGGGGCCTGGTGATTGATGGACGAGTGGGCGGGAGGGGGAGTGTTTGCGTAGCTTGTCAGGGAGTTGTCGTTGAATGAGTGAAATGTCTTCATCAATTTAGAGCTATTACCATGTCAAAGAGAGAGGATGGTGCTTAGGCAAAGAGGACGGGGGGGGGGAGAGGAGAGGAGGGAAGGAGGGGGGGAGTGTGTCCATCTGGGCAGCTCAGGCTGTTAGATAGGTGCTCTGTTTGACACACACTTGTACGCACGCACCTGCAAAAAAAGTAATTAAAAAAAATGTTAAACCATGCCAAAAGTTGAGAGTTGGCTCCACTGTCAAAACAAGCTTTTACAAGACTAGCAGATGCCTGCAAGTCACTCGAGAACAACACCGGTGATGCATTTGCACACGCTTCCAAACGCATACCTTAACAAACACACACACACTGGCCCCAGGCCCCGCCCAAGCAGGCTGGTTTACCGTAAGGCTGTTTAATTTTCCTGAAATAGGGATGTGACAGCTGTGTCATGCTGATGAGATGGTGGAGGAGAGGGGGGGGTGGGGGGGGAGAGTGGCATGCTGACAGCCTCGTCTCATCTGTCTCCATCCTCATACTGCTGACCAGCTTCTCCTCAACACTTCACTGTCAACACTTCACAGCTGGCTCCGTCCACCCTGCTGAGCACAGGTGGGACAGGTACCTGGGCACACGTGTGTGTGTGTGTGTGTGTGTGTGTGTGTGTGTGTGTGTGTGTGTGTGTGTGAAAGAGAGAGTGAGAGAGACAGAGACAGAGGGAGAGAGAAAGAATTATAGAAGAGAAGTATTATAAGAGAATTATAGAATGTGTTGGTACAGTACATATATTCATACTTATAGAGTTTTATGTCTGAAACCACACAATTTCCCAATTTGTGTGTGTGTGTCCGTATGTGTTTTTTATAGGATTGTCTGGACAGGATGTGTGTTACATGTCTGCATTTGTATTTGAACGTGAAATACCCATATGCATGTCCTTAACCCGTGTGTGTGTGTGTGTGTGTGTGTGTGTGTGTGTGTGTGTGTGTGTGTGTGTGTGTGTGTGTGTGTGTGTGTGTGTGTGTGTGTGTGTGTGTGTGTGTGTGTGTGTGTGTGTGTGTGTGTGTGTGTGTGTGTGTGTGTGAGAGAGAGAGAGAGAGACATTGACTGTGCATAGGACTGATGTAATAATAGAGAGCTGTTTTTTATTTCACCTCTATTGATTGTTATGGGTCCCCATATTACCTGACCTGGCTCAATTATGCCAATTGGATAGTGCAGTGACACTGTAAGGTTGCTGGGACGGTAAAAAACGAAAGAAAGTGAGGATGGAGAGAGCGGGAGTGTAGAGAGAGAGAGGGGAGGGGGGAGACAGGTGTTTGATGGGGGGGGGGAGGGTGAGAAGATGCGGTAGATGAGAGAAAAACTGTTGGAGTGAAAACATCACTCGGGACATATTACTTAGAGTGAAGCAGGATAGGCTTTGAAATGTTAGTGATGTAATTTCCACCTGTCAATCACATTTTGCCGCGATAAATGTGTAGCCATTATATAAATGAGATGTTGACGTGTGCCTCTGCATGCATAAATATATATATATAGTGTTAACACACACACACTCAAATACACACAGACAGCGTAGTGAAATGTAGATACAGAGAAGAAAAGCAGTTCCTCTTATCACTGGAACATGAGTTATGACAGCGGAGTCTTTGAGTTTTTCCCGTAAAAACTGCACCATCTGAGAGAGGCCGGACTTCTGAGAACATGTCTGGAGATGCATGGAGGCCCAAAGGCCCTGAGGGCTTTTCCCTGAAGACTCCTCCCTGAGGCCCTCCACCCTGAGGCCCTCCACCCTAAGACCTCCTCCCTGAGGCCCTCCACCCTAAGACCTCCTCCCTGAGGCCCTCCACCCTGAGGCCCTCCACCCTAAGACCTCCTCCCTGAGGCCCTCCCCCCTGACTCCTCCTCCCTGAGGCCCTCCACCCTAAGACCTCCTCCCTGAGGCCCTCCACCCTAAGACCTCCTCCCTGAGGCCCTCCACCCTGAGGCCCTCCACCCTAAGACCTCCTCCCTGAGGCCCTCCCCCCTGACTCCTCCTCCCTGAGGCCCTCCACTCTAAGACCTCCTCCCCGAGGCCCTCCACCCTGACTCCTCCTCCCTGAGGCCCTCCACCCTGAGACCACCTCCCTGAGGCCCTCCCCCCTGACTGCTCCTCCCTGAGGCCCTCCACCCTAAGACCTCCTCCCCTCCACCTGCACCAGCGCTGTCACACAGATGGATAGCCCAGGCTGTTGAAGCTGCCTTTGAACCCGGAGATCCCGACGCCGTGGCGTGGCACCAACGCAAACACTCTCAGACGGCATGGTTGAACAGAACAAGGCCTGTATTCATGACGGGCGTGTGCCCAGGTGGAGGGGAGGAAACATACGCCAGAGTCAGAGGCAGCTTTTAGATCACTCCATCACTCACAGGGGAGACAATCTGGGGCAGGAGAGGTTAACTTCTTGGCAAATACTCTTTAAGTTCTTGGAGAGGGGAAAGAACACCATCGCATTTCAATTAGGCCGAACGCTTGGCGCAAAGTCAATAAGATTAGTTTATGTTTGCGTTTTAAACATGAATCGCTGTCAGGTGAGTGTGGTTAGCTGGGTTGAGCTTTTCCGAGGTCAGAGGGATTCCTTTCCTTGTAGATTAATTTGAGATGTTACTGTTCGGTTAGTCAAAGCACACATCTAGATGAAGTAGTCTTCACTGTTCGTTTGTAGCCTGGTTTGAATTTTTGATCGTGGGATCGTGACATTCCTATCATCAACAAATGACAATGAGGAAGAAAACGTCCAATTTAAATTTTTATTTTTCTATTTTCCTTCCTTTCTTTCTCTCTTTTGTTATTTTTCTTTCTTTATCTCATTCTGTTTCTCTCTTTTTCTCTTTATTTCTCTCTCTCTTTCTGTCTTCCCTCCTACCGCCAAGATGTAAACAGACCCCTAAGGAGAAGGTAATGGCTCTGAGATCCCTCACACCCTGTCAGCCTCCCTCTCTCCCTCCCACCTTGCTGTGTGGGTTGACAGAGCCAGAGGTAGGGGATCCAGGAGAGAGGGGGTTGGGGGGGGCGGGGACTCAGCCTCCCAGGCCCAGGGAGGGGCTGCATTTGTGGGGGGGTTTAATTAGAGCAAGTGGCTGCCTCTCCGCCTGGTCCCCTGCTTCACATTACAACCTGCTGCCAGGGGTTAACTGGACTGATAAATGGGATCTGCTGGAGAGAAGGAAAAAAACACACCAAAAAAAAAACACACACACCGCTTGTTTGCTGCTTGCCTGCTTTTCCACTGCCACCCCCACCCTTCGCCCCCCCCCCCCCCCCCCCCACTCACACACAAATATATACAAGTAACATGCCTGTTCAAGAGTCACGCACACGTTGTAAAATGTCAACACAAACAGAGACGTTTCCATTTTAGTTACATGTTCACTCGTAGAGAAGTCCAGTGTGTAGCTATAGGTGGTCAGCACAGGACCACACATGCAAACACACACACACACTCTTTACAACTGACCTGGTCCACCAGGGTCATCCTGTAACACTGTAATTGAAAGAGATCATAACGAGTGCTCGTTAAGGCTCTGATTGGTCAGAGGCGTTAACGAGCTAGGCCCAGTGCTGTGACATCTGGTGACTGAACGTAAAATTGAAACTAGCATCTCCATTAGTTTGGAGTGGTTACATCTGCCAGTGCACACTCTCTGCCTCTCTCTCTCTCTCTCTCTCATTCTCTCTCCATCCTTCTCTCTCTCCATCTCTCTCTCTTTCTTCCACACACAGTCTTTAGTCTCCAGATATGTAGTGGTATTCATTATGGACTCTGGCTTTGATGTTGTATGGCTGTAGTCCTGAAGACCTGAGAGGTGAACACCTTTGTCCTAGTCATGATCAGTAGTATGTGTGCGTGTGACGCGTGCGCGTGTGAGACTGACAGAGAGGGGTGGATGGAAAGAAAAAGAGGACAGTGCAACACATCTTCTGCTCTAGTGACCTTCACCAAGATGACTCCTGTGTGTGTGTGTGTGTGTGTGTGTGTGAGTGAGTGTGTGTGTGTGCACGTGTGTGTTAGTGCGCAGAAGGGTGACATGCCTCTTGTGCCGTAGTTTCTTCATAAATCTTCCGTCCTAATCAAAGCGGAGGACCGTGCCATTAATAACCCTCTGTGGTCGCCCTGACGACAGAGTACAATGCGCCTAATGGAACAATTTATTTCCATAATGCTGCTTTGTCACCGCAGCCGGTCACACCACAAGGGTGGAAGAGGGGGGAAGAGAGCGAGGTGGGGGGGGGGGCTGTGGGGGCGATATGAGGGGAATAGTGAAGTGGAAAAGTGAGTGAGAAATATAAGCTACATTTAGAAAGAACACAAAGAAAAGAATAAGATACGTAAAGAGACGGAAGGATTGAAAGGACGTGTTAGAGTAAGGAAGAAATGGAGAGAGGGCGGAGCGAGTTGTAGAGATCTAATTAACGAATGAAGTTTGGTGTCGAGGGGCGGTGTGAGGCTGGACGATGCGATGAATCAGCCTCGGACAGCCTCAGCCTCTCAGCCTCTCAGCCTGTCAGCACCTCTGACAGAACGTCCAATTATAGGACTGCTAATTCTCCTGTTCTCTCCCTCCCAGTCAGTCCTGCTCTGGCACCGCTGGAACTGAATATTTCCCGTGTCTATAACAGAACTTCCTGTTGCCGCCTATAAAGGAGGTGAAAAATATAGTTGTGGGTTAATTTTGATTGTTTTAATAAGTCTGTGGGGTCTGATGGGTACCAGTCCAATCACACACACAAACACACATAAGGCCTCTGTTTGGCAGTAATCATCTGGTTGCACAATGTTAGGAGACTCTCATTAGGCCATAGACAGGGGGGGCCCTATGGGGGGGGGATCCAAGCCAATTAGGCACCAGGACTGAGAATGAGGACATCACTGACCTTTCACCTTCCGAACAAGTTCTCCTGGCGCGGGACGGAGAGGAGGAGGTAAGATGAACAGAAGGGGGGAACATGTAGACAGATGTGTGAAGAGAAATGGACCATCGTCATGTCCCCCCCCCACACACACACACACCCCCGCACACACGCCCATGCACAGACGGACTGTCGTAAACGATTGGAATGGCAGGACGCACGCGCATTCAGCCTCGTGCCTTCAAACTATCAGACAAATTAATCATGCGCGTGTCTGCTTTAATTCAATAGCAAATCATTATATTCAGACGAACACGACTTGTGTTTCACATTGTGCACATCACAAAGAACACAAGTGCAACCATTTGTTTATTCAAGTACAACGGATTTTCCATTGTAACTTCCATTTGTCCATTGCAACTCCTGCTCAGGAAATGTCAAGTATTTTGATCATTGACGAAATTGTATTTATCTCCAGGGACCGAAGAAGCTTGCGTGGTGACCTCGTGTCAACATGTCAGCATGTCTATAAGGTGACACTTTCATCAATCCAAGACCACCAGGAGAATCGACAATCCCCTGATATACTTCTCACAGTGTCATAGATCGGCAGAACCTAACGGTGTTCGATTCACTTACTGACCAACCAATGGATTATTATTTTGACCCCCCCATTACTGTCACGGTACTTTTGGAGATTTACTGAGACGAAGGAAGTGACACTTTTCACGCGCCCAGTCGACACGTTGACCCTGCCACACCCCCCACCTGGGTCACTGCACCAGTTTAAATAATAATTTAATGTAGAGGGACACCCATGCAGTGGTGAATACACACTAACACAAAATATAATATAATTCAAACTTCACCATCACTATATTTAGAGCTCTTATAAGAATCCAAAATAAGACCAAAATGAATGAATGACTCCTATATAGTTGAAGTAGTTTTTTTTTTACTCCCATAGAGACAAGGGTGCTCTTGACTAATTCTCTAGAACAATCTATTCACCTATATTTCACCTATGTTTGCCTATAATCAGGGATGTAGGATATAAACTGGGCCATAAACTTGCATTACTCAATGACTTCCAAAGTAATCCAAACTGGAGCAAACACTTTTGTTGCCAGCTTTTGTAGATTAGGGCAGGACTGAACAGATGTGTCAGGTACGAGGCAGGACAACCAAATGCGAGTCACGAACACCAAGTGTTCCTTTATTGAAGGGAAAAGGGGAGGGGAGAAGAGTTCTGGGTTCAGAGTTCTGGGTTCGGGGTGTGTCAGGGGTTACCGGGGTTCCAGGGGTTCCAGGGGAAGTTCTGGGTTCAGAGTCCTGGGTTCGGGGTTCTGGGTTCGGGGTGTGTCAGGGGTTACCGGGGTTCCAGGGGTTCCAGGGGAAGTTCTGAGTTCTGGGTTCGGGGTGTGTCAGGGGTTACCGGGGTTCCAGGGGTTCCAGGGGAAGTTCTGGGTTCAGAGTTCTGGGTTCGGGGTTCTGGGGTCGGGGTGTGTCAGGGGTTACCGGGGTTCCAGGGGGATCCAGGGAGTTCCAGGGGTTCCAGGTTATGAGTGTGTGTTCCCCCAGGAGTAGAGCACGATCAGGAGGGCTGGAGGTTCCGTGGAGTCCGGGAGTAAGACGTAGTTGGAGAATCGCTGGACGAAGACAGGTCAAGATCCGGGGCAGGAGAGAATTCGTTGTCAGGTCAGGCAAGGTTCAGAAACAGGGATCAGTCTACACAATAGTCGGCAAGCAGGAACGGTGTTGCTTCACAGACGAACTGACACTGAGTGTGTGTGAGACTGAAGAATATATACTGGTTGGGTGAGCTGATTGGTGAGTGAGAGCAGGTGTGTGATTAGTGAGTGAGGGCAGGTGTGTGTTCAGTGAGTGAGAGTGGTGAGAGCAGGGCAGTGGAAAAGTACTGAGTCCATGGCTGGAGCAGAGTGTGACAAGATGCTTGTGAATGGTCCTCTCAACTCTTTAGACAAGTGTGTGTGTGTGTCTGTGTGTGTGAGTGTGTCTGTGTGAGTGTGTGTGTGTGTGTGTGTATGTGTGTCTGTTTCTGTGTGTGAGTGTGTGTTCGTCTGTGCGTCTGCGTGAGTGTGTGTGTGTGTGTGTGTGTGTGGGGGAGTGTGTGTGTGTGTGTGGGAGTGTGTGTGTGTGTGTGTGTCCAGCGGTCCAGCCCACACACACACTCATTCTGTTCCTTTTGTGGAGCGGCAGCGTCTCAGCCGTCAGTGCTGGTGTCGTTCGAGGGTCACATCCACGCCCTCTTCCTTGTTTTGGGGCCGTCCTCCCGCCCTCTTTTTGACGCCGTAACAATGGAGGACAGAGGCCACTCAGAGAGCCTCAGTCTTTGTCCCCTGGGAGGGTTTGTCTGGACAGATTGTTGTTCGTACCTGTGTGTGTTTGTGTGTCTGTGTGTGTGTGTTTAACCTCAAGAGGACCAGCTGTCTCAGGGGCTCCAGTAGTCATCATTGTATGTTGCTAGTAGCCAGATTTTTTGGTAAATTATCTGCTCGCAATCTCCGTCTTTTTTCCTTTTTTCCGTTTCTCTTTTTCTCTCTCTCTCTCTTTTTCTCTCTCTCTTTCTTTCTCTCTCTCTCTCTCCGTCTCTCTCTCTCTCTCTCGCTATGTCTCATTACTCCCTAAGTAACCTTTGGTTACTGTTAAGGGGTAAATTGGGCAATAAGAGCGTTAACTATGTGTTAATGACCACAAGCGATTTCCTCAGTGGCCGTACATGAATGGCCATCATGACAGCTCCACTATCGCAGGCAATATAACCTCCACCTCGAGAGCGGCAATTAGCTGCAATATGAAATGTCAGGCGAGAGATTAAGATACAGCATGACTGGAGGCGGAGAGAGCAGGCCTAGGGGCAGAGACACAGGAAGGGTGTTAAGGAGCATGTTTTTGTGTACGTGTTTGCTTGTGTGCGTTGTACACCTGTGTGTGTGTGTGTGTGTGTGTGTGTGTGTGTGTGTGTGTGTGTGTGTGTGTGTGTGTGTGTGTGTGTGAGAAAGCACACCAGCCACACCTGCATACGCACTTTCTGTGAGAGGGAAAGAGGGGAGGAAGAAAAATTGAGTGATAGAGGGAGGAAAGGAGGGGGGGGAGAGAGAGATGGAAGGAGGGAGGGGGGAAAAGCGGAGATCTTCAAAGAGCTTGATGACCCTCTGTCTCCTGGTTAAGTAGTTAGATAATGCAGCCAGTAGAGGGCTGGGAAGATAGCAAGGTGAAAGTAATGATGACTTGTTGTGTCTGATAAGCCTTGATAAGCCTGGATGATGACTGTGCTGCCTGTCTCGGCAGGGCACAATGGGGCCCTTGTACCGGGGGACAGTAAAACAGTGGGCTGTTAGCTGGAGCAAACCCATTAAAAGGCCATGAAAGAAACAAACTTCAAACACCGACCCTGGCTGTTTCGTAAGGGGGCCTTTGTCACACCTGCGAGACCAGGAGAGACAAAGGTGTTGGGTGGGAGGCGCAAGGTAGGAGAGGTGGGAGGGGTTACGGGTGGGTGGGGGGGAGGGGGGGGGGGCAGCGCCCAAGAGGGTTGGAATGACTCTATCTAGACAGAGATTAGACGAGGGTAGAATCTGAAACTATACGAAGAGCTAGGTGTTATTTTGTGTCTTTTGGTGGATAATGAGGGGCAGGTGTTTGCAGGCTGCCTACAGGCTAGACTTGGTTTAGTTGCTGTAGACCGAACCGTTTAGTTCTAGACTGGTTATTGAACATCATCCAGTTGTTTTGGCTGTCTTCCTCACTGTTGAGACGGACTCTCTCAAAAGAAAGAAAAAAAGAGTGATTCAATACCCTGGAGGCTATAAGGCATACTACAAGACTCAATATTAGTTAATAACTAACAAGGAAACGAGAGAAAAGAGAGAGAGAAACAGAGAAGGGGAGAAACTCTAATAAATTACCTTTATCTCCTTAATGAGACAACATTAATTAGGGTCTCAAGGTCTGGTGTAGATCAGGGTGATTTATCTAGAGACTCTAACAGTGTGAGAATTAGACTAATTACCTGATAGACGGAGAGCTGATTCTCTCCATAAAAAGGCCATTGTGCACCCAAACCATTTATCAGCGCTTTGATGGCAAGGAAATGCCAGGCAGAGTGGCGAGGACAAGGGGACGGGGGGGGGGGGGGGGGAGGGGGGGGGGGCTTAGTCTAGAAACCTCTCTCTCACTTGGATACACAGACACAGAGAGCCAGGGTTTTGATGGGACTCTACTGCACTGGTGTGTTTAACTTATAGAATCTTCTGAAGAATCTGAATCAGACTGGAACTTTCATGGAAAGGTTCCAGGTAAAGAACCAGTTGAAGTGTTAGAGGAAGTGCTTCAGTTCCACGATCCTCTGATTTGCGTCTAGTGTAGTTTGGTTTCTATAGAGCCATTGAACCCTGTCCCAGCCTTTGCACACACTGTACGATTTATCACTTCACCGAAGTTGTTAGAGGCCTTTGTCACACAAACACACACACACAAAAACTCATACTCACACAGAACTACGACTCAGCTACCTACCCCCTACACCCCACCTCCACCCCCCCCCCCCCGTGTAGGTGAGTTAACTTGTACCATGTCTGGAATGTTATCATCGAGTTTCAAGTTCAGGATATGGGGGGGACAAACCAGCACGTAGACATTTGGATACACAAAAGTAATGTCAGTTTATATGTTTGTCCATCACGTCTCACCAATTCTAATCTCCTGATGAATTAGCAACAACACAAAACGCTGAGATGATTTGACATTTGAATTTTCTTCCTTGTATTCTTCTTGATCTTTCTGCAGGGCTGACAGACGTCTTATCAGCGGGTTGAACACACCTTCGGAGGAGCTGTGACCTAGAAGGAGTCTATAAAGTTGTTGACAGCACCAGTGCTTAACGTCGGGAGAACGCATTGGCTTGTGAACGCACCCAGACTTATATGGTATCTCTCATCAGTCCAGAGTTGTGGTAATGATTGAAAAATATGCCCATAATGACTGATAAGCTCTTTAATGTTCTCTAAACTACCGCCTGCTGATAACGTTTACTGGCAGGGGGAATTAATTGATAAACTTTGACTTTGTAGTTGCAAATGCAGCAGTGAGACGAACCAAGTCTAGTCAAGCTATCAGAGAGTGTGTGAGAGATAGGCTGTGTGCAGTGGAGCTGGAAAACACCTGCTTTGTGTTAGAGAACTGTGTTTGTGTGATAGAACTGTGAGAGAACTGATAGAACTGTTTGGTGTGATAGAACTGTGTTTGTGTGATAGAGAAGTGATTTTGTGTGTGTGTGTGTGTGTGTGTGTGTGTGTGTGTGTGTGTGTGTGTGTGTGTGTGTGAGAGAGAGAAAGAGAGGTAGAGAGAGCTCAGAAAGAGAGGGGGGGTGGAGAGTGAAAGCAGTAGGTCCTAAACCAGGGGTCTCCAATCCTTGTCCTTGAGGACCGCAGTCATGAAGGTTTTAGATGTTTCCCTGCTCTATCACACCTCTACAGAGCTTGATAACGACCCTTTATTAGAATCAGGTGTGCCAGAGCAGGGAAACATCTAATACCTTCAGGATAGCGGCCCTCGAGGACCAGGATTGGAGACCCATGTCCTAAACAGTTCGTTAGAGGCAGAAACCTTCTGTAGACACCTGAAGTCTGGTTTTGGTAGTCTGATAATCAGCTACGTGGCTAACAGACTGCAGGCTCTCCACTGATATGCTTCTTACATAAGAGTAAAGACTGTGCTTAACACAGAGGGCAAAGGTCATCTGGTATCAGGTTCTTCACGCACACTCACGTACTCACACACACACATGTACTCACACACATGTACTTTACACACATACACACACTCTCTCTGTCTTCTTGATTAGCATCCTCCAGAAACCCACTATCCAATCCTGCGCTCATGGAATTCAGTTAACCAATTCCACACCTGTCAATAACAACCCCTGTCTTCAAGGTCACCAGTCAACCAACAGCACACATGCACACACAGACACACACACACACAAACACACACACATAGCTATAGCTGGAAATGAATTTAAGGCAATTTCTTCAGCGATTGACAGTCCTGTGAAAAGAAAACGAAACGGACATGATACAAACGATTATCTGATCTATGTCATCAGTCACGTGTGCAAAACCAATGCGTTTATGATTCATTTTCTGCTCACAAATAATCAAATGCAATCAAATTGCGTTGGTTGTAGGCCTAGTCCAATATATTTTAAATAATAACACTGTCCCAATAAAAGTTTATCGAGGATTCAAATCCAAATTGCTTCAGGAAGAAGGCTACACATTGTAATTTGACCCCTGAATGTAAAGCTTGGTGCTAATGCAGGCACACTCTGCAGCACAGGCCTCGAGCTCAGCCAGTCTGGGAACCCTCGTGTTTATAGAGGTGTTGAGAGTGTGGCGCGCGCCGCACACCTATACCTTTTCTAGAAGTGCTTAAACCGGGGGACCTGACACCGGGGGCAGCCGTGCCATTTCGAGCATTGATTCAATTTAATTTGTGCGCCGCCTCTGTCACCCGGGTGTGGATGACGGA
This sequence comes from Neosalanx taihuensis, assembly GCA_030340665.1. Classification (NCBI taxonomy): domain Eukaryota; kingdom Metazoa; phylum Chordata; class Actinopteri; order Osmeriformes; family Salangidae; genus Neosalanx; species Neosalanx taihuensis. Next base: position 7,546,801 of record CM059305.1, read on the forward strand.
TTTACCCGCGGCCGCGCGGCTATTTAAATTACTTTTAAATCATAAAAGCAAGGAAACGACGCGCGAGGGGAAGAGGTTGGGAGGAACAGGCGAAAAGCACTCGGCAGCGCGAGCTGATTTCCCTGGAGCAAATTAGCTCTATATCAGAGCTGGAGACAGGCGGTAATCTGGGTGATAGGGAGAGGGGTGCGGTGGGGGGGGGGGGGGGGGGGGGGGGGGGGAGGAGGTGGGGGGGGGGGGGGGGAGGGGGGGGGAGGAGGAGGGCCGGCCACCGCGCGTGTCATCGTTCCAATCTTCTTGGGGTCAGACCCAACAACAATAACCACACAGTCTCGAGCCGCCGTCCTGAAAGCATCCTCGGGCTGAATTCATCTTCTCAAACGTAATTTCACTTGTACAGATAATTTAGAGCTTCAGTGGATTAGACTGTTTATCTGTCGACATTCCAATTGGCCAACATTGAACAATACAACAGTCCTGTCACATTATGCTGCTATAGATTCGTTCAGCTTGATAAGAAAATGTCTTTGTTAATAGCCTACTGCTTGACAAAACTATATGATCAGTTGTGCACGACAATTGCATATTTATAGTTATTGCATATTGCATAACGCTCACTATTTAAAATGCTGTTTTTTAATATTTAACGAAAATACTTGCACATTGTAAAAAAAACAAGGCTATCAGGCCCAACTGATTCTTTTATTCATTTAGTAATTCAGCTGACGCTCTTATCCAGAGTTATCATATTGGTGAGGCCTTTGACAAGTACATTTATTAAAGCTAGACCAGGCCTACTTGCTATTTCCGTTATCCAACACGTAAGGAATGCTACATGATCTTATTGCTCTACAGACACAATAGGGACTTTTGATCTCAGACGCAGGAATTTGTTCGTTTATCTCCTCTGGTCCCACCTGGGTATTTGTTGGTTCAATCACCTGCTCTTATTCCTCTCTAAGCATTAACAGAGACAATGTTATGGCTGCAGATGTTAAATTAGTGACAAACAATAGGTGGATCACGAGCTCATGCCCTCTTTCACCCAGGTGACCTGCAACAAGGTAGAGGTCAAGTAAAGTTCAGGAGGGGGGACAGTCTAGAAAGATACAGTAAAAGACTCAAGCAGCTGTTGCCCCTCCAAATGCTCTGTTTAAATTTACCATGTTTTGAGTTCTGTAAAATAGATTGTTATTCATATACTATTTATAGTACAAGCTTAAATCAATGTCAAAATTAAACTAATATAATAATTCTGCTTTCAAACCTTGTAGGAAAATTGAGATTTTTTTGTTGCTTCAGTATTCATTTCATCACACATTTTCTTTGTAGCAAAAATATATATTTTTTTGTTTTGTCAGTGGTATCTGATGCTAAATCAGTTCATCACTTTTTACGGTTTATGTGTTCTACTAGCTCGTAAAATGTAATTACATTAGTATAGCCTTAGACAAGTGAGAGATAAATTCTTAATATTATACTAATTAAAATATAAATCTCCTGTCATTAGTGTAATTTTCTTTCATGGATGGATTCGGATCACTTAGGCTGGTTTCAAACTGATACTAATAGACCAACACATATGTCCTTATACTCAAAATATACTTGAAATATGTTTATTCGTTTGCAAATCCTACTCAGTCATGTTTAATATAATTTGTGAAAGGTAGAAAATTATAAACGTCCATTATATAGGCTATTGTATAATATAAAAGTAAAAATTACAAACAACTTGCAATTGCACTGATTCTTTGGACTTTTAATTCAAACAATACAAATATATATTCAACAATATTTCTGCCTCCAAGTTTATAAAGGTTATAAAGGTGGAGGTGTGCCTCGCGCGTGGCTACTGCGCTCAGAGTGCACGAGGAGCAGAGAACGAGCAAGTAATTAGTTAATTAGAAAACTGTAGACTGCAGTCACCCATCAGAGCACCTGCCTGGGCCAATCACAGAGAGAACAGGCCTATAGGGGTGGGGAATCATCCCCAAGAAAGAGCGAAGCATCACTTTAAGCAGCTATTAAACAGTACAGACTGGAGGATCATCATGCACCAGATCTACTGACATTACAGGAGAACATGTGAGGGTGAGAAGAAACGATACACATCGATGACAATGTCACTTTCTTTTGTGCTTATTTAAGCATTGAAATTAAATCTTAAAATACGTTGAAATCGCTGTGATCAGACCTGATAGAAGACTTGGCTTTTGCACAAAACTTTTACAAGAGCTGGTTTGTAAATGCCATGTGCGCAAAGAAGATCATGCACTGTTGTTATTGATCATTCCGGTCAGAACAGAGGTATTCTGGCATTTGTAGAGTGAGTTTTCAGAAGACTTTACAAGACTGAAACTGAAATAGATTCCAGTTGGATAAACTGAGGAACAGCAGGCTGGCAGGTCTGAGTCTGGAGCAGCTGACTGCAGTCTTCCTCAGCAGAGCCGCTATGGAGAAGAAGTCCAAGAACTTCAGAATCGATGCTCTGCTTGCTGATGAGCCTCGCCCAGGGCACCGTGCCCCCTCCCCGGGTCTCAGTGACAGTCCCACCGGGAGCCCCGGGTCCTGCCGGCGCGCGGACACCCCCTCCCCTCGCGGGACACCACGCGCCATGCAGCTCCAAACTGGAATAATCCCCAAACCGGGACTGTTAAACCTCCCCCATCCAGGACTCGCCTCGTTACCCCACGGGGCTATTCCGGGCATGTACCCTGCACCTATGTACCCCATATCGGCTTTAGGAGGGCAGCATCCGGCCTTTGCATACTCCGGGTTCACCCAGCTAACTCAGCCGTATCCAGAGCACCTGAAGGCGGCTGCCATGGCAGGGTCTCTCCCCCTGGAGCACTGGATCAGAGCTGGGATCATGATGCCACGTCTTCCTGACTACAACTGTAAGTACAAGCAAAACCTCCATGCACACCTGTCGCAGCCTACAAAAAAATCTGTTTCGTAATCCTATAAGCCTTTCAAAGTGTATTCAAAGTGTTGAGTTATATTGTGGTTTACACAGTGTAAGATAGGACCATGCAAGCAGACAGGAAACTGCAATAGCTGCAAGATATGTTTTTCAAATAGGTGTGGTTAGTAGGGTATTATCAACGAATTAATTTGTGGACAGAACCTGGTGTTTATCGGCAGGGAATAGATTGTTTGATGAACAAGCACTTCCATTAAAACACCCAACTGCCAAGGTGTTGTAAAGTCACTTATTGTTCCTCATCCAAAGGTGAGGGAAAGCAAATAGACACACACATATACACACTCAAACACACACACACACACATAGTCCAGTAGAAGTATATTGTCAGTTAATTTGTCAACGGACAATCCTGGCGTTTGTCAACATTATAATAAAATGTGGATAAAAAAGTATTACTTACTTAAATTATTAATTACGTTGAAAATATGGCTGTTTTATGATGATTTCTGGAATCCCGCTGAAAAAAATAAAATATCAAAACCATGAATTATAACAATAATTATGTTAGAATTGTGGCACAACAGCATCATAATAACAGATATTTATATATATAATATATATAAAATATATAATATATAGGCCTAAACTATAAACAATTAAACTCGTAAATTCCCTATTTGCAAGTTGTCTAAGCATGAGAGTGTTTCCAGTTTGACAGCCTGTAAGGTTGTTGGGCCTTGATGATCTGAAAACAGGTTAATTCATAGGGCACAACTACTCATAGATAGGCTAGGGTTTCTGTTTAATACCAGCATTCAAACAAAATTGTCTTTTGCATGCCTAAATGCAAGGTCTTGTAGTCTTTAGATTTTTTTTAGTTGCCTAAATTACAGATGTTTCGAAAAAGTATCACTCAAGTTAAGGAGTAGCGACTTTCTACTCTTTAAATACATCGCCTTTATGTCCAACTTGCAGTCAATTTACTGCTAATATCCTCGTTTTTTATTTTGGGCCTGTATTTATTAAACTATAAACGTCAGGTGGATAAAAATTGTCTTTGTGTGTGGAGGAAACTATAAAGAGACAGCTAAAACATTCTGTAGTTCATCAATAAAATCCAAAAAGCGTTCATCGAATTTTCATTAAGTTAATAGTGTGCTTGGGGTTTTTATGGCATCTGCTCTCCGCTTTTGCCTTGTTCCCTGGTCAACAATAAACTGGAGTAAAGCTATTACAGTTAATGATGGCTGGAGAGTGCAGGCATATGTGTGTGTGTTCCCTCCCACAAATTTATATTGGGTTGCTTGTGTCCTTGATATTACATAAATAAAGGCTGTGGTTTTACTTCAGGAGTGTCCTATAGGTGGAATTTACAAGAATACATCCATTTCAATATTGTCTGAGAGACTCTTTTTTTCTACCTTGTTACCATATGATGAAAGAGCGTCTGTATCCTTGCTTCTTAGGAAAGTAACAATAATTAATTTAAAACTTTTGTAATGGATGACCACAATGATTGTTTTTTGTTGTTTTACTCCCTTGTTGTAAATCCCCTCCCTCCCTCCCTCCCTCCCTCCCTCCCTCCCTCCCTCCCTCCCTCCCTCCCTCCCTCCCTCCCTCCCTCCCTCCCTCCCTCCCTGTGTCTTACACCCTCCCTCCAGCGATGCCCCAGTCCGGCCTGTTGGGGAAGTGTCGCAGACCTCGTACAGCTTTCACCAGCCAGCAGCTTCTGGAGTTGGAAAACCAGTTCAAGCTCAACAAGTACCTGTCCAGACCCAAGCGCTTCGAGGTGGCCACTTCCCTGATGCTGACCGAGACACAGGTGAGAGAGTGGGGATCAGGTGGCTGAGTGGCGAGGGTATTGGGCTAGTAATCCAAAAGTCCCTGGTTCGAACCCTAGCTGTGCCAAAAAAACTTTGTGTCCTTGGGCAAGGCACTTCACTCTACTTACCTCAGGGGGGAATGTCCCTGTACTTGCTGTAAGTCGCTCTGGATAAGAGCATCTGCTAAATGACTCAAATGAAAATGAGTGTGTGTACAAGCATACATGTACAGGTGTGTCCGTGTTTTAAAATAGATGAGTATAGGTATAAAAACATATCAGATGCACATGGTGTGGATGTGTGTGTACATAGTTGCAGTGTGGGAATGCATTTACGATGCATGATGTGCAATAGCATGTGTGTTGGTCTTCATCTACACAATAATCATAACAATAACAATGTTTCCTAATGGGACAAACCCGCAGTGTTTGTTACATCTGTGTGGTGTGTATGTGTGATTGTTGACTGACGTCACAGTACTGACAGGTGTGTCTTGTGCCCCGCCCCCTTTCACAGGTAAAGATCTGGTTCCAGAACCGGAGGATGAAATGGAAGCGAAGTCGTAAGGCCAAGGAGCAGGCGTCTTCCTCGGCTCAGTCAGACAGCGACCGGCCGCGTACGGGCAAAACCGCTGCCGACAAGCTGTTGGTCGGCAGCCGAGCAGCCAGTCAAGACGACGGAGGGGAGGAGCTGGACCTAGAGGAAGGGGAGGAGGAGGAAGAGGAGGAAGAGGAGGAACGCGGCTCCCAACATGGCTTCCCCGTTGCTATGGGTAACGGGGTGGGATTGCCGCATTCAGCCACGGACTTCATGCAGCGCACGGTGGTGGCCGAGCTGGGTTACAATCCCCACAGCCCCTTCACTGACGAAGAGCTGGAAGGTGTGGGCGGGGACAGGAAGATAGGGGCGGGGTTATGAACAACAACAAAAAACCACGCCCCTTCCCACAGGAAGTGCAGGATGACCATATCAGGTGTTTTCCAGTATGTTCTTAAAGACATTGGGCCAGTAAGGAGGAGACCAATTGTTTTGTGTATGTTTTGTGTATGATGATGCAGTATCACGTTTTTTTGGTGTGTCTGTGAGGGTTGTTGATAAAGTTGGACGATGTTGGAGTGAAATTTGCTCACCTCACTGAAAACGGAACCGGAATGTTGAGGACACACTCACACGTAGACAAACACACACACACACACACACACACACACACACACACACACACACACACACACACACACACACACACACACACAGACTCACAATTGATGTCAATTCAGCAGTGGCTGAATTAAATAACATAGGTATATTTCTGTGGCATGCCAAACGTTTTTTTTCTATAATTGTTTTTTATACATGATCTTCTCAGACCATATAGGTAGCCTGTCTACCCTGTTCTGTTGAGGAGATTACCCTGAAAAATAGGTACTTACAATGTGGCAAAGCACACTGGTTGTTTGTGCCCTTAATACAACAAAGTCCATCTTATCTTAGCCCCGCCCCCTGGCATGCTCATTGACAGCAATACCGCCTACGTCAAAAATCAGCCTCTCAGAATGATGGGTGACGTGTGAGTTATGTTCAAGATCGAAGGACTGTTTCAGACCGCTGCGGAATCAATAGCTTTTCACATACAGCTACTCCCCGGGAGAGAAGACATTGATTCTGAACGTTAATACAAAGAAGACGATGTTAAGAAGAAGAAAAAAAGACTGCAACGCTGTCATTTTGTCAAAGGTTATATTGGCAACTTCGGAGAACAGTGGTTTTCATGAACACTCTCTTACTTGTGAAATTGAACACTATCGTCCTTTTTTTGTTGCTATTGATGTGTACCAGTTCATTGTTGTTATTTAACCTCGTGTAAATGTGTCTAATTTATTTGAAATGAGTTGACGAAGAAAGGGAGAAGTTAATCGTATTTATCTGAAACTGGTCTATATGTTCTTGTCAGCGTCAAATAAAGATTAACAGTGAAAGTTGTTTGTACGGTATGAGAACAGTGTAGGTTGCAGTCTGTCTCCACAGCAAATAAAAACTCAAAGTGCAGTAGGAGTTCACACAACTTACAAATGTATATTAAAAAAAAACTTAGTCTAAAGCACACCATCCCCTTCAAATGTCAGGTGTGAAATTCCCTCCAGGGAAATGTGGAGTTTGGGAAGGAAGGGCACAGGAAGAGCTGGGAATGTGAGCGGTCCAGTTGGCCTGTAAATGCTTATCAGACAGACATACCAAGCCAATTTTTCACTTTCAATCTCACTTAATGGAAAATTTCCCCGAGCACTCTGTGTTACTTTCAACGACTTCCTGTATCTTGTTTTTCTTCCATGTTCCTGCCACCTTGATCGGCGTCTTAGATAATAGACAGGCGGACGAGGCATTCCCACTAAAACCTCTAAGCTTGCGGTGATTTACGGTCGAGGGGGGGGGGCTCTCAGATATGAATTACTCAGCCTGGTTTACTGATAGTCAAATAATTAAGTTAATGAATGGAGGGTAAAGTATTCTGGGTCCAATGGTGATGTCACCAGGGCCCATTTTAATTATTCGCCGGAGGAAGGAGAAGATGAGCGCGTGTGACCGAAACGGGGGTGTTTTATTAGGCATCCATGTTAGGGCGGTGATTAAATACTGGAATCGGAGGACACACACAGTATAACTCCTCGTTGTTCTGTCGGCCCGGCCCACAACACTGCGTTTATACAGTGATTAAATGTATTTTTAACTGGCCGGGCAGACGCTGGCTTGTCTCGTGAAATCGCTGGCATGGCCCAACTGTAGGGCTGAAAGAATCTATAAGAACTGATCCAGCATCAGTTTAGATGCAAGCTCTATGGAGGTTAGGGGTCATAGAAGGTCAAGGAAAAATGTCGGAGTCATGGCGTCACTGCCAGTTAGTCAAAAGTCAACCCATTAAACTCGGTTACACTGATCCTAGACCAGATGACCCAGTAAGTCAGAGTTTCATGTTATTATGTTTATGTGTACATTTCCTGAGAAACACAGCATTTCTTCATACAGACAGACATAATAGGCTGGGTCTGAACAGTAATACACAATAGTATCTTGTATCAACTAACTGTAGGCCTACTAATATAGGCATGTTGCTTGTCACAGGACCAGTGAAGAGGCCCTGTAGGTTCATTGAGATTATAAAGGGCCTAACTGCATTTGTGTGAAGTGTCAGCTGTAAGGCTCTCTGACACTTTACAAAAATCATAGATATTTGATGAGACAGAACGAACTGAACGAAATATGGAGATTACAGATTTTACTTCAATCTGACTTATTCCTGAATATCATTTTATTATCTTATTCCTGAATATTGCGTTAACGGGGTGAGATTTGTCAACCGTCAACCTGGCCGAACGTAGTGACGTAATTGATTACTTTGAGCTCGTGCGTGCACGTGAATTCTGTCATGCATGTTTGTGTTCCAGTGTGTAGATCTGTATGCCAACATGTTTGTATGCTCAGCCTGAGGCGTAGAAAGTAGGTCTAAGTGTGTGCAAAAATGTAGCTCCGTCTATTTTGTCTCACTCAATCACTCAAGGCAGCATTGAAATATCAATGCGACCCACACAAGTCCTCCAATACAAAATGGTTACCAGAAAGCCCATTTTCACGGTAAAATAAATAAATGGGTCTTTTTCACTTTGTCAGATTATAAATCGGGGACAATAACTTAGGCTGCACGACCCTGTAAAATATTTACACCCTGTAGTTTAATCAATCAGCAAAATGTCGAGCTCATTACGGAAATATGAACAGATTGTCCGTTCTTCTAAAGTAATCAGGCGTATTGGTTTAGGTTTCCCTTGGCCTTGTCTTGTCACTTAAGCTAATAGGAAGGTAGGGAATTGAGCGACGGGTGCAGTAAATTCACATCTGTCCCACTTTAACCGCTGTTCGAATGCATGAAAAAAGGCCAAGTTTTGGCTATAAAGTTTATTGAAATGGCCTTTCCCTGAAAAGTGGGGGCTGTATCCATGAGGGAGGTTTATTGTTGCGGGAAATATGTTACAGGTGCTTAAAAAAGCAATGATCACAACATCTCAACAATGTTTCTTTGTCATTGGGGCCCAATGTCATTCCACGGTGGAATGAAATTGATTTAACTGTGCTGAACAATAAACGAACGGGTTCCAAAAAATTATTGACAATATTTAGATCATAAGAAATGGGGCCGTTCAAGGGCGTTCAAGAGCATTCGTTTGAGAAAATCCTTCTAACTGTCTCAGAATGCAAGGTGAAGGGGCAATGTTGAAGAAGACCCCCCCCCCCATCTGGTCTGAACTACCCCCCATCTGGTCTGGGGTCCAGACCCCCATCTGGTCTGAACCCCCCCCGGTCCAGACCCCCCATCTGGTCTGGTCAGCTGCAGTTAAAAGTCGCCCTCTAGCGGTGAACCATGTCACGTGCGCTGCTTTCCCTGCGCAGCAACCAATCTTGTCCCACGTGCGTCCAAAAGGGGGACTGCCACATCCAAACAGGGGCGGGTTGGAATAAAAAGGAGAATATAAAACTTTGATCGTCCAGCTCACATGGTGTAAGTCAATGCCATCTTGGGGGAATCGTCACTCAACAAAAGTTAGACAGTTTTTCATCATCCAGAGCTTTTCATCTCAACATAATGGCCTCTGCTGAACTTGGTACGCTTTCTTTAAAAGTTTTTTTTACTATCTGCAACAACAAAAAAAGTTATCCAGCTAAATGTTACAGAGTTATACAGCTCTTTCATTATTTTAATACGTGCTAGTTAGCTAGCTGGCTAGAAACATTCGAATGATGATACAGCATTATGTTAGCGTAAAGGCTACTTAGCTGCTACCTAAAACACTGATTTTGTTTGATATGAACACATGTTTCATGCTGTATTACTTCCCCAGCACTCCTGAGTGTCTCTGATAAGACTGGACTGCTGGACTTTGCAAAACGTTTGGTGAATGTTGGACTGTCTCTGGTTGCCTCGGGGGGCACCGCCAAAACCCTGCGTGATGCAGGACTAGCAGTCAAGTATGCAACTTTCTAACCTTTATTTGACTATATTTTGATCTTAAACTGGTTCGTATAATCTGGGTAGTAATATCCACACAGTATGCATGCATTGTGCGTTTTGAAAAACATTGCTATCGCCACCCCCTTCCTGCTTTGTTGCACAGGGATGTGTCTGAGTTGACGGGTCACCCAGAGATGCTGGGAGGGCGGGTGAAGACCCTCCACCCTGCCGTGCATGGAGGCATCTTGTCCCGCAGGACCCCCTCAGACCAGGCCGACATGGAGAAACTAGGCTACAGTCTGGTCCGGTAAGGGCCCACACACACCTCAACTATGTCAGACCTTTAAGTAACATGGTCAGTATTGCAGTTTAATGAGTTTACATTTTGGGTTGTAAATGGTCTGAGTCAGTATGCACGTGATGCACAGCTCGAGATCTGGCACTTGACCATGCAGGCCCACGCGGGAGCACGCGAGCTAATCTGATAACTGGTTAATTGAAATGATACCGCATCCCCTTAATGAGCCTCACATGCTGCTGGTTCAGAGAGGGCAGGTTTACAAACTGGTAGATGTTTGGCAGAATTTTTTGGGGGGGCATCTAATGTTTTTTTTAATATATAAATTGATGGTGGGGTTTGAATTCATGTCTTTATAGTTGAAATAGGAATGTATTTCCATGTAATAAAAAAATAAATGTAGGTTTCAGATACGGTTATCTCAGATTTGAACAGTAAAATTCAGATCCTGCTTTGTCCAGGGTGGTGGTGTGTAACCTCTACCCATTCGTGAAGACCATCTCTGGCCCTGATGTGACTGTAGAGGACGCTGTGGAGCAGATAGACATTGGTGAGCGTGGAAGGCCTATGAAGTCACACATCACACACTAGCCAAGAGACCAACAGCAGTATCGCTACATGTGACTTGTCAGTGACAGAGGCTACCTGTGGCCTCACCCATTGCTGCCAACTCTAAAGCATTTGATTGGTTCCTCAGCATGTGTAACCAATCAAATGCGTGCATCTTATGGCTAATGTGAGAGTTGACAGTGCTAATTTCCTGTGATTGAACTGGTATGGATGGATGAGGATGGGATATTTGTTTTATCTGTTGATTAGCCTGTCAGTCTTCGTAGCCATGTGATTACGACCGTGACCTCTTGACCCCTGTGTGCAGGTGGCGTTACTTTGCTCCGCGCGGCGGCCAAGAACCACGCCCGCGTCACCATCGTGTGCGATCCTGCCGATTACCCGCTGGTTGCTGCAGAGATGGAGGGGTTGAAGGACAAGGACACCTCTTTGGATACCCGTAAGATGTTGGCCCTGAAGGTAACCATAGTAACTGTACTGGAGGGGGAAGGGGTTCTTGCCATGTCCCACTATAATATTGGTCTTGATGCAACAGTAGCGCCATCTGCTGACCAGGATGAAGATTACATTTGGTGTTGTTCCCTCCCCCCTCCCTCACAGGCCTTCACCCACACAGCACAGTACGATGATGCCATCTCCGACTACTTCCGCCGTCAGTACAGTCGAGGCGTATCCCAGCTCCCCCTGCGTTATGGCATGAACCCCCACCAGGCCCCTGCTCAGCTCTACACCCTGCGCCCCACCCTGCCGCTCACAGGTACACCTCCGGCCCACCCAAACACACACACACACAATCACCTTTTACTGAGTTTCAAGGTTATAGTATGCCAATGTAACCCTCTTTCTCCTTTCCCTCAGTGGTGAATGGGTCTCCAGGCTTCATCAACTTGTGTGATGCTCTGAACGCCTGGCAGCTTGTCAGGGAGCTGAAGGCTGCTCTAGGCCTGCCTGCTGCCACGTCCTTCAAACATGTCAGCCCTGCTGGTGAGCGTTCCAGAGACGGGAAGTAACAGCCCTGCTGGTGAGCTTTCCAGAGACGGGAAGTAACAGCTCTTTATCAAATCCTTGTGCCTGTCTAGGGGCTGCTGTGGGAGTTCCCCTGACAGAGGATGAGGCCAAGGTTTGCATGGTGCACGACATGCTGAGTGACCTCACCCCACTGGCCACAGCATACGCCAGGGCCAGAGGTACTGCTGGTCTTTCCTCTCTGCCTCTCCCTCCCTGTCTTCTCTCTCTCTCTCTCTCTCTCTGTCATCTCCCCCTCACATCTTGTCTCTCTGTCCTTCAGGTTCTGACAGGATGTCCTCGTTTGGTGACTTCATCGCCCTGTCTGATGTGTGTGACGTCCCCACGGCCAAGATCATATCCAGAGAGGTGTGTGTGTGTGTGAGAGTCACATTAAGAATTCACTGAAATGTCCTGTTCCTCACCGCCCTCCACGTCTCTCTCGCAGGTGTCCGATGGCATCATCGCCCCTGGTTACGAGGCAGAGGCTCTCAGGATTCTGTCCAAGAAGAAGAACGGGAACTACTGTGTTCTCCAGGTACAGACCTCACACACACACACACACACACACACGCGCGCTTTGATCAATTCAGGGTTGATGATTACAAAGGAATGACCACCATAGTGTTCTGAAAATTGTCTTGAGTTTATTGATGGACTAGCTGTGTGTGTGTGTGTGTCAGATGGACCCAGCCTACGAGCCAGACGAGGCTGAGGTCAGGGTTTTGTTCGGCCTCCACCTGAAACAGAAGAGGAACACGGCGCTCGTGGACAAGCAGCTGTTCACCAACATCGTCTCCAAGGGCTCTGTAAGCTCATTCATCGCCACGGCTACCATTATGACTGGGGGGGAGGGAATCACATTTACCAATGTGTGTTTTCACTCTGGCTGTAGCTGTGGACAAGCTGAACTGTACTGTGCCTAAAGTTGACCTTTGCTTGACCTCACCAGCTGGGAGGGAATGCAGTGCGTGACCTCATCGTGGCGAGCATCGCTGTCAAGTACACCCAGTCTAACTCCGTGTGCTACTCCAAGAACGGCCAGGTACGGAGGGAGAGGGGTGCAGGGGGGGGGGCAGGTGGAGGAAATAAGAATTGTTAGATTGAATAGATTAGCCTTGTGACAGTGGGGCTAATGTGTGTGTGTGTGTGTGTGTGTGTCAGGTGATTGGCATCGGGGCAGGACAGCAGTCTCGTATCCACTGCACACGCTTGGCAGGCGACAAGGCTGATAACTGGTGGCTGAGGCATCACCCTCGCGTGCTGGGCATGCGCTTCCGGAGCGGCGTGAAGCGGGCCGAGATGGCCAACGCCATCGACCAGTACGTCAGCGGCACCATCGGAGAGGTAGGCTGCCCGAGGTCAGGGGTCACAGATGCCCCATGTACAGCCATGACTCAGACTAGCCAAGCAAGTGTTTGTCTCTCTCTGTATCTCTTCCTGTCTCTCTGTGTGAGTATAACCACATGTCTCTCCAGGGCCCAGACCTGGCAGCATGGGAGGCCATGTTTGAGGAGCTTCCAGAGCCCCTGTCTGAGATGGAGAGAAACAACTGGAGGAGCTCCCTGCAGGCTGTGGCCCTCAGCTCCGACGCCTTCTTCCCCTTCAGGGACAACGTGGACCGTGCCAAACGGGTCAGTGAATACACACACACACACACACACACACACAGACCCGGGGCCCGTTCTTCGTACGTCGCTAACTCAGTTAGCCGGATTTGATTGTTGGCGATTTGGCATGATCTTGGATCATTTGATTCTTCGAAGCTCATCCTAGACTTGTCGTCATAGCAACAGGTCCGTAAGCTCAAACCTGCTCGGGAGCAGGTTTACTTCATGTAAACAAGATTAGATTGAGGCGTTATAAGCGGAGGAGATAGGGAAGTCTGTCGCAGCCTTACGCGAGCAACCTCTTGCGGAAGGTGGAAGAATAATTTGCAGAGCTTTTCAAATTAATCGGGTATTGCGGGATAAAGTGTAATTGTTGAGAGATACCGTTTTTTTCAGCATTTTTCTTTGTGGCTGTTATAAATAGACAAACACATCCTTTAACAGTGGTTTTTAAAAGGGAGGAAAAATAAGTGGCTTTTAAAAAATAAAGACAGTATGAATTAAAGGCTACCATTTTGTAGAATATTCTTGTATTTCACTTTTACTTTAATTTGTCTGCTACTTTTTGCCAGCCCACTCTCATGGCATTTGCAAACTTTGAGGTGTTCCCTGTCGTTTTAAATAACGACTCAAATTCGGCATAATCTTCCATTAAAAGCTCTTGTTCTGATTGGGAGAAAAAGTGGGCACGTTCTTTGGCCATGCTGAACAGCCAATAGCAGCGTTGCTGATCAATGTTTCTACTATCGATACATATCCCCTTTTAAGCCAACACATGATCGTATCCAGTGATACTAATCATACACAACAGGTTTGTTCGAAGAACCCAGTTAGCCGGATCATGATTCGCACGATGAAATCATCTTGGATGTGTCATTTGATCTCGGATGTAGTAAGCGACGTACGAAGAACGGGCCCCAGGACTCTTCATTCCCTCCCCTATAGAGGAGCTAACCTCCAGTGCCTCTCCTCCTTCTCCTCCGCAGAGCGGTGTGGAGTACATCGCTGCTCCGTCCGGCTCCACGGCTGACGAGGTTGTGATCAATGCCTGTAACGAGCAGGGCATCACTCTGGTGCACACCAACCTGCGCCTGTTCCACCACTGAACACACACACACGCTCAACACTACCAATAAATCAACACGCACACAAGCTTTAACAAGGTTGCTTTGACGTTGATTTACTGACACACTTGGAACATTCCAGTTACGTACACAGAATTGTGTTTGTGTTGCACACTCCTCCTCATTCCTGGTGAGCGACTGCAGTTGCAGATGTTGAAACTGTTACTCTGATAGGTCAAGGATTTTTGAGCTAGACAAATAAACTAGACAAGTATTGCATCTTACTGAAACGGTCTGATTTATTAATTATTTTCATCTAACCTTTCTTTTTGAGTTTACATAAATCCAACAAAATGTAATCAGTCTAAGCAGCTTATTAGCATGTTAAAAAAAGACACGATCATGAGGTTCTCATCAACTTTATCAAAACCCAGGGAACATTTCTTTTTAAACAGTAGCAACAATTCTGGCACCTCAAGTACAAAAATAGAACAGAAGATTCAGCACAACATCCTAGCTCTCATTCAGTCGACGTGCTGGGATTTAAAGGGGATAAATAAAATCAAAGCATTTTAGGAAAAACATCAGTAGGTGTAAATCACTACACACAGTGCTAGCCCTGCTAACAACACAGGCTACAGGAATGGGGGGGGGGGGGGTTGGAGGGGGGGGGGGTGGAGCGAGGAACCAACAGTTTTATATACGTTCATGGACAAAACACCTTGACATTTCTGGTACAACATTCTTAAAAACAGTGCTTCATTTCAGGCAGATTAGCTTCACACACTCACAGAAGGCTTTTATCCTTTGAAAGCATTTGGGGGACACAAACACAATTTATGGTGTAAGACAAATCACAAATATGGGATAAGAACTACAAGCAGAAAGGATACTAGAAGAGAAATTCACAAGAAATTTTAAGGCAGTGAAAGTAGAACACTGACACTAATAATGATAAAAGTAAAACCAAATCTCATCTTTAACTGACACTCCTATCTAGTGACTCCCTCTATCTTTGGTGTTCAGGCATCTTTGCTGTGCTAAAGGACGGTAGGTTGCTAAGCTAATCAGGGAAGCCTTTAGGTCAACTGTAAGATGGGCATTTTGGGTGGGATGCCCTCAGCAACGCACTGATTGGCTGATTGTCACAAACAGGAAGTCAGGTCTCTGGCAGGGACGGACAGTGCCCAAATGGGGAAGCCAATCAGGACGAGGGGAGGACGATGTTTACTCGTGAGGATTCTGACCCATGATCGCATCTGCCATGAGCCCTGGCTGTAGACACTCGATTGGGCAATGAATGTTCTAGAACACAGAACAAGAGATACATGTGAGTTAACATAATTTTTTTTGTTACAAAAAGCTTACACGGTCAAACTCAAATCATGTTCTTTCAAAGACCAACAGATCTGAATCGCCTCACGCACGAAATACAACAACGTTCCTACATCCTGCCTTATAGACACGAAAAACAGGAAGTCGGCAGTAACCACGGTAACATGTTCGATGCGCTCCCCACCTTGCGGAGGGTGTTGTCTCCGTATCTGACTGGCTGCAGCAGGCTGGTGTCCACCTCAGCGCCTGGTCTGCGGCAGTTCTCACAGCGCCAGCCCTGACACACACACACACACACACACACACACACACACACACACACACACAGACAGGTTAGAGCACAGAAAAACACTTCAGCAGAGTCATAATCTCGCTCACAACATACCATATGCTATAAGTACACACACACACACAGGTGTGACGTACCTGTTGTCCTCCGTAGCAGGTGCAGGTACAGATGGCTCCCAGATACTCCTTCTGCCACTGGTTTCCAACCTGGTACATCTTCCCATCGTCATAGCAAGTGGATTCATCTACAGACACACACACATTAATATATATATATATTGGATAAAAGCGTCTGCTAAATGACTAAATGTAATACAACTATATATACATATATACATACAGTACATACACACATACTACATATGACAGGGGGCTAAGACCCTAGCAGGGACATAATAATGACTTAAATGAGCCAGAAATTATATTCACACGTTCCATTATCTCAAACATCTTCGTTAATAAATCAGCAAGGCTTAATTGGTTTCACTGTTGACCTATCACAAGGCACTGGGCGGGACTTACGTGGCTCGCACTTGAACTCTCCCTTGCCGTTCCCCAAACAGGTGCAGCTCATCATGTGTCCGTTATCCGCCTGGCGCTCCCACTTGTCACCGATACGGTAGTTGTTACCGCCGTCATGACACCACTCTTAAAAATTTTTAAAAAGAAAGCTTTACAGTATTTGCATTACAGTTAGACAGTCACGATGTATTCAGAATTACCAGAAAGGATTCATAATATCATAATATATAGATTTTACTAAACATTTCCTCAGTGTTTGTAAACTGTTGGACACATCGGGTGAATTAAAACTCTTACTGGAAGAGTCACATCTGAAATGTCCGCTGCCCAGGCCGAGACAGCGACACCACAGCTTGAAGCCGGTCTCAGACATCCGCTCCCACTCGGCCCCAACATCGTGATAAGTGGCGGTAAATGTATCGTAACATCTGTCCTGGTTGGACTGGTCACCATCTTGCACTAAAAGAAGAATATAAGATAGTCAGAGGCTTTGCAAAGTGCAAAGTTCAAACTTTAGATCAGGGGTGTCAAACTTGTGCCATCGCGGGCCAAGAGGGTGCAGGTTTTCGCGTCAACCAAGCCCTTACACCAGCTGATATCAATAACGAGTTTGATTTCACTAAGTGGAGAAACTCGTTAGTGAAATCAGCTGGTGTAGGTGCTTGGTTGAAACGAAAACCTGCACCCTCTTGGCCCGCGATGGCACGAGTTTGACACCCCTGCTTTAGATGGTGGTTCGTCACTTACGGCTGTTGCCGGCGGTGACAACCTCCTCTAGGATCTTGTGCGTGTGCGTCCCCTTCAGGGCTTCCACGATAACGTTGTAAGAGGCTCCAGAGGTGAGACCGACCAGAGTGGCACTGGTAGAGGTGCCTGGAATACGCATCTGATGGAGGGAGAGGGGCAGGGAGGGTTTGGGAAAGAGAAGGAGGGGGTGTGTGAAAAGACATTTTCGATCTATGAATCGAAAGAGATTGGCAGTCCTGAGGTAAGGCTGTACAGATAATGTCTGTAAAAGATGGGAGTCTTGGTGCTGTCGGTTAGGGCTTGCCTCAGGGGGAATGTTCCTGTACTTGCTGTAAGGCGCTCTGGATAAGAGCGTCTACTAAATGACTGAATGTAAACCAGATATATCCATTTCTCCATTCCCCCCACCCCGGGTGGCTGGTCCTACCTTAAACATCTTCTCTTCCGTGTGAGTTAGAGGGTTGCAGGACACCAGGTAGGCGCTGCTCTGCACGTACGGCTTCCAGGAGATGGTGGTCTGGGTCTGGGCCTCCTGGGGAGATCCTGTCTCGTTCTCTGGGAAACCAAATGGAGAGCCAGGCACGTTCACCCTCACCACCCTGTTGCCCTCCGCGTCGGGCAAGGGCACGTACACCAGGGCCCTCTGGGGCCCGTAGGGTGTCTGAGGGTGCCTGTTGTTGTTGTATTCCGTGTACTCCACGTTCTGCCCTTGCCCCGGGACTTCCTGCCCTCTGGTGCCCACCAGCTGGACGCTGTTGTCCGTGTCGCCTGATGTGACCTCGGGCACGTCCAGGATGCTGGGGCGGCCAGGCCGGTTGGGGAGCGGCAACTCAAGCAGAGATTCCGGTTCTGGTGCGGCAGAGAAGGGGTTAGGAAGCAAGCTAGTTAGCTCTGAAGGGGATTAGGGGTCAGGGGTTGGGGGCATAGGAATTAGGTAGCTGCAGTTGCACAAATCAATCAGTAGGGGGCTGTTGTATTCACAGCCACATGTCTGGCGATTCTGACTGCACTGCCACGGTTTTGATTGTGGTTTCCGTCGCTCAGCCTTGATTTACTGCCGTCACTTAGCTTTCAGACACAGCATCAGGAGGCACTCAGAGTGAGAGGCAGAGATTTTATCACAGCACCGTTAGAACTTGTAAATAAAGACTCTGTTGAGGAACGCTGCAGCAGATTCAGCTGAGGAGAACCCATGCTAAGACTCGCCAAAGTTCTTTTTTTTTGGTATCTGTACCATTCAGATACCAAAAAAATAAAGAATTTTTGGGCCCGCTTCCTTTTGAACGCCTTTGAGTGTGTGTGTCATTGTGGTTCTACCCGGTCATAGTATGTTTGTATGTGTTGTCCTGTGCTCGTGGGCCATGTTGGCTTGTACTCACGGGTTCTGGCAGTGCCTCTCAGCGGGGTGCTCATCTGAGAACCCTGGAGGGCGATGATCTTGATGATGTACTCTGTGTTTGGTCTCAGTCCTGGGGAGGGAGGGAGGGTCACAGAAGGATGTTTTTAGGTGAGAAGTTGGAGGTGTAGAGGATGGAGAGATGAGGACAAGTTGGAGATGAGAGATTGTTTGGTATTTTGGCCTGTTCTACATTTAGTCTTAACCAGCTAGCTAGATTAGACTCTGTGTCATTAAAAGGAGGCTAGGGGGCAGCAGGTGCAGTACCACGTACCAGGGATGGTGGCGTAGTTCTGCCCGGCATGGGGGGGTAGGCTGATCTCCTGAGGTGCCCTGCCTGCCTGCTCGTACGTGACGTGATATCCTGTGATGTGTGTGGCGGGGGGCTCCCAGGTGAAGGAGATGGAGTTGGGGGTCAAGGAGGTGAACTGCAGGTTGGTGGGAGCCTGGACAGCTGGCTTAGCTACACACACACACACACACACAAACGGGTCAGACACTGTACTAGACTCTTGATACTTTTCTGAGTCTGTGTGGAGTGTGTGTGTGTGTGTGTTCTTACCAGTGGTGACAGTGAGAGAGAAGGGGGCACTCCGGGCGTTGCCGTTCAGAGTGTAGAGGTTGATGGTGTAGGTGGTACCAGGCTCCAGACCTGGGGAAGTTCAAACAAACTGATCACATACAAGGGTTCAGGTGAGGGTGTTGATGGGTAATGTAGTCCAGTGTACCAGTGAGGATTTAGACCTGAGTGCTGATGGGTAATGTAGTTCAGTGTACCAGTGAGAATGTAGGTGTTCTGCTCTCCACTGATGGTCTTCTTGACAGACGGGCGGTTGACCCCGAGGGGCGTGGCCTCTATGAGGAAGCCGGTGATTGGCTCGAGCTTAGAGCGCCAGGTCAGCGTGATGGAGGAGTCCTTCACGTCGTTGATACGCACCCGTCTGGGAGGACTGATGTCTGCGGAGGGAGGGAAGGAGGGATGTGGAGGAGATGGGAAAAGAGAACCGAATGAGAAACATGGAAAGAAGGAGAGAGAATATTAAGTACAATTTGTGATGAAAGCAGGTGTGTGTGTGTGTGAGTTCCTTACTCTCGAGTGTGGTGACCTCTCCCTCTAGGGGTCGGCTGGTGACGGAGTTCTTCAGTGCGTAGACCTGCACCACATAATGGGTGGCCACCTGCACACACACACACACGCACACAAATCACGGACATGAACAAAACTCCACACACCGTATTCACCCTCATGGTTAATGTCTCTGACTGTTACCATGAGTCCAGACACTGTGGCTCTTGTGGTGTCCGGGGCGATGTTCATCTCCTTGGTGGGGCCGTTGTTGTTCTTGGGGTTGACCACCACGCGGTAGCCGGTCAGCCTGGCGTTAGGAGCCCGCCAGCTGACGGTGAAGGTGGCGTCTCCCACCTCAGAGATCACCAGGCTGGTGGGGGCGGGGATGGCTGGGTAGGGGCGGAAGGGGGAGGAAGAGGTGAGGAAGGGGTGAGGAAGAGGTGAGGACCTGTAGCGGGTGTCTGGCCCACCTCCTCCCATCTGTGGCTTGAGAGTGTACCTGTAGCTACCTGTGTGTGTACCTATAGCCTGTGTGTGTGTGTCTGTGTGTACCAATAGCTTGTATGTGTGTGCCTGTAGTCTGAGTGTGTGTACCTGTAGCCTGTGTGTGTACCTGTGTGTGTGTGTGTACCTGTAGCCTGTGTGTGTGTGTGTACCTGTAGCCTGTGTGCCCACCAGCGGGGTGCTGGGGGCTCCTCCGTGGAGGGCGATGACCTTGACAGTGTACTCTGTGCCAGGGCGGAGCCCCCGGAGGAGCACGCTGCTATCCTGGCCGCGGGGGGCCGGCCGCAGCTCTCTCTCGCCCTCCTCAGGGCTGGAGTAGAGCACGCGGTACGACGTCACCGTGCCGTCGGGGGCTTCCCAGGTGATGCGCATGGAGGCGGAGTCGACCTCGGAGAAGGAGAGGTCTTTAGGACGGTCCATGGCTGGAAGGAGGGAGAGGAAGGGGGAGGGAAAGGAAGGGGGAGGGAAAGGAAGGGGGAGGGAGACGATTCAAACAAACAGACAATGACAGTAAATGAGCCCCTAGCTTCATTTCGGTTAGTATTGATTTATCTTTCCCTTTCTCTTTCTCTCTCTCTCTCTCTCTCTCTCTCTCTCTTTCCCTCCCACTCTCTCTCTCTCTCTCTTTCCCTCCCACTCTCTCTCTCTCTCTCTCTCTCTTGCTTGCTCTCTCTTTCCCTTCCTCTCTCTCGCTCACACACACACCTGTGATGGCGTTCTCCACCACAGGGGCGGATGGTTCTCCGTTGGTTCCCAGAGCGTACACGCTCAGAACGTACTCCACAGTCGGCATTAGACCGGTGAACGTCATCTCTGTCTGTTCTGTAAACAACAACAACAACAACCACAACAACAACGTCAGACACACCAAAACAACACCCATACACCCACAGAGACTTTAATTGATGCTCGGAAAGTTCTGGAAGGTTCCAGTCTTACCAGGGGCCACCACCTCAGAGAAGGATGGTCCCTGTCCGTTCTTGGGGATGCTGGTGACCCGGTAGCCCTTGATGGGGCCCTGGCCCGGGGACCAACGCACCGTGAGGCCGTTGTCCTTCACGTCTGTCACCTCCATGTGGGTGGGAGACTCCACCTCTGGGGGGGAGAGAGAGAGGGAGGGTGGGGGAGAAGGGAGGAGAGGGAGAGGAGACAGAATGGTATCAGATTCCTAACAAAACAAAAATGGATCGGAATTTAAACTTCGAAACAGTTATCAGTGCTGCAGTGTTAAACACGCACACACACACACACACACACACACACACACACACACACACACACACACACACACACACACACACACACACACACACACACTGGCTCACTCACCGGTCTTGTGTCTGACGTAGATGGGGGTGCTGGAGGCGGGGCTGTCGCCTCTACCGCTAACAGCATAGACGGTGATGGTGTAGTCAGTCCCGGGGTTCAGGTTAGAGATGGTGGCGTGGGACTGAGAGCCAGGGATAGTGAACTCCTGAGGAGGAGATTCCCCACCTGGAGGGAGGGAGGGAGGGAGGGAGGGAGGGAGGGAGGGAGGGAGGGAGGGAGGGAGGGAGGGAGGGAGGGAGGGAGGGAGGGAGGGAGGGAGGGAGGGAGGGAGGGAGGGGATGAAGCATATAAAGGTTAAGAATGTTGACAGCTCAAAGTAAAGGACTGGGTTTAAAACCTGTTTGTGTTTGAACGAGCACCACCAGGGGCACCACCAGCTGACACACACCTGTCTCTCCGTGGGCGATCCTGTAGTACCTGACCGTGACAGAGGGGGCGTCCCAGCGGATGGTGATGCTGGTGGGGGTAGAAGACTGCACCTCCAGGTCAGTGGGAGCATCGGAGACTGGGGGACAAACAAGCTCAAATTACACCCAACACCAGATAACATGACATGAAAGAAGTGTCTCATTCTAAAGCTAAACAGCTACAGGATCTTGCGGCCTGGGCGTGTGTGTTTGTTTGGCTTCCTGGGAGAGAACAGAAGAGATGTGGGGATGTGAGGAAGCTTCCTGGGGTGTGACAGATGGTGGTCAGGGGGACTCACTGGTGGCCTGAGTTCCGCTGAGGGGTAAGCTCTCCTGGTTGCCGCTCACGGCGAACACGTGGATGAGGTACTCTGTCTCTGGAGCCAAGCCCGTCAGGGTGAAGCGGGTTCGGGTCGGGGGCAGCCTCTCATCCTTGGCCCTGCCTCCGCTCGTCATCTGGTACCGGATGCGGTAGCCGGTGATGACGGACTGTGGCGCCTGCCAGTGGACAGTGAAGGAGTTGGTGAACACGTCAGAGAAGTCCAGGCCGGTGGGGGAATCCAGAGCTGAGGAGAGAGACACACACACAAAGACACACACAGACACACACACACACACAAAAGCACACACGCACACATTAAAGTTTAATCCGAGAAGCTTGAACTTGGTGCAGCCTCTGGCTCTCTGTGACCCACCGTACTGAAGGTGAATCACACAGCAGAAGGCTTAAAGCAGCCGGCCTCCTTGTTCAGACTCACTGGTTCTCTGTGTTCCTGACACCGGTTTGCTCTCCCTCTCCTCGTACACACACACCACGCTCACACGGTACTCTGTGTTGGGCATCAGGTCTGCAAGACATCAAACAGGAGGATAAGGTGAGAGCATGCCTACATCCCTCCTTCCCTCCCTCCTTCCCTTCTTCCCTCCCTCTCTCTTCCCTTCCCCTCCTCCGAGCTGTCCAATCAGGAGACTTACTTTGCAGGAGGAAGGTGTTGGTGGCACCGCCCACGTTGAGCTCCTTGACGTCGGTGTCGTCGGTGACCGGGTGGTAACGGATGACGAAGCGCGTGATGTCACTCAGGGTGGCGACGCTGGGCACCGTCCAGGTGACCCTCATGTGGTCCGGGCCGACGCCACCGAAGTTCAGGTTGGTGGGGGCTGGTACGGCTGAAGAGAGGGGGTGGGGGAGGGAGGGGTTAATACAGGTGGGAGAGACTGTTCCGATGGGATTCTATTTAGAATGTCCAACCCCATCGTCTAGATGTGTGATAAATAGAATAGAACACCCCTGATTACATTGATTTAGGTTCTGATCTGATCGGAAATTATTTCCTCATTGGCTACATGTGTTATAACGGAATAGAAAACGTTGAATTCAATTAAGGACAGTTTTGGTCAATAGTGTGTTAAGTAGAGGGTTCATGAGTGTTAAACGTCAAGGTGAAAAGGGACATCCACGATGACACAGGGCTGGAACCTGCATGTCCAGAGAGACACAGACAGGAATGTTAAAAGTTACACTTAATATACTCTTATACTCTATCACGAACGTTGTTAAGCGCTCTCTGTCTCTGTCCTGACCTCTGATATTATCTCAGTCTATATACACTTGACAGATGATACTGACCGAATAACTTACCAAAAGTAAAAAACCTTTAGTGAAGCAACAAGTCCTTCAAACCAACAAATGTTTTTTTGTTTTTTTTACAACAAATTGTTCGACATGGAACTTCAAATTGTTCTCTAAAGTAGTATATTTGTTTAAATGTTGTTGTTTTTTTAAAACAAATATATATATTTTTGGGCCTAAATTTAATGTTCTCCCACCCTCGCCCCTAGAGTTAAAGTGGTCAAATCACCGGGGTATGTCTGCTTTGTAACCGCAAACGGCTCGCTCTCGCCTTCCTCCATCACCGTGACGATGACGATGTCATAATCGACACCGGGCTCCAGCCCGCGCACCGTGTAATAACCGCTAGCGGCGTCCACCATGTCCTGAACGATGGGCACAGTCTCGCCGGACGCCATCACCGTTATCCGATAACCGGTAATGGAGGAAAAGTTGCGTGGAATCCAACGCAGACCAATGGTGGAGTCGGTTACGTCAACAAACTTGACGTTGTCTATCGTGGGCACGTCTGAAAGGGTTAAGTTGTGGCCGAGGAGCAGGCAGAGATAAAACATACATCAGCCAAGATTGAGTTAATTAACAACAAGCAGGTCAATTACATTCCCAAAGCACAGGAAGGTGTAGCCATGCTAGAACAGTCCATAGATTGGACAACAACAACAAAAATTACGTAAGATCATAAGATACATTTCACATTTCTTACATTTGTGTTTCTTCATTTAAGTGTAAGCCCATAGTCATGCAGGGCGTGCAAACTTCAGTTATGGTTGAAGTGTCAACCAAACTTGCACAGTCATGTAACATTAGGATACAGTTCAGCCAATGAGCAAGTTAGTAGCATAGTGTATCCAATTAAAGTTTCATAAGGAAACAAATGATACACAATGATAATAGAAGAAAAAAGGAATTAAGTTTGATTCGTTTAAAGAACCCATCAACATAGTGAGTTAGTGTTCTTGAACCAGGCAATACTTCAGACAGACTGAAGATTGTGTTTTTTAAGGTTTAAAGTTCCAGGAAAATATCTGTTTTTATATAAATGGTACCAGAAGGAAATGGGTTGAATCCCAAAGTAGAACATAAAAAATATGAGACTTAAGGATGTCTGAAACTGGTCCACCTTGAAAGCTTCCTCGTATTTTCCTGGCCAGTGAACAGACTGAAAGCCAATTCATTCTCAGTCACACACACACACACACCCATAAATCCAACCAATGACAGTCATATTCCGAGGATTGAACTCAAATATGCTCTCTGCTAGTCAACCACAACATGTACCGTTAAACCAAAGCCGATCCACCGTTTAACTCGAGCACTGTTATTTTGTTATGCGTAAACATCTTGAGGAAAAACTGGGTTGATAGCGGGCTAATGAAGCTCCATCTTGATCAACTGCCAAACCAGGGAGAAGTGAGGGGGGTGGGGGGAGAGGGTTAGGGAAAGAGAGAGAGAGGAAGACTGGACAGGATCTCTACCTTGGCTGACCGTGCCGGACACAGGCACGCTCTCCAGGTTGTCCTTGACAGTGTACACGCTGACATTGTACTCCACCCCTGGGCTGAGGTGCTCCAGGACGCACGAGTTCTGATCCGGCTGGATGAACTCCTCCAGAGAGTTTCCTCGCTGCCCATTGGTGGGCGTGCATGTCACTCTGTAGCCTGTGAAGTCTGAGGGGGCGGGACGTGGTGTCCGGAGGGGCAAAGAGTGGAATGTTAAAAAGATTAGAGAGACAAACAGAAAGAAAGAAAGAGAGAGAGAGAGAGAGAGAGAGAGAGAGAGTAACAGGAGGAGGAGGGTCAGTATTTACCTGGTGTTTTGGTGCTGCCCCATCGGACGAGCAGCTCACCAGTGTTGGTGTTGGACTGCAGGGAGAGATCGGTGGGGGGAGATAGAGCTGGAGGGGGGAGGAGGGGCGAGAGAGGTAAACACAGTCACGTTAGTCTCAACGCTACGTTCATCAACATCAACTGTTTCCGTCAAAAACTACAAATCCCAGCGCATGCTTTGTCCTCCACAGTACAACAGCTTCTCTTTTCATTCAAAATTGAGAAGGAATCGCGAACAGTGAGAGCGTTTCAGGAGAACCGTTTTCTTACGGGTGACAACTTTGCCGGTGATGGGTTTGCCGCGGTTCCGTCCGTTGACGACAGGTTGGACGCTGTAGGCGTAGCCTGTCCCCGGGGTCAGCCCCGACACGTAGACGGTACCCGAGTCAGAGGTCGCATCTCTGGGAGACTCTCCTCCCTGGCCGGGCCGCACCGACAGCTGGGAGGAAACAGGAAGAGAGACTCCGAGGTCAAGAGGTCAAATGGCAGAGGTCAAAGCATGAGAAGCTTGCGATGACTCGTGCAGGCGGTAC
Organism: Neosalanx taihuensis; assembly: GCA_030340665.1. Classification (NCBI taxonomy): domain Eukaryota; kingdom Metazoa; phylum Chordata; class Actinopteri; order Osmeriformes; family Salangidae; genus Neosalanx; species Neosalanx taihuensis. Next base: position 7,572,682 of record CM059305.1, read on the forward strand.
CTTGTAGCTGAACCTTGGAACTGGGGTCCACGTGATGATGATGGAGGTGTCTGTGACATCTGTGTTGAAGGGAGGGTTGTTTCCCATTTGAGGAGCTAGGGAGGGGGGGAGGAGGGGGGGAGGATGGGGGGTCATTAGTTAAACCCTGGTCAGTCAGGTGGCTGAGCGGTTAGGCCGTCGAGCTAGTGTATCTCAAACATGCTGGACAGATGTTCCCTGAGGAGTTCTCCTTTCCTCTCTTACTCACTAGTAGTGAAGTATCCAGTCACTGCCTCGCTGAGCACGTTGTCCTGCTCCGAGTGCAGTGAGGCGGTGTACGCTGTGTCCGGGCGCAGCCCCCGAAGAGAGTACTGGGCCACGCCCCCTGGGATCTTCTGCTGGGTGGGGGAGGAGCCTTCAAGGCTCAGGAAGAGGCGGTACCCCGTGACGCGAGCGCGAGGCGCCTCCCAGACAATCAGGGCGCTGTCGGAACCGACGTCGGTGAAGCGGATGCCGGTGGGGGCGTCCGGTTCTGGAAGGGGAAAGGGGGGGGGGCGGATTAAGATCAACAAAACGTTATTATGTGGGGTTGTGTTGGAAAGAGGTGTACAGAACTTGTGTTCATGTTTTGCTGGATAGCAATTTATTTTTGAAGATTTCATGAGAAGCAAGGGGAGGTGCTCACTGGTGGCTTTCTCTCCGACCAGAGGTTCGCTCTCCACCCCTCCGTTGATGGCGTAGATGTGGAAGCGGTAGAGGGTCCCGGGCTGCAGGTGAGTGATCTCTGCGTACGCGTTGGGTGACACTGGCAGGTGCAGGGGCTTCTGGGTAGTGTCACCAGGGATGACCGGGGTGAAGGTGACTCGGTATCCCGAGACTTCGCTGGGCGGTCCGGTCCAGGTGATGGTGATCTTCACGTCCGACACCTCGTAGAATTGCAGATCGGTGGGCGAGGGCACTTCCTCTGTGGACAGGAAGTTTGGGTCAGTCGGGTCAGGTGAGATTAAAAGTTAGGTTGTATTCGGTTTTTCCTCATGCTGGTCTTAAAAAGTGAAACAAAGACATTTCTAACCCTCAACGCAAAGCTAAGCTGATAGTTGACCCAACGCATTGGAAAAGACACAGGAAATGGAATTCAGAGAAATTCTATCCTCGCCTGAGGAATTTTCCAAGAAGTCAATCTGAGACAGCGAATCAGTTCTCAACAACTCCGACCCACATAAAGGCAGGAGGGCTGACTGAATGTCTACACTAAGGTGTGTGTTTGTTGCGTGTGTGTGTGTTTGTTGTGTGTCTATGTGTGTGTTTCCACACCATAGGAAGATAAATCAAATGGAGACGAAAAAGCTAATAAAAAAAGACCAGGCTCAGTTTTTATAGTGTGTGTGTGTGTGTGTGTGTGTGTGTGTGTGTGTGTGTGTGTGTGTGACATGAACCTGTCACCTTGCTACAGTCTTAGTATCTGTCTCCTGCATGAGTGGGTTCATGCTGTAGTGTTCCCATGAGCCCACATAAATACAATAGGGAACTGTGAGAATCAGCCGGACAGCTTTCAGCCTCACTTGGCCAATCCAAGTCTGAGGATCAAGAAGTACAATTGGCACAGAGGGTTTTCCCTCGAGCCAAATAGCCAATGGCCAACCTTGACAGGGTGGAGAGAAAACCAACCCTAGTTCTGCTTTGGCCTTACAAGGCAAAGACTTAGCCAAGCTCACAAGCTCGTCCAAACCAGCAGTCACTCAAACTCTGGCATGGGGCGCCGCGATCACTAAGAAATAACAAGACAGACAGTGACTTCATTTAGTCCAGAAAGTGAATAAAAGAGAGAGAGAGGGGGGTAAAGAGAAAGACTGTTTGTACTTACAACCCAAGATTTGTATGGATTTCTAGTTGTACAGATTTCTAGTTTCTACTAAATCTACTCTTAACTCAATTGTTAATGTATGGTGGATAGGCATCTGTTTGATTTAGCCCAGTCGATTCAACGAAATCAAGATCCAGTCTATTCTACTCGCTCTAGATCTACGGCAGGTCCAGGTGTGTACCTGGCTGGGGCTCTCCTGCGGTGTTGACCTGGACGAACACAGGCGCGCTCTCCTGGTTCTCCTCCACGGCGTAGATGCTGATGTTGTAGAGCAGGCCGGGTCGGAGGTCGCTCAGGGTCACGGAGGTGGCGGTGTCAGGCAGGGTCAGCTCTGTGCTGCTTCCTTCGATGGACGGAGTGTAGATGACTCTGTAACCTGGGAGGGAGAGGGGGAGGGAGAGGGGGGAGGGAAGGAGAGGGAGAGGGGGAGAGAGGGGACATAAGGGACATCAGGGGGGGATTGTGTAAAGAGAGCTAAACACACACGAAAGTTCACCCATGAACACGCTTATGCGAACGAGTTCGTTTTTCTTACCTAGTGAGCCTTGTTCATGTTTTGAAAGAACCTATGCAGGCTCACACACACAGTGCTGTCTCACCTGTGATGGGGGCCTGGGGTTTGGTCCAGCTGATGTGAATGGAAGTTTCCTCCACCTGGTGGATCTCATGATCAGTTGGGGCATCTGGGGCTGGAGGTGGAGAGGAGACAGAAATAACACTTGTCACCGTCCTGTGAATGTCCATGAAATACCACTGTAGTCCTGAAGAAAACTGATGTTTCGTGTGTCTGTAACTTTGTTAGTGTGGGTTTTTAGAAAGAAGTGTGGAGGGGGAAAAGTGGGGGGGGTGGGGAAGAAAGAAGGTGTGTGTGTGTGTTACCTGTGGTCTGGGAGGTGGACAGGATGAGGTTGTCTCCCTCAGGTGAGACTTCGTACACGTTGATGTTGTACCTGCGACCAGGCAGCAGGTCAGCGATGTTCACAGAGGTGGATGTTCGAGGCAGGTCTGGATGGGAGAGGCAGAGAGTTAGATCGACTCTCAGTCTATCCTGTTTGTCTGGAAACATTCTGACCGCTCAGCCATCTGTCTTGGCCCCCCCCCTTTCTTCCTCACCCAGGATCTTGGGCGTGGCTCCATCCTCGCTCAGCTCGTACTCCACCCTGAAGCCGGACACGGTGTCGGAGGCCGACACCCAGGAGATGACGAAGCTGTTGGAGGTGATCTCCGTCACCGACTCAGAAGTGTCCACCACAGCTGGGAGCTGGTTGGTCTCTCCTTCTGAGGTGGCGACTGGAGGGAGGGAGGGGAGAGCATTGAGATCAGGAGAGATACGTCCCCCAAAAAAACGAAAGAGACTTTGACACATAACTTCAGGTGATTGATCTTTCACCTGTTTCCATAGAGGCACTTACGAGAGCCGTAGGTGGTGGTGAAGTCGAAGCGGGTGACCTCACGGGTTCCGTAGCGCAGGATGCTGATGAGCTGCCCCTCGTAGGTGACCCCGGGCCTCAGGCCGGCGATGGTGTAGGAGTTGAGGTTCCCAGGGATGGTGACCTCTTTCCAGGGGGCGCGGGTGTTTTTCTAGAGGGAGAAGGAGGAGGAGGAGAGGGAGGGAGGGAACTTCAAGCGACGTCTGGGAAAACCTCACGCTGAATCAACAAGGTGTCGCTAAAGGTTTGGACAGGAGTCTCTTTCTGTCTCTCTCTTTTTCTCTCTCTTGCTCTGTCACTCTCTCTCTCTTTCAAGCCTCTGAAGTGCCCAGCGTGGGCTGAGACAGGTTTGGCAGTTTTGCCAGTCCGTCTTTTGGAAACCAGGACTTTTTTTCACACAGAAAAGACAGAATAAGAGAGAGAGTGAGGGAGAGAAATGGAGAGAGTGAGCGAGTGGTTGTGTTAATGGGTGGAGGGGAGAGTTGCTTGGTTCTTGAAAAAATACGGACTTAACAGGAAATGTGTTTAAATTCAGTTAGGAGATTGTAAAGATGAAAACGGTTGGTCAGATCAAGAGCGTTTCAAAGCCAGTTAGTGTGTTTGTAAAAGAGAACAAACCCTTTTTTTTCCTGACATTAGATTAGTCCCCCTCGATGTTAAAGGTCGTTCACAACAGTCCAGCAGTTTGTGTGTGGGTGGTTTAGTTAGAAGTTCAACCACCCTGTGCCCTCGCTTTCCTTACAGCGCTCAAACTTCAACAAACAGAATGAACAGTTTGTTCTCTTTCACAGAAAGTTCCAGAAACTGTTTGAACAAACCCTTCTGATGATTGACAGGGTGGATCAATATAAACTCAATCAGTTAGACAGTTCTGTGTGTGTGTGAGAGGTAGGTGTGGTTGTAAACAGGGCAGGACTCACCACTCTCCACTTGAGGATGTACTGGGTGATGTGGGCTGTGGAAGGTGGGTTCCACTGGATGGGGTGAGAGTTTGGCTGTTTCCCTGCCTCAGTGATGATCACCTGGACGGGGCGATTTCCTCCTGAAGGCGGACAGGGAGGAAAGATGGAGATGGGGATGGAGACAAAGAAAGACAAAAATCATAAGCTGTGATGAGTTGAAAACTGGGGTTCATCTTTCATCATCTACATCAGGGGTTGTCCAACCTTGTTTCTGAAGCTGTTACTGACCTGATTCAACACACAGCTAAATGTCAGAATCAGACACAGGAACTAATTATTGGTTCTTCATGGTCACGCCATACAGAGCAAACCTTTCCACTCCACCCCTGAACACCGGATCGTCTGTTGCCTGTAAGTCTCACAGCTCTGACCCCAAACCACCAATACACACACGCCCACGGCATTGTGGGTAACGTAGTCTCTTCAGTTTCTTTGCTGTTTGAAGTCCCACCAACGTGTTACTTTCCCCCTCACCCCTCTTCAAACTTCTACATCAGCACACAACCACACACACAGACACACACACACACACACACACCATTCTATCCTAGGTGAACTTAGAAGAGCTCAGAAAAGTCTGGGAATCGTTGGGACTCTTGAGGTGATGAAGGCCGTTTACCCAACAGTCACATTAGACAAACACACACAGATAGCCAGCGTGCACTTTGGACATTTACATTTAGTCATTTAGATTTACAAGAAGTACTGACTTGAACTGACTGACTGAACACTTGTTCCTGTTCAGGAGGATGAAGCAGACATGCTGCTGACAGGTGGACAGATGGGATTTCCTGCCTAGATGATGACTTGGTCCCCACTGGTAATTACAGACAGGAAGTGTGCGCCGGTGATAAATGTCCCCCCTCCCTGTTCAGGTCGCACCCTGCCCAGCAGGTTACTGCAACACCACTCAGTTACACAGTGGGGGGGGGGGGGGCAGACCAAAATCTCCCACACTACAAAGACTAAGGGAGGGGGCGAGAATGAGGGATGGGATGCGACCGCCCCCATTTGCCGGACATCAAAGACTTAGCGGAGGGGGTGAGTGTGTTGCCAACCTCCCACTCTCAATCCCAGCTTTGATTTCAAAAGGGTTTCAGTAACAGAGGAGGTAATGGGGAGGGCTGAGAGGTGGAGATGAGCAAACATAGATTAGGTAGCAGCAGGTGTCCCAAAGTGTGTCGTAAATCTGAGGGGGTGAGTTTATGGGTGGGAGTAGGTGGGGTGGGGGGTTGGGGGGGTGGGAGGTAGTCTACGAGGTGAGAGGTCTCCCGTCTCACCGCATGACATCAGCGCAGCCCTAATATTCACGGTGCTGATGTCACACTTGTCCCGCCCCCCCACTCTTACTGGCCAATCGGGAGGCCTCTTACCTGGGTAGGTCTGCTGGGGCTCGCACATGAGCTCGCCGATGCCGTTGCCATAGCAATGACAGCGGTAGCGAACGTTGTGGATGACCTTGTCCCAGGTCTCTCCGATCTGGTGGAAGGCTCTTGTCTCAGGCTCCTGGCATTGGTCTGGGGTCAAAGGGCAAGGGTTCAGAGGTCAAGGAAGTAAAATGAACTCTTCACAATTTTCTGGGTTTCTACAAAACTAGAAGAGGCAGCTAGTCAGTGGAAGCTGGAGGAGGAACCCACCAATGGCGTCGCACTTCCAGCGACCCCGCCCCTGGCCGAAGCAAGTGCAGTTCATCATGTAGCCTTCGTTGTGACGCTTGCTGAAGGTCTGGGACACCTCATAGGTCAGTCCGTCTACGATGCACTGGTCTGAAGATGTGGGCGGAGCCAGAGAAAGGAACAGGAAAAACATCACTCAGAATATTTTTCATGTTCAGCTGTAGCCGTGTTCAGGCGTCTGATGTTAGCGGCTAGATAGTTAGCCACCGTTAGCTTCACTTTTCCACTAAAGAAACTTTAGATTATGCTGTGTCATGTCTGCCTTCTTGAACTGCACCTAACCCTCAACACAACAAGGCGGTGACCCCTGACCTCTAAACTGGGATTAGCCTGGGACCTTTAACCTCTAAACTAGGTTTAGGTGGTGACCTCTGACCTCTTAGCTGGGAGTAGGCGATGCAGCTCCACTCTCCGCGTCCGTTCCCTTGACAGGTACACTGCATCATGTGACCCATGACGTCATGGCGTTTGTCCCACTTGTCGCCCACGCGGTACATGAGGCCATCGTTGGTGGTGCACACCTCCTCATGGGCTGGATGGAAGAGGAGGACAAGGAGTCACGGAGGGTGTGTGTGTGCGTGGGTGTGTGTGGGTGTGTGTGTGTATCTGTGTAAGTATGTGTATCTGTGAGTGTGTGTATGCATGTGTGTATCTGTGTCTGTGTGTCTGGGGGCATGTGTGTGCATGACTAATGACTAATATTTGTTTTATGACTCCAGTCCAGTCAAGCCAAAAAGAGAAATAACCTAAGCTTCCTTTTAAAAACAGCCACTGGCCCCTTCCTCACCCAACACCCCTCCCCCCCTTCCTGTCCCCCGCCTCCCCCCTTCCTGTCCCCCTCTCCCATGACCAGCCCACCCGTCTCCTAATAGCTCTCAATTAGTTCCCATTGAGTGGCATAGCGGACTACAAATCACCCCCTTAATCATATGGCCATTATCATGCATCAGGACAACATCAGATAAGGATAATTACAGCCCTGTCTTGAAGAGGAATCTTGTGAATGTGAAACACAGACACATCTAGTGGCTTCCCACACCCTCCATGCAGACCCTGAATTTAAAGTCAGTTGTATGCAGTTCAACTGTACAAGCAGTACAAATACTTCCACCTGAAAAATAATTTATCCTGATACATTTGGAATAATTATTATATTTTTCTTAATTTTAGGATATTTTAAAATGTTACAATATACCTTAATTCCAAACACACACACACACAGCCACGCCATCTCACACACAGACACACTCACCAGCCATGGGGCAGAAGCCGTAGTGCTGCTCTCCATCATAGTTGGTGGTGGTGCCACACCACTTCATCCCATCACGGCGCCCGTCTGCGGTGCAGTCGCTATAGTTACGCCCGTTGTACAGGAAGGGGAACTGGCACAGAGCACCGTTAGAGTTGCCTCCACGGGTTGTTACCATGGCTGCGGGGACCACACACACACACACACAGGGTTAGATGTGATGAATACAAATCATGTTGCATCCAGATTGTATTTATCGATCTCTTTCTCGTTACTCATTCATGTCAGTATACAATCAACAACCTCAATCATCCCTCCCTCCCTCCCTCCGTCTTATCTATCCACCCCCCTCACCTGTCTTCTCTGTGCAGAAGGAGTACTGCTGGTCCGTGTCGAAGTCTGATGAGGTTGAGCACCAGAGCTGCCCGTCGCTGCGACCCTCCGAGGTGCAGGAGTAGTGAGTCTTCCCCTGGAACACGAAGGGGAAGGAGCAGGGCTGGCCGTCTGAGTTCCCTCCATACACCTGGGACTGACCCTCTGAGGGAGGGAGGGAGGGAGGGAGGGAGGGAGGGAGGGAGGGAGGGAGATTCTGTGATCTCCAGAGTGTGTGTGGGAGTGTGTGTTTTCCTGTTTTCTGAACACACACACAGTCACACACACATACACACACACAATCACTCACCCCACTCTTCACAGCTGATTCCATTCCCCAGGCAGGTACACAGCATCTGCTTGCTCCCCTGGTTCCTGATCCAGCGCATGCCGTCATGGTAGGAGGTGCCAGAGTCCGTACGACAGGAGCCCTCGATGGGGGGTTCTGGCTCAGCGATCACCTGGGTGGTGTGGATGTCGGTCACCAGGTGAGTACCTGTACCTGAGGACCAGCCACACCAGGGTACACACCGTCAAACATCCAGGCAACGCCGTTTTTTGTGTCTGACAGAACGTTGGGGAGTCGTGGATGGATGGAGTCTGTGTGAGGAGGTGAGGTCTTACCCAGGTGGGCGGAGGAAGAGGAGGAGGAGGAGGAGGAGGAGCTGTGTCGTTCACACTTCCACTCTCCGCGGCCGTTCCCCGTGCACAGACAGTTCAGGTTGTTACCGCGGGTGTCTGTCTTGGTCCAGGTGTCCCCGATACGGTACGATCTCCTGGTGTCCTGGTCATTACAGCGGTCTGGGGGGTAGGAGGGGTAACGGTGGATAACAGAGAATGACGTGTGTGTGTGTTCTTGTGTTTGTGTGTGTCAGGGCACACCCACTCACTTCTGGATGAACAGGTGATTCGTCCGTTCCCCTCTCCTAGACAGGTGCAGTCAATCATCATCCAGCCCTGGTAAGATTTCTCCCATGTTTCACCCACCACATATGATGCTCCAGCGGTGTTGTCATAGCAACGCTCAGCTGTGGGGAGGAGGAGAGGAGCGGAACTCTGTTACAACAACAAAAACGTGGGTCTTCTAGATTAAAGGGCCCCAACTTCAGAAGCAGCGATGGAAAATCGATACAGTGTTTGTTTTTTTTGCGGAAAAGGATGAGCTGTGGTGTTTGACTTGTTCTGCAAACTCAGCGTGTTAGACTGGTGCGGACATCAAATATTTACACCGTTTTTTTTCTTCACAAAATAGTCAGACAAGGTAGAGGACTTTGAACTGTTTCTTAAATTGTATTTGAGGACAGTAAAATCCTACTCAAACCATTCAACCATTCACCCACCTTTTTCTTACTATATTATATATTGGAATATATTATTACTATGTTTTACTCACCCACAGGTTTGCAGGTCCACTCTCCCTTGTTATTCCCCAGACACACACACTCCAGCATGTAGTCCCCGGTCTCGTGAGGACGCCTCCAAGTGTCCCCGATCTTATAAGACTGGCCTCCCTCGTGACAGCGGTCTAAGACAAGGCAACACAGCTCGTGCATACCGAATGGTTTCAAAAGACTACGAAATGTTGGTAGATATACGGTTCCTCAGTGAACTCACTTGCGATGGTGCAGCTAATTTTGCCCCGGTTAGACCCGATGCAGGTGCAGTCCCACATCATGCCGTCCTTCGGTCTCTCGTAGGTCTCACCCACACGGTATGTTCGGTCGTTGAGTTTGTCGTAGCATGACTCTTCCGCTACGAAAAAAACGGTACTTTTAACTTTAATTTAACGGGAGTTTCTGATAGAAGTGTCTCCATGCGCGCGTGGAGTCAGAGCGCGCTCCAAGGCGCAAGCGCGATAGAAATAACATCTAATTATAACCATTATATAGCCCAAAGTTCTCCAAAAACAACTCAATAAAACTGTATTTTTTTCTGCTTACCTTCAGGTTTTGTTTTGCATTTGATCCCTGCCTCGCCATTACAGATGCACAGTAACGTGCTCCCACGGTAGGACTTCTCCCACTGCTCATTAAACCTGTATGAGTGACCATTCTCATCACAGCCAACTGGAAAAACACACACAGACACAGGTTAAAGAGTAACAGCAACCCAATTTGAGTTACAATTTACAATGACAACGGTGCATTTAAGTCTTAGGATAGTTTAGGAAAAACTCATTCTCACACTCCAACCAAACAACCAAAACATATATTTATTTTTAAAGATATTCTTAACCCCCCCCCCCCCCCCCCCCCCCAGGCTGTACATATAGTTTACATACCTTGATTAATGGTGTCTGCAGATGTTAATTCGGGATAAACTTGGCGTTGAGTTTGTCTTTTGCTTTTCCCTTGGTTCTTTGGCATGCAGTGGACAGCACTGGTGACGCACAGAGCCACGAGCAGCCCTGTAAGGGGGGCACCGGTCATTTTGGAGGAGATGTCCACTTGTCTTTCCTGTCAGGTACTAAAAGTTCCCAAAGTTCTAGTTGTTTTCTTTTCTTCCCCCAGATGCAGAGGTGTTCCTTCCAGCTGCCTCTGTGCAGCTGCTGCAGTAGACTGATTAAAGGGTTGGGGGCCAGTTTATATAGTACCTGCTCATCATCTAGGAGGAGGGACTTTGGAGACACCCAAGGCTCAACCCACAGGCCCCCAAACACGCCCGTTCATAAACCACAAGTGCATTTTATTAAAGGGTCACAGTTTATAAAAATAATTCTAGAGACACAGTTCCTGATTGAGCCACTTTGTCCATCTAAAACCGTCGCTTTGGATACAAGCGTCTCCTAAATGAACGCATGTAAATGTTTTTATTTATTTAATTGATTGACATAGTTGACAATTGTTCGTGCCTTCTATCACGAAGCTGAATTACGATTGGTAAAATAAATATTTAGCTTACTGTTTAAGCAGGGCGTCTGATGGATGGGAGTAAGATGGCTGGAGGTAGGGGGGGGGGGGGGGCGGTGTTGGCTCCATAAATGTGTTTCACCATTATTCACTGGGCAGAGGGGGTGGGGGTGCAAGTTCACCTGAGAAAACCGATATGTCTGATGTTTAGGCTAAACAAAAAGCAGTCCATATATTTAGCTAAATTCTTCGTTGCGTAACAACCAGTTCATATTTTTTTCATACTTAAAACAGAAGTTGATTCTCAGAATCAGATTTTTTTTTTATTCCTAGTCATGCGAGTACTTAAAAAAAGAGAAGATACTTCAGAGGAGTGAAGAAATTGTTTAAAGAAGGAAAACTGGAAAGAAATAGGACATTTTGTAAATCTTGTCAAGTCAATGAGGCAAAGTCATCAGTAACTGTAGCAGATTGTTTGCCCTCGAGGCGCGAGCCAGTGATGGCGATGGAAGCAGTTTATCGCGCGCTCAGTAGCCCGTGCAGTTCTGGTCACGCGCTGTAGTTCTGGTCACGCGCTGCAGTTCTGGTCTCGAGCTGCAGTTCTGGTCTCGAGCTGCAGTTCTGGTCACGAACTGCAGTTCTGGTCTCGAGCGGCAGTGCGGTCTGTGGCTTTAGAAGCCGTAAAGAGAAAGTGTGTTTCAGACTTACGGTAATCAGTCGTGGTAGAACGAGAACCTGCCATTAATTGTGAAACATGTTCTGGAACAGAAGACAGAACTCTTAAAAACACGTTTTCTTCTGTTTAATACAGGGAGTGATTCACTAAACCACTCACGTGTATAAAACGACATGGGCCAATAACAACACAGTTTCCACTGGTGAAACTACTTAAGGCAGGGAGGGAGTCGACTCACAACACACACACACACACACACACACACACACACACACACACACACACACACACACACACACACACACACACAGTCTGCAGTACTGGAGCACAACGAGTACAAAATAAAGGTTTTTGGAAAACGGTCAGAAATTCCGATCAAAGCCATCTTAGCCAAACAGACATTCGCGAGATCCGGGAAACTGTCTTAGTGAACTGGTGCAGTTCTGCACCATACAAACAGACTGCAGACATTATGAATGGCCCAATGACAAATAAACTTTGGCAACTTGAAGCCACATGATATACAGCACTTGTGTATGTCTATATACCCTCCTATATTGTTTTCCCCTGAGTATGACCTCATTTCCTGTTGAAGGTCGAGGTTAGGACCCAGTGGGCCTGTCAGATTTATGGTCTGTCCCTGGCTAAAGCAGTCTGGATTTTGTCACTGTTCTAACTTCTTGGCAACATTGAAAGATATAGGTTATATATCATAGACTGATCTCACTCTCAGGCTATCTACATGCATCTCCAATGTATCTCTTCTTTATATAAAAAAAGCTCTCAGTATGTCCGTATACTCTGTGTGTATAGATATACTGAGAACAGAAACACATACATTTGCAGGTTAATGTACCTAGTTAGTTGTCACTGGGAGCTAATCACAGTTTTCCCAGGCGCCTTGAACTAACTGCCCCTCCAGCACCCCCCTGCCCCCGTGCCAACTGGTCCACCAGTGGGGGTTGGAGAGGTGATGGGTGGAGGTGTGTGTGTGTGTTGGGGAAGGGACAGGGTGGGGAGGTTGTGAGGAATAACAACCTTGTGCCACTCCTGGCAGTGGATTCAGTTGGAGAATGTTAATGGTCTCTAATTTGATCAATGTACTTCATCGTCCCAACAACTTAGCCTAGCTGCTAACATATTGAAGCACAATGATAGCGCAGCTATGAAAGGCTTCCCGTCATCCTCTCCCTGACTGCCCACAGACAGAGGGAGGGAGAGAGGCAGAGAGACAGAGGAAGACAGGGAGAGGGGGGGTGGAGAGTTGCACTTACTAAATGTTGAACTCTGAAGAAAGTTACATCAGTGACTAAGCAGCCTTTGATCATGTCTGGAACTTCTGCTGGTCTAAAATGGAAAGGCAAACAGCTGGTCAGCTTTTTTTTCTGCACAGGACGTGAAATACGTGCAGCGGTCTGCTGTGACGGAGGTGACAGAGGTCATCACCGAGCAGAGTGACCCTGGAGGTGAGTCAGCCGCTCTGACAGAGACAAGGATTTTTTTCCTCATTTTTTTTTCTCTCAAAAAGATTCCACAACACGGTGCCACAGAGCGGCGTTGCCGTGGACGACCAAAGGATTGAGTCACACCAGAGTTGTCTGCCTGTTAAGAGGTAGAGACGTTTGGTAGGTTGGTCACTTTCATAGATTTCCATATATTCCACCACCCTGCCTAAAACACACACACCATACTGTTAATTACACTCACACAATCGCAAGTAGACGTTTCTGCACTCAGAGAGGGAAGATTCAACATGAGAAATCATTGTGTGTGTGTGTGTGCTGTGTGCATGAGTGTGTGTATGTGTGTCATCTAATGACTTCACAAACAATTCAGCAATTACTTTTTTTTTACCACTTTTTGTTCCCCCCATTCCTTGTCTCCCCCCTGCAATAGCACACAATGTGCCTCCACATCCAACCACAAACAGGATGTGCTGGGACACCAGCACAGAGATGTTCTGTCCATCTAGCTCCATCTCCAGCTCTCAGGTTTCCACACCTCCCCTCCCTCCCTCCCACCAGAGAGGGACAACCACGGGACAGCCAGGGGCCACGACAGAAGCCAGCCAGCTGCCATTGAGGCCCCAAGCTGTGTGTTTGCTTTGGGGTCAGGGTTCCAGGTCGCCCCCCTCTGCCCCCCGGGCGAGGGAGGGGATTCCTTTGGTTGTGACTCAGGAGCCAGCCTCTCGGTCCCTAGGTGTGACCGTGTGGTCCCTCTCTCGGAAACGGCTCAGTGTTTTCACACTGCTGCAGGGTGTGAATGACTGTTTGTGTGTGTGTTTAATGAAGTGACTGACCAGCTGTTTGCCTTTCCATTTTAGACCAGCAGAAGTTCCAGACATGATCAAAGGCTGCTTAGGTCACTGATGTAACCTTCGTCAAAGTTCAACATTTAGTAAGTGCAACTCTCCACCCCCCCTCTCCCTGTCTTCCTCTGTCTGTCTGCCTCTCTCCCTCCCTCTGCCTGTCCCACTCTCTCTCTCTCTAGACCTTTTGGTAAATAATGCTTGAAAGAGGCTGTGTGTGTGTGTGTGTGTTTACTAAGGGAGAAGGCTGCTACAGGACTGAGGTTGGATCTAATTAAATACACAGTATCATCTTCACTGTCTAATGTGTTGTTTTCTCTCCACATACTCTCTTCTTCTCTTCCTCACAAACACCTAGACTCAACGGTCATGGTGCCAAATCCGGAAACGCATCTTGTTTACCAGTCCAACAAGACCGCTCTGTTAGCGCTAAGAGGAGCTTCACGGACATCCACAGTATTTAGGACCCATGTGATGGCGTCGGCGTCGGTGGCGGTTCCCAGTTCCCCACCCAGACACGGGGATCCTCCTGATCCCCCCCACCATCAGCCTAATGAATCTCTGATCAGAGCAACAGGAAGGAGGAGATTTCACACAGCAGGGGCACTTTTCCAACCTACTTCCTGTAAGCTCACAAGGTATGCGCGCGCGCGTGTGTGTAGTTGAGAGAGATTGTTTGTGCGCTGGTGAGCGAGAGAGTAAGAGGAAGGGACAGGGAGGGAGAGAATGAAAGAAAGTGTGTGTGTGGTGTCTGATGGAAGGAAAAAAGTAAGAGGTCATGTAAGGAAGGAGAGAGTGAAAGAGAGAAACCGTGTGTACGTGCTTGTATTTGAATACATCTCACTCCATTTTTGGTTGGTGTCTGGGACGTGAGTAATTATGTCCCCTTCACCAAAACCTGCTGCGTCATCTTTCAGTGAACAAGCTAGTGTGCCGAGTGGAGAGACTGAAATAAAGCGCTGGGTTCAGTCCAGACACTAGCCTGTAGAACCATGTGTTCTCAGTCAGGTAAAGTGTATAGGTAGGACACGTTCTGCAAAAATCGCATTCCAGCTTACGTCGCTCTTTAAACAGATTGTCAGAAAGTGACAGTGAACCAGATTCACTGTCACAGTATCTTAAATGTAGCGTAAAAGATGGGTCTTATTGCCTCTACAATGACATTAATCCAGGATTTTATTTTCATGTGTGCAGACATATGCCCATTAAGAGACAGTTATACTCTGTTACCATGACTTAACTGCCTGGGTTTTCTTCTCGGGCTAAATGACAAATAACTTCTGCAAGGCCTTGCTGTAAATTCTCCCAAATTTTATAGAAGAATAATTTACAAGGACGCTCAATCCTCAGGGTTTCCTCTAAAAACCATGTCAGTATAACTTCCAGTAACTTTCTTCAGAAACAGAAAGCTGTAGAATATTCCTTTCTCCCTCTGAATGAGGCTTCGGCTGTGGACCAAGGTTTCATATAATTGCCAGGTTTTGGCAGGATACAGTGTCGGTTTATGAGGTCGTCTGCAACAAATGATTTCCCCACATTTTGGTCATTTCTCCACACTGTTAGACTATTTTTTCTCTCTCTCTCTGTCTCTGTCTCTCACTTTCTATCTCTCTCTCCCTCTCTTTCACTCTCTCTTCTACTCTCTCCTACCTCTCTTTACTTCCTCTCTCTTTCTCTTTTTCTCTGTTCTACTCTCTCCCCCTCTCACTGTCCTACTATCCTTCCTCTCGCATGTACTTTTAAGACCAAAATGAGTGGAGCTATTTTCATGCCAGACAGCAGAAATCTTTTGTTCAGAGTCACAACCTAACCGCCTTGCCAACCTACACACCCACCTACACACACACACACACACACACACACACACACACACACACACACACACACACACACACACACACACACACACACACACACCTACCTACACACACACACCCACCTACACACCTACACGCACACACACACATCTACACGCACACACACACATACACACAGTAAAGTAAACCATCCACATGGTGGGTGTTCTCCACAGACATAAGCATAGAAGCAGACCTCGAGGCATGTTCGTGATTGGGTGCGAAACGCTAATTTCTGCCAATCAGGCTCATGAAAACATGATTTGCATGACATCACCGCCACCAGCTTTACTCACGTCTGTCTAGACGCTTCAGTCTGCTGGTTCACCTGGAAGTTTTGAACCGTCTGGGTGGGAAGAGGCCTGACTGCTTCCGTATTTACCCAAGGTTGGGGAGCTTTTTTGGGGGGGAAAATGATTCTGAGACAACAGCCGTGGGTCTGACTGGTTCCTGGTTCAGTGAACATTTTGTGTTACCACAGGATGGGAGTTGAGGGCTGTGATAATAAATCCTGTTATTTGAGACGTCTGTGTTCTGGACAGAGGGGCTTGACTTCTTGATCCTGACTGCGTAGAAAGTTACACAGTGTTCTGAGCTTGCAGTGTTTCATTCATGGGGCAACAGAACGCACACACACACTTACACACATACACACCAACGCACACACACACAGGTGGGGAAGGGTGCAAACAGGCACAGTCATTGCCTTTCCAATCCATGTTTGCTGACGTGTCTGTGTGCGTACGTGTGTGTGTGTGTTTGTGGAGGTGTCTGACTGTGTGTGTGTGTGTGTGTGTGTGTGTGTGCGCGTGTGTGTGTGGAGGCCAGGATGAGCAGCAGCAGGTCTCACCTGGAGGAGTGACACAGCCTCAGGATATGAGCTTGTTGTGTCTCACTCTCACACGTCAGTGCTGCTTAGCAAAGTGTCTGAGTTCAGATAGAAGGTGAACTAAACTAGTCTAGAAGCTCCTGTGCAGGTTGGACTAACTAAACTTTAAAAAGTGTGCGTGTGTAGGTGTGTGTGTACAGGTGTGTGTCTGTTCCTCTCTCCATCCTCCTTGTCTCTCTCTCCCCCCCTCTCTCCCCCTCCCCCCCCTCTCCCTCTCTCCCCCCCAGAATATCCAGACAGAGTTGTGGTCAAACTCTGTTTGGTCTCCTCCATCAGCAGACCTCCATGTGGAGGCCAGGTCAGCGCTGTATGCCCAGGGAGAGTTGACTTAGTGGGGGTGGTCAGGGTGAGCTGACTGGCTGTCTGGGTGGGGAGGATATATGTAAGGGGGGGAGACACTGAGCCAGGCCCTGGTCAGTTAGAAGAGATAGTGTAGGTTTACTATGTGTGTGAAGTACACTGTGTGTGTCTGATAGTGATATTATGAGGATGATGTTGTTCTTGAACTGATAACAGCCTCTAAACGACCACTTGAGAGAAGTGTCAGGATATTCTTTGAAGAACCGCACCAAAAATAATGTTCTTTTTCTCTCTCTCTCTCTCTCTCTCTCTCTCTCTCTCTCTCTCTCTCTCTCTCTCTCTCTCTCTCTCTCTCTCCTCTTCCCTCCACCTCCTTCCCTTGGTCCACTACCTTTTTTGGGCCTGGTCATCATAAAAAAGCCCTCTGGCCACATTAGAGGAGAAGTGTGTTTGGCTTCCCAGTTTTCTCAGGCTGTCTAGACCCCTTAAAGGGTGAGAGCAGAGGACACTGTCTCCACCAGCACTTATCTGGCCTCTGGTCTGGTTTGATCTGGTCTGAGGAGCCTGTTGGATCTGGTCATGTGACCTCATGGCTCTGACGAAACGACCAATCGAAATCCTAACTCAGGTGTGTTGAATGAAGAAACACACAGCGGCAAAAAGGCAGTGACACACATGCCACACACACTCATGCATGCACATACACACACACGTCCACACACACACACGCCCACACACACACGCCCAGCTCAGAGAGAGGGGGTGCAGCTCTAACTGTGCTGTATCTCCAGGCTGAAGATGAGCCTGCCATACCCTCAGTCTCTCTCCACTGTGTGACTCACCGTCTGTGGAAGGGAAAACACTGTCACTGAGATTTCCCAGCAAACTGTTTGAACACAGGCTGAAGCACACAGCCCAGCCCTGAAACACAGAGTGCAGAACAACTCTGTTTTTCAACCAGTGAGTCCAGACAGCACCCCCGTCAACACAACCACAACAGACCTCCACTAGGATTAACAGCAACAAGTGGTGAAGACGTTTCTTAAGAAAGGGAAGAAGAAAAAAAAAAAAACGGGTTAAAATTTGGTTTACGTCTTTTCAGCCGATTCTACCACCGAAAATAGCCACCGACAATAAACTGTCTGAAATTCTGTTTCTTCAAAGTAACTTCACAGGACAAGACAACCACATACCTCTATTAGGGTTTGACTTACACAAACAGACTATAACAACAGACTATAGCCAGAACAGTCTTTGTGGTATAGAAGCGCTCCTATTTAGGGTTTCATAGGGAAGAAGAGGTATTGTGAAACTCAGGTCATGTTCTGGTCACAGCCAGACTCTCCTGTTTAGCCCAGAACAGATCCAGAACCAGGTTCATTCCTACGTTACCTGAACTTGAACAAAACCGTGTAAATCTGATCCCGGGTCACTGGGCACCAAGCAGCCTTAATCTGCCTTCACAGGCGGGCTAACCTCTGACCTCAAACCCCTCTTCACCTCCCTCCCTCTCTCCCTCTTTTAATGGTGGTTTGTCATCACGCTCAATTAGGCAGACAGAACGATACTTAGGTGACCTTTGCTTCTGTCCGACCCCTTTGAAGTGATGGATAAGGGCAGGTGAGGGGAGAGTGTATTGTTGGCTATGAAGGGTTATGGTGTGTGCGTGCCTCTAGTCGTACTGTAATTATAAAGATCATCTCCCCTGAGGCAGGAAGCATCTGATGACATCATCAGCATGGGACTGCTACCTTGTAATTTACAGGTAGGCAGTCACGCAAGCAGACAGAAAGACAGACAGGCAGACAGGCAGGCAGGCAGACAGGTAGACAGGCAGACAGACAGGCAGACCGACAGGCAGACAGAAAGACAGGCAGACAGACAGACAGACAGACAGACAGACAGACAGACAGACAGAAAGACAGGCAGACAGACAGACAGACAGACAGACAGGCAGACAGACAGACAGACAGGTGGGATCATGTACTGGGATCTGTGTAACCCAGGCACTTCTCCTGTCTCAACCAACACAGCATCAGATGTGCCTCTCTTAACATTTGCCCCACAAACAGATTAAAAGTATTACAGCATAAGTGTTTGTTGTGGAGATATAGGCTGGATGCTAGGGAACACTGTCTGAGCATGGAGGGAGGAGGGTTGAGGGTGATGAGGTCAGCGACCACATGCGTTAGTGTGATGGCTAAATAGGATGTTCCAGCTCTGCAAGATCATATGGAAAGTAACCACAGTTGTTGTGAAATCGGATGTCTTGTCATTTGTACTGTACGGAGAAGGGAGAGAGAGAGAGATAGAGAGAGAGAGAGAGAGAGAGAGAGAGAGAGAGAGAGAGAGGAGCGAGAGAGAGAGCGAGAGAGAGAGAGAGAGAGAGAGAGAGAGAGAGAGAGAGAGAGAGAGAGAGAGAGAGAGAGAGAGAGAGAGAGAGAGAGAGAGGAGAGAGAGA
This sequence comes from Neosalanx taihuensis, assembly GCA_030340665.1. Classification (NCBI taxonomy): domain Eukaryota; kingdom Metazoa; phylum Chordata; class Actinopteri; order Osmeriformes; family Salangidae; genus Neosalanx; species Neosalanx taihuensis. Next base: position 7,591,553 of record CM059305.1, read on the forward strand.
GAGAGAGAGAGAGGAGAGAGAGAGAGAGAGAGAGATTGTTTAAACAATCATTTTTTTCGCACAAGCTACTACACCACTCTCTCCTCCATCCCTCCTCCATCCCTCCACCATCCCTCCTCCATCCCTCCTCCATCCCTCCTTCATATCTCCTCCATCCCTCCTCCATCCCTCCTCCATCTCTCCTCCATCCCTCCTCCATCCCTCCTCCATCCCTCCTTCATGTCTCCACCCTTGCGGAGAGGAGGAATCTGTTGCGTAACCATTCATGACAGTACTGGAGTGGAAACAGTCTGAGGTTTGCTTCAGGACCGGGAGGGAAATTAAGATTTTCCTCCATGAGTACTAGCATGTGTGTGTATAGGTGTGTGCGTGCACAGGTGTGTGTGTGTAGGTGTGTGTGTAGGTGTGTAGGTGTGCGTGCATGTGTGTGTGTACTAGGTAAACTCCAGGGTTTGTTTTCTGGCTGGAACAACATCCCCCCCCCCCACCCTGAGCTCTGGAGGGTGGTGAAGAGAAAACAGCTCTCTGGTGGTTTAGTTCAGCATGGGCTGTTTACCTGCACAAACACACACACACACACACATACACACACACATCGGGCAACACCTCCGGACACACAAGACCTCTGCATCTAAAGGAAACACTGTGGGTGACATCATCATTCCGAGACCCCAGATGTGTGTGACCCCACACAGGGGGGGCAGTGCTTTCTGGAGTCGTTACACACACACACTCTGGATAAGAGCGTCTGATAAATGTAAATGAAGGACCTGGTATAGAGAGTATTGTGGGGCAACGAAAAACATCCGGAATCTTCTTTCTACCAGGGGAAAGAGTTTGACGGAAATGAAATTAACTCTGCTGGTCTTCTCTGGCTTCCTGTTGTCTCTTCTAAATCCCCTCTCTATCTCTCTTTTTCTCTCTACGTATCTCTCCTTCTCTCTCTCTTACTGTTTCTCTCTCAACTGTCTTTTTATCTGTCTCTCGCTCACCCCCTGAAGTTACACTACATGATGGTCCAAGGCACAGAGATTCACTTCCTCATAACTAAAGTCAATATTCATCCACAGAACACTCCCACACTCACACAGGCATACACACAAGCACGCACACACATGCACGCTCTCACACACGCATGCACACTCACACATGCATACACACACAGGGGGCAAAAAACACAGGAAAGCATCTGTGGGTGTTTACGTGCATGTGTATGCATGTTCGTGTTTGTATGTGTGTGTGTGTGTGTGTGTGTGTTTGAGAGAGAGAGAGAGAGAGAGAGAAAGAGAGAGAGAGAGAGAGAGAGAGAGAGAGAAAGAGAGAGAGAAATCCTCTTCCTCCACAGCAGGGTAGCAGAGCAGGCATGAAGGAATAAGGTGATTGTAAAGAACAGGGATCATCCGTGAGACAGTGACTCATCCTGGTGATGGACAGAGGTCAAAGTGGCTTTTCTCCTCCAGACCTCCGTAAGGAACCATCTCTGCTCGCCTGTCTTTCATCCCCCCTCAGGCGTGGCCTGGCTGACGGCTGTTCAACTATAAACTTGGCTTTTTTTGTAGACCGTGCAATCCTTCTGGATGATCTACACACCATGCAGTCGTTAAGTTAGACTGGGGGGGAGAGCGAGAGGAGAGCTGGAGTGAAAGAGAGAGAAAGAGAGGGTGAAATTATGAAAACAGTGACAGCCATGTTAATATTCCCTTGGGAATGACAGTATGGGACAGGAAGTCTTATCAGACCGTAGCAAAACATTCTCAGAGATGTCGACTTTGTTCAGTGTTTCTATTCCAGAATCGCTAAGTTAATCTTGCTAAATTTACCAGGCTATCATCCAGAAAAACACAGAATTCCCATCCAGCCTGACTCTACCTCTCTTTTTTTGAAAACCACCAACAGTTTGTGTACTTTGCCCAGTTACACAGGCTTTAAGCCAATGAAACAATCCAACGATGTTAGTCCCTGCCTCTCATTCGCTCACACAAGGACCAATAAGGTTCTGTTTTCCCCCCTGAAAAGTAAACCGAACTTGGGGCCTGGAATTCAGTCAAAACGATTCTATCTTTAAAGTTCACTCAGAGCTTTCACTGTGAATCACCAGTGACCATCTCTCAACATCTGACCACTGCATCAGCAGCTGTGTGTGATTAAACCTTGAGGCAGAGCGAGTGGTGGTCAGGACCATCCGTTAGGTCGAGGAGTGTTCGCCAGACAGCATCCCATAAACCTCCGAGTTTGTTTTCCAGAAACACGTACCACCCTTATCCCCACTGTTAGGATCCGTGACCCTTCTCTACACAGATAAGAGCTTTGAATATATACAAGCCTCCCTGCCAAGCACAGCCACACCCTGACTCCCCTGCTTTGACATACTGCAGCAGGGCATGCAGGCGGCTAGGTATGCATGTCAGGTTAAGTTAGGTACAAGGTTACAAACAGGGAGGCTGGGGCGTTTTATCAGTTTGCAGACTAATGTGTCTCGGGGAAGGCTGTGTGGAGAAGGAAGGAGACAGGGAGAGGGGGGAGAGACAAAGAGAAAGAGGAGGAGAAGCAGAGAGAGAGGGGGGGATAGAGAGAGAGAAGGAGAAGCAGAGAGAGGGGGGAGATAGAGAGAGAGAAGGAGAAGCAGAGAGAGGGGGGGGAGAGGAGAAGCAGAGAGAGAGGGAGGGAGGGAGAGATAAAGAGAAGAGGAGAAGCAGAGAGAGGGGGGGGAGGGAGAGGAGAAGCAGAGAGAGAGAGGGGGTTAGATAGAGAGAGGTTGAGAAGCAGAGAGAGGGAGGCGGGTGTGACAAACCACAGATGTGTGGCTGCCTCCATTACTGCGTTTAATGCCCCAGCAGTCTGCGTTAATGCCCCAGCAGTCTGCGTTAATGCCCCGTGCAGATGTGTAATGGGGGGTGGAGAAGCGCGTTGAACACAGGGCGTGAAAGAGAGCGGGTCTGACCTCAACAACGCCCATGGGGCCACAGGCTGTGTGATGCTCCAGATGTGGTGAACCACCACAGCCACACACACACACACACACACATACACACACACACACACACAATATGAACATCAGGAAGAAAAAAAACACACACCAGCTATTGTTCTGGTGGGAGATGTGAGACAGCTGGTCTCATGTGGGTTCATCCCCTCCTGAGGGCCAAGCTGGATGGTCACGGTCATGAATCTGCATTGTCAGGAGAAATTAGACACCCAGTTTAGCTATCTGTCTCTTGCTGGGCCTCAGCTTGACTTCCCAGGGCTGGGTGTGTGTACCACAGCTGCCAGGCAGACGCACAGTCACAGGGGTTTATTGTGAACGATGTTCTGTGAGCTAGAAAGGTGTTTGCTGCTGTTGACAGAGAGACAGACAGAGAGACCGACAGAGAGACAGAGACAGAGAGACAGACAGAGACAGACAGAGAGACAGACAGAGAGACCGACAGAGAGACAGACAGAGAGACAGACAGAGACAGACAGAGACAGAGATAACAAGACAAAATGATGAGACAGTGAGATAAACAAGTAGAACAGATAAAGAATCAAGGGTTTTGAATGTGAAGGGTAGGAGTGTGTTGTACTGTACATAGTTTCCACCTGTCTATTTAGGTTTCTTATCACAGGAAAGGTATGCATTGAACAGCATGTCTACCCAGAACAGAACAGAACACTAAAGAGGTTTTTAAGTGTAGAAAATAAACCAATGCAGCCCCCCCCCCCCCCCTTCCATCACCCCACCTCTAGCGGTAAACCTCCTTCTCCAGTTCCTTCCACAACACTTCCTGTAAGGAAGCACCCCTCACCCCCCCCCACCCCGAGTCCCCCATCTTATGGAAATGTCCCGGAACAGTTTTGGTCAGGGGTTCATTTCTGCGTTTTCCCAAACCTGTTCTGTTCCACAGGCATCAGTTTTTCACAAACCATAAATACACCCATGAAATGAGCCCAGGTCTGGTCCCTAATCTGGGGTGGGGGGGGGCACTGCATTTTTGGGGGGGCGTTCCGGCAGCAAACAATGATGTAATGGCTTCTAATGGCTCCCATGGGGCGAGTGTCTTGCCAGGGAGACGTAAGCGGTCATAACACCCTGTCTGGTTTGTGCAGGAGGCTGTGGAGGGAGAACACATGTGGTGAAGGCGCGCTCTCCTTGCTGTGATTGGTTCTTCCAGTTGCTGTGAGAGGTTTTTATTGGCTGACGTTCCTGTGGATACCATAAGTATAGAGGCCATCTGAGCTTCTGAAGAATGAGCTGAGGAAACCATAGAATGAGTCTGGTAGAAGAATAGACATTTGCTTGTTGACATTGGACAAACGAAATTGAAGTGCCACATCTGATCAGAACCAAATAACTAAAACTAAGCAGACAAACACAGTCGCTTAGCCTGAGAGAGGAGAGAGAAGATAGAAAGAAGAGAGGAGAGAAAGAGAAGATAGAGAGAAAGAAGAGAGGAGAGAGAAGAGAGAGAAGAGATAGAAGAGAGGAAAGAGAGAGAAGATAGAGAGAAAGAAGAGAGGAAAGAAAGAGTTTCCTCTTCTGAAACTGTTCCTTACTGACACCTACTGGTCATAGCTGTTGTGTGTCTCTGACAGGACAGGTTGTGTTTCCAATGTCCTGAGTGTAACCTGTCCTGTTATCTCATGGAAAATCTATTGTGATTAGACACAATGTACCGTAAAAGTCAATGAGTTTTCAGAACTTCACTTCACAAGCAAGTGTCTTGAAATACGTGGGGTCAGATGGCTCAATGCTCAATGGTTAAGGCGTTGGCCTCATGATCGGAAGGTTGTGAGATCGATCCCCGGCTGTGGCTATATGATGTTGTGTCCTTGGGCAAGGCACTTCACCCTACATGCCTCAGGGAAAAATGTCCCTGTACTTACTGTAAGTCGCTTTGGATAAAAGCTAAATTAATACATGTAAATGTAAATGCTCTGTGTAGTGGAAAAAATAAACTGCCAGTACTGGTAAAACAAAACATTGAATATCATAAACGTTATTGATTTATCAAAGCCTTTATCAGGAAAATAAGTTCTTGAATCTTGAATTATTTGCGGAAAACAGAACAAGTCTTATTTCAAGAATAAACCAGAGGGATTCTGATGATGAATTCAGTGATTGAGTTTAGAGACACAAGACTGCTCATGGACACGTTTCCTTGTCATCGGCATCAGCCAATCAGATCTGCTCCTCCTGTATCTCTGATGTGATCCTTGATTAGAGTTTATGACACAAGTCCATTATCATGACAATACACAACTGTGCACTTTGATCCCTGGTCTCTCTATGTAGTTTTCTCCAAACATATTAAACATTAGCCCAGAATACACGTGTGAAGGTGGCAAGAAGAGGCTGTATTAGATGCAGAGCTGTCATTAAACACCTGCCATCCAGTCCAGGTTTAAAGGGATTTTTGTTGGGTTGGTGAGAGAGGGTTGCGAGATTGGATTTTGGAGTTTTTAGTCGAACACTCTGAATGCAAATATGATTCCCTGTTCTGTTCTAGTGATTCTGGTTCTACTGAGTGGAGATTCTGCCAGAGGAAGGTAGGTCACCCTGATCATAACTACGTACCAGCAAGAACCTTTAATACTCACATATACTATGTTCAATTCCCATGGCTATTCGCTTTGCCTTTAATGCACACCGAAAGTCAATGTCTCTCATTATTTATTCATGGAAGTAGCCATCACACTTAACTCACAATTAACTCTCGCTTTAGATATTATGTTACTTTTTTATACTCTTAGATCCTTATTTTTTCATATTTGATAGGATTCCTTGTGTCTTTTCATTTTGTATTTTTTATATTTTACCCTGTTACTCTGAGTGCTGTAGTAAACCCACCTGCTGTTGCAAACTGCAATTTCCCTTCTGTGGGACTTATCTCTTATCTTATCTGCAATGTTGACTCCAAGAGATTCTTTAGCTGTAATTAATTAATTAAACCAAACCCTCATTTAAAAATGAGTGCTGATTCTTTCTTGTTATCTACCCTTTCAGATCTGTTTTAAGAAATACACAGACCTGGATGTTATGTAGACTTAAGGGCAGTTCTAACTATGTTTTCATTGTCTTCGGAAGGTGAATGTTAATTGACATGTCTTTTTCCTCTGTGTCATTTCTATGACAGTGTTGTACGAGCGGAGGAAGGTTATGATTACTACAAATACCACACCATGGACGAGGTGAGATCATTACAAAACAAACACACACACACACAGGAAAACACACATGGAACCCTCACGTTGCCCCTCCCCCTCAGATAAGCACCTGGATGCAGGACATTGAGAAGCAGAATCCGGAGGTTGTTTCCTCCCAGGTGTATGGACAGACTTACGAGAGGCGAAATATCACGCTCATGAAGGTACAAGGCCATGCCCTCTCTAGCAGTCGCTGACAGGAAATGATGTCGGTCTCTTTCTCCTGAGATTAGGTGTTGACATCTGGCCAGGTCAACTGTTCAATGGTGTCAAAGAGAGTGGAATTAAGAATAGCAAAGAGCTGTCAATCTCAGAAATTAACTGAAGAAGTGTTTCGTGAAGCGTTTCATTCTGTTTCTCTCCTGTTTTGTGATGTTTCAGATTGGCCTGAGTTCTACAGAGAACAAAAAGGCTATCTGGATGGACTGTGGTATCCATGCCCGGGAGTGGATCTCCCCTGCCTTCTGCCAGTACTTTGTTAAAGAGGTGTGTATGTCCATTTGTGTGTCTATGACATTTACATCTAGTCATTTATCAGACGCTCTTATCCAGAGCGACTTACAGCAAGTACAGGGACATTCCCCCCTGAGGCCAGTAAGGTGAAGTGCCTTTGCCCAAGGACTCAATGTCATCGTGGCACGGCCGGGAATCGAACTAGGAACATTCTGATTCTCTAACCGCTCAGACACCTGACTCCCTGTGTAGATTCTCCGGACATACAAGACAGACCCCAAGGTGAACGAAATGTTGAAAAACCTAGATTTCTACATCACCCCGGTGCTGAATGTAGACGGTTACATCTACTCTTGGAAAAACCAAACAGTGAGTATCAGTTTTGTCTTCCTCCTTGTTTCTGTATCTCCTCTATATCATTCTATCCCCACCGACTCAGGTGGGGTCTGTCACATACAAGGATAGCAGCGCCCCCTGTTGGTGGACGATAAGATAATCCTTTATTTGTCCAGCAGTGGAGAAATTGCTCTCCACTGCTGTGAGAACTTAACACTGAAAACCCACAAACCTTAGGGTTACATAGACAAATACACACAGTGGGCAGTATGTGAAGCCCTCTGTGACAGTGCTTATAAAAAGCTGCAATACAAATAAACAAAATATCTTATTTGACACATAGGATTGGAAGGATAAAGATGAATATAATGTTCACAAAGTAATCCTTCTTGTTGTGTGTGCAGACCAGGTTATGGAGAAAGTCCCGATCTCCAGGACCAGCTGGCTGTAGTGATCCTGTCTGTTATGGGACGGACCTCAACCGCAACTTCTACGCTAACTGGGGCTGTGAGTATGACAGGCGGGGACAGAACCAGCAGTAGAACCAGCAGCAGAACCAGCAGCAGAACTGAATGCTCTTGTGGTTCTTCCCACGATGTACGTTTCACAATCTGACATCCCGCAATGTTTGGGGACGCATCACGTTGTTGTGAACAGTGACCGATGCTCTTATTGTAAAGCTCTCTCTTGGAAGTCGCTCTAGAAAACCCCTCAATACTGGTTTCTTTTGGTCCCGTTCCTGCACCAGTGGTCGGGGTGTCCAGAAACTGCTGCTCCGAGGTTTACAACGGGATCCTGCCGCTATCCGAGTCGGAGGCCGTGGCGGTCACCGAGTTCCTGGGGAGCCGAAGCGACTTCCTGTGTTTCCTCACCATTCACTCTTACGGACAGCTGATCTTGTTACCTTACGGCCATCCCAACATCACCGCACCCAACTACCCCGAACTGGTGCGTCCCGATGACAGCAGGAAGCGTCCGCTATAATAAAGACATCCTTACTGAGATGTGAGCTGTTGTTGTTGTTTTAAAGATGGAGGTGGGTTTGGCAGCTGCCAAGGCCATGAAGGAGGTCCATGGGATGGACTACATTGTGGGAACCTCTCCAGACGTCCTCTGTAAGTACAAGGAAGCAGCGAAGTCAAGACTACATCCTGCAGTTAATTTTTTTTAATTCATTTTTATAGATTTTTTATTGTAATGTTTTGTATTTTTGTAAATTTGGTTATTATATCATATAAAGGATTATCTTAATTTATTCCACCCCCTCTCCCTCCCCCCCCTCCCTCCCTCCCCCCCCCCCCCCCCCCCTCCGTCCCTCCGTCCCTCCGTCCCTCCCCTGCCAGACCCAAACTCAGGCTCGTCCCGTGATTGGGCACGCTTGATCGGCATCCCCTACTCGTTCACTTTTGAGCTGCGAGATAAGGGCGAGCACGGGTTCGAGCTCCCCGTGGACCAGATCAAGCCCACCTGTGAGGAGGCTTACGCCGGCGCCCAGTCCATCCTCACCTACGTCCACGACAAGACCTTCCATAACTCCGCCTCCGCCGCCACTCTCTCACTGTGGGCAGCTGTACTCGCTGCCTGGACCTCTGCTGCCACCTGGCTGTGAGACAGGTACTGCAGGAGGGTTTGAGTTTGTGACACCGCAGCAAACACAAAGTGTTTGTATTCTAACTAAAAAAATTATATTCTGCAAATGTGCTTTGAGTGAGACTTAATTTTCATACTCATAGACTAGAGGGGTCATTTGTAGGTCTACCTTGAAATAAAACAGCAGATATATTTATTCGCACTGTACAATAAATTCACATAAATGCATAAAACAATGCTTCAGGACTCTCCAGTGTGGTTGAGTTGTGTTGCCAGCCGTCACTAGGAAGTAGAGCTGGAAGTGAGGTGGAAAGTGTTTGTCATTTATAAAAGTGGAGAGTCGTATCAAAGTGGAGCCTTGTATAACCTAGGTTAACCGTTCAAACACAGCCTACCCAAACTTTTCCTCTTTCCGACAAGGACACATGGCCACATCTGTGACCATCACACCGCCTCTTGCACCGGGGCGCTGCTGATGCTGGGTCATGCTGTAGGTGGGAATTAACCTGACCCGCTTCCAACACACAAAAATAAATATATATAAAAAAGAAGTAGATTCTGTTCTCATTGACTCTTCTTGGTGAAGGATTTCATAATAAAAGACCACCGAAAACGGTGCAAAAATAAATATCTGGTGTCCTTTGTCATTTATTTAATAGTTTGGCAACTTTTTGGTCTGTTTGGAGGCAGAATTGTGTTCTGGGGAAAAACTGGAACCATCAAACATCCATAGATCCTCGGCCAACGTGTAAAATGCCTCTTAATAATAATAATAATAATAATAATAATAATAATAATAATAATAATAATAATAATAATACATTTTATTTATATAGCGCTTTTCAAGGTACTCAAAGTCGCTTTACAGACAATAAAATCATCATAAAAGTTTCACATTAAAAACATAGTAAACATTGACATAAATGTCTCATATTTTCGCACTTGCATGCGAAATCCGCCAGATTGCGCACTGTCTTGGCACTTACATGCTAAATCCGCCAGATGGCGCACTGTCTTGGGTGTAACAGGGATGGAGGGACTGAGGAGGAGGAGGGACCGAGGCTGAGCACCAGAGAGGAGGAGCGGCTGCTGCTGTGAGATCTGAGCAGATCTGAACCTTTCATTCTACTGTAGGATGGCATCAAGGAGGATGGAGACCAAACCAGTGATCACCTGTCTGAAAACACTCCTGCTCGTCTATTCCTTCGTGTTCTGGGTGAGTCTGCATGGTGACAATAGACTATGGGGAGTTATTCTAGAGGTGTTTTAGTATATTGCAAATTATAGAAAAACGCACTGTTGTGTTGTTGTGGTTTAGCTGCCATTGGAACAAGTGCAGGTTTGAGGACAGCAGCTGTTTATTATAGGCCTATTACAGTTACATGACTTAAAACATCATCTTGTTATTGATTTTATATCTTATTTATATATTGTAATACCCTTTAAACCCGTCATGATAGGCATGCTGTCTGTTAAAGGTTTTATTGTTGACGAATCTGCTTTAACTCATTACTTGACATAAGGCACATTTTTTTCCAGCGTCAGATAATCATATTTTTTTCTTAGCACCTATATGTGTTAATGTTGTTCATCCTTGTACCAATTTGAGGCAGCAGGTTTCCCCAAAATCCGCAACTGTTGAGCGGCACCGCCCCAGATGAGCGCCTGTTTGTAGTTAAAGGTGCAGCGTAGCTTTAGGGTGATGATGATGAAGATGATGATGATGATGATGTTTGGGGAACTGGCTTAAGTGATTTTTTTCTTTCTGTTGCTGATTATCCCCAAGCAGAATCATGGCCCGCTTTTAAAATGTCAGACTAATTTATCTTGAGATAAAACAATTTTTATTAGACCTATAACTACAGAGGACACTTCGGCTTATGACATATTAAAAGGAAGGTGTTAATCTTATTTTTAAGAATGTTTCATTTGTCTAGCACAGGAATGTGTCTCTCTCAAACCCCCAGCCCCTCAAAGCTGAGTGAGACTGTGAGGTAACAGCCCACCTTCTCCTCTTCATCCTCCACCTCCTTCTCCACCACCTCCTCTTCATCTTCCTCTTCCTCCACCTCTTCTCAATCTTCCTCTTCCTCCACCTCCCTCTCCACCACCTCCTCTTCATCCTCCTCCTCCACCTCCACCTCCTTCTCCACCACCTCCTCTTCATCCTCCTCCTCCTCCCAGTATTTGTTCCAACCTCATTGCCAAGACAGAACCCAGTAACAAATAATGTCTAAAGACCATCGTCTGCTTTGTATCTGGATGAGCTCCAGAAAGCCTCTCAGTGTGAGTCTCTCTGACAGGAGCTGTAATCAATGGAAGAACCTGGCAGCAACAATCATTCCAACAATAATTCCTAAACTAAAGGTGCTACAGGTACTTTTCAAATAAAGGAATATTCGCCAAACCTCTTCTTATCCTTCTAAACAGATAATAATATAGCTATGCAGTATTGCGCAACACAGACTCCAGCAGTTAGGCTGCTACTCGTCAATTAAAGTTTTTATTTTATTTATTCTTTTTATCAACACTCCTGTTCAATCACGGCACAGGGAGCCACTGTGACCAGGCTCAGTCTAAGAACCCACTTCCTGTCAGGTGATGTGGTTTATATTTCCCAGCTCAATGTCAGTGATCCAAGTTATAAATAGATATTTATATAAAACAGCCCACCTCATACTGCTGCAGAGAACAGAGACATGAAATGACTACTTTCACAGTTATGCATGCAGTGTTCTGATGGTATCTTTCTCACTTTAATATTCTCTACATGTGCTTTGAGTGAGATTTTATTTTCACACTCAAACAGCAGAAATATTCATTTGCAGAGATCACCAGGTGTCTAGAAGCTTCCTGACTGTCAGACAGTGTTGCCTGGAAGCAGTTTGTATGTTAAGTGCACCTCAGACGTCCAGCTGTGCCCTAATTAGCTGGCTGCATTTGCATTCGTAATGATTTAATGAAGGCCTCTTTGGGAATAAGCAGAATTGTGTGTCTTTTTGTATCGGTTGGCTTTTGTTTGTTTGTTGTTTGGTTCGTAACAATGCGCTCATCAGTGATGCGTTCCCCTTGTTATTTAATTGTAACATCACTTTGCATCGATATATAGAAGCACAACAAATGATACGTACTTAATTTAATAAATATTTATCAGATGATCCAGTGACATTTGTAATCCCTGGTCACACTATATGCAGACACTCTTTAACGGAAAGTGAGTTTTTAAAAAGTGTGCTATTAACTACTAGGACGTTGACCGGTTGTCGGAGAAACCACATTAGTATTCTCCATCTCAGCGCCTTAGAATGGAGAAACTTGTAGATTCTTAAAAGTCCCCTGGAGAGCTGTCTGTCTGGCTGTGTGTCTGATGGACAGGTCAGGACTGACAGCGTCTCACCTGGAGGTGAAAGTAATCATTCAGAGGCCTGAGAGGAGGCAGCTTCTCTGGGATGTGAACCCAGAGATCATGGGGCCAGAGTCCTGGTGGGAGGCCTGCAGGGATCTGTTTGATTTGATGTCTGAGTTACTTCGCTTGTTGCTGCTCCTCTGCAGTTGGTTGTGTGGTTGGATGGTTGGATGGTTGTGTGGTTGGATGGTTGTGTGGTTGGATGGCTGTGTGGTTGGATGATTGTGTGGTGGGATGGTTGTGTGGTGGGATGGTTGTGTGGTGGGATGGTTGTGTGGTTGGATGGTTGTGTGGTTGGATGGTTGTGTGGTTGGATGGTTGTGTGGTTGGATGGTTGTGTGGTTGTGTGGTGGGAAGTATGGTGGGATAGTTGTGTATTTGTGTGGTTGGATGGTTGTGTGGTGGGAAGTATGGTGGGATAGTTGTGTGGTTGTGTGGTTGGATGGTTGTGTGGTTGGTTGTGTGGAGGCAGCGAGGGTCATGGAGAGACACAAAGATGAAGCTTGTTGAATGTTGCTTGATGGGAGTTGATCTCAGCTTGGTAACAAAAACCCAAAGATAACAAATAAGCGAAACATATGCAAAAATTCTACCTGAACATTTGTGTTTGTTGTTTGAATTCATCTCTGAAGAAACTAAACCCTCATTTCTCATTCATCTGCCCAGTCATTACGAGCACATCACCACCACCACATCACCACCACCACACCACTTTGCGATTTCCATTCAGATGTTTTGGGGTCATAGGTCATATTAGCAGTGAAAGGTCAGCTGGTGGCTGGTGACTACAAGCAATTAGGCTGCGTTTGAGGAATCCCACAGCGGCAGAGATTCCTGTCATTGTGTGAAGCAGAAGCACATGCTATGGCTGCTGCTGAAGCTGTTAGCATGCTGCTGATAATGAAAGACAGGTTATAATTAGCCATCCGCTGGGGAGGAGACGACAAATTCTTCCCTCTGTGGGTCGAGAACGGAGGTTATTACCTGGTGTGTGGAACCAGCAGATGGAAAGTGGGGTGAACAATTAGCAACGTCACCGTCACACTGTTAAGATCACAGGTTCTCAACGGTGTTTTGGATATCCCCCTCCTCTTCTTGTTAACGTACGAGAGTCACCCATCCTAATGTGTTTATGTCCACAAAGCAGGACTGACTAAATCCTGAAATGGCCTGACCCTAATCCTTTGTTGCCAGTGTTTTCCTCTGTTCAACATATCTTTGACCGGCAAAGAGCAACAGCAAAGGTCTTTGTGACACTGCCTGTGCTGAGAGCTATACAGATGGACACTTTTATTTATACATTTTTCTGGCCTGTATGCCACAGTAATAGCTCAACTTCAGCTAGCAACCACATGTGCAGTGTTAGTCGTCAAAAATGACTTTGTTGTTTTTCGGCAAACTGGGGCAGATGGCATGTGTGGGGTGGCATGTGTGGGGTGGCATGTGTGGGGTGCTCAATCTAGTTGATGTTATCGCAACAGTCTAAGCATAAGTGACCCTGAATAATGTGTGTGTGCAGGTACAGATATGATCAAAAGGCCTGTGGATATCGTCCAAACTAGTCGAGGGGGTACCTGTAGAGGAGGGTACAGTAGAGGGGGTACCTGTAGAGGAGGGTACAGTAGAGGGGGTATCTGTAGAGGAGGGTACAGTAGAGGGGGTATCTGTAGAGGAGGGTACAGTAGAGGGGGTACCTGTAGAGGAGGGTACAGTAGAGGGGGTACCTGTAGAGAAGGGTACAGTAGAGGGGGTATCTGTAGAGAATGGTACAGTAGAAGGGGTACCTGTAGAGAGGGTACCTGTCCTTGGCCAATTTAGATTAGATTAGATTCAACTTTATTGTCATTACACAGGTACAAGTACAGGGTAACGAAATACAGTTAGCATCCAACCAGAAGTGCAAAACAGTTATTACAACAGAATATAATTGTAACTGTATACTCAGAATACACACAGTATGTACAGTATAATCAGAATAAACAGCATATATACAATTCACTGAGACCTGGAAAAACAAAATGGCTGTGGGTGAAGCTGTTGGCTGGCAGCCTGGTGTGATTGGTCAGGTGTGAGAGCAGACTGGAGCGAGGCAGCGGTGCCGCCAACACAGATGACGCCTGCTCGGTCCGGCTGCCGAGATTGTCATCGTTGTCATGGCGACTCGCTCCCTCCCCCCCCCAGCTCGTTGGGCCGTGCGAAACGCCGTTGCCTAGCGCTCCGTTGCCTAGCGCAGGGTTGCTGGAAGTAGGGCGATTTCTGTTCTCCTCCCTGTTCTCCTCCCTCTCCTCCTCCCCGTCCTGCCTCTCCTCCTCGTCCTCCCTCTCTTCCTCCCTCTCCCACCCCCCCTCCCCTCATGCTGTTTCCATCTATTATCTAGATTTGTGACAGTGCTGACAGACAGCAGGAGAACAGCCGTGTTCAGCCCTCGTCTGCCTGGCTGAACCAGGGAGCCAATCATCCCCCTGTTTGTTCCTGGATCAGGAGAATCTCTTTAGGATGTTTTAGCGTCAATCTTCATGGTAGACGTTTCCACGTGTTGATTTGTCCGTTCAAGTGTTTGAATTTCTCGACATGTTTGCGTGTTTTTCTGTGAGATTAAGAATCCAATGCCTCCAATACCCTCTCCCATACGGACACACACACTCACACAAAATACACACAAACATCTTTCTGCACATTTTTAAACAAAAACAAAAAAGGTGTTTTTAAAAGCGTGTTTATTTGAAGTGTGTTTCAAAGCCGCTGTTAGCGACACAGCAGGATGACGCAGCAGCCCTCTTTGAACACCCTGCGTCTTGTCATCGTAAACGCTGACAGGAAACAAAAAGAAACCTGTCTTTGAAATCCAACATCCTGTTTCATGTTTGCCTGGCTCCATGTCTCCCTGGTGCTGGGAGATGTTTGGTGGGTAGAACCAGAGATATCTGTGAGGAGGTGCCCTTCTAGGTGGCCCTAGGGTGAAGTGCCTTGCCTAAGGACACAACGTCTCGTTGGCACAGCCGGGATTCAAACTTCGCAACCTTTTGATTACTAGCCTGATTCCTTCACCGCTCAGCCCACTTGACTCCCTATATGACTCTCTCCAGGAACCAGAGGAGGCTGGGTTGGGCAGGGGAGGGGAGGGGAGAGAGCAGACACCAGGGCTGGGCTGGGGAGAGGAGGGGAGGGGAGGGGAGAGAGCAGACACCAGGGCTGGGCTGGGGAGAGGAGGGGAGGGGAGAGAGCAGACACCAGGGCTGGGCTGGGGAGAGAACAGTGTAGATCACAGGCATCTAACAAAGCCATCACCTGATGAAGTGGAGCCTAAGAGCTCGCAAAGATTTTCTCATTACAGTACACACACACACACACTCTCCCTCTCTCACACACACACTCTCTCCATCACACACACACACACACACACACACACACACACACACACACACACACACACACACACACACACACACACACACACACACACACACACACACTGTCTCTCACACACACTCTCTCTGTCACTCATACACACACTCTATCCCAGTTCCCTAGCACATAGCAGTGAGGAAAGCCCCCTCTGTCTCTGGGCCCAGCAGACAGGCGGATGAAAGATGCACGCTGCTCCTCTGAATTAAACATGAGGGAGGGAGGGAGGGAGGGAGGGAGGGAGGGAGGGAGGGAGGGAGGGCGGGCGGGCGCACGCTGGGAAGGGCCTGTTGTCCTCCAGCAAACGCTTCCTGCCGTTCCATTGAGACCCGCTGGAGAGAGTCTCGTTAATGTACAGACTTCCTTAGACTTTGTCTCTTTATAGCTCTCTCTTGTCTCTCTCTCTCTCTCTCTTTCTCTCTCCCTTTCTTTCTCTCTTTGTTTCTCCTCTCCCATATTTGCTCTCTCACAAACACTGCTGTCACTCACTCTTTACCCTTTTCTCACTCCTCCCACCTTCTCCTCATCTCTCACGCCATCTTTTCCCAGAGCCAGTCTGTCTGTGACTCACTCCATCTGTGACAGTGTGACTCCCCTTCGAACCCTTCTCCCTCACACACTCACTGTGTTTCCCAGATGGGTGGCAGGGAGACAGGCAGGCAGGCAGACAGGCAGAGAGACAGGCAGAAAGACAGAAACATTAAGGACAGGTTGGTACTGTTGTAAGGATGGGCAGGCAGACAGATAGTCAAGAAGGCAGGCAGACAGGTAGGCAGGCAGGCAGGCAGGCAGCAGTGAAACAGCCTGCTCAGTGTGTCAGCTGTTCTCTGACACATCAGCAGACGTCGGCAGAATCACCAGCACCTCCTTCTGCTAGATGCCTTAAGATCGAAAGCTTTCAAATAAGTATTTAATCCCAGATTGACCTCTGTCAAAACATTTTGTAAATGAAAAATATTTAGGCAGGATGCCTTCTCTGTAGTCTACTGTTAGGAATCTAGAGTCATTACAATATGTACAGCCAACCAGCCAACCAGCCAGCCAGCCAGCCAGCTGTATCAGTCACATTCATTAGTATGGCCCTGTTAAAGCCTCTCTCAGCAGCTGTGGCTCAGTCAGTCAGTCAGTCAGTCAGTCTCATCTGCTTCCAGTCCTGTTCGCTCTCCAGCGACAACAACAGCATGATCCGATATTTTTTTTAAATACGTTAATTTTTGTTGTTGTTTCTGCTCGCTAGGATATTTCAGTTTTCACCCATATCCCTCAGGTGTCCTATCAGAGTGTTTCTAATGATTTAAATATGAATATTAATGTAGGAGTGATTTATCATTCAGGGGGTGGCACCCTGTGGAGAACATCAGTATTTTGCCTTTGAACTATCTCACAGTCTCCCACTGTGAATACATTAACCCACTTTTAACGCTGCTTTTATTTTACAATTGCTGATTTTTTTAACGCACCAAACATAAAGACAATGTTTCCATACATATTTGTAATCGAGATGAAGATAGATAATTATGAGCATTTTGAAGGTAAATGTTCGAACTGAGACCTGCAGCGTGTGAACAGATGACATCAATCTACAGCGCCACCTGCTGGTTGAATTACATTGATTTTACATTAGTCTGTTTTTGCGGTCAACGTTTACCAAAAATGATGTTTCAAACATATGAAGCGGATTTAATTATATTACAACTATAACTCACGGTCTACATCTGAAAGCAAACATAGTATCCCTCTGAAATATGACTGTAGGGATAATAATAGTGTTAATCATACAGCCAGTCTGACTGTGGGATCATGTGGTGGTGGTTGTAGACTAATTGTCTCTATTCCTGCCACTAAAGGATGGACATTAACAAAACCTTTGATGTCATAAAGTGCACTGAAATGGCTCGCCATTCTAATATTAACTAATATCCGTAGGTCTTTATCTAACCCTGCCTGTCCCCGCCTGGTCCTCTTTTTTAGATCACGGGGGCCATTCTGCTGGCAGTGGGACTATGGGGGAAGTTCATGCTGGGTCCCTACATCTCTCTGATAGCTGATAACTCCACCAACGCTCCCTATGTCCTGATCGGAACCGGAACCTCCATCATCGTCTTCGGGCTGTTCGGCTGCTTTGCCACCTGTAGGGGGAGCCCGTGGATGCTCAAACTGGTGAGTCCTAATTGAATTGAATCTCTAAAAAAAAATAAGTGCCGGGAGATTTTATTCGGAGGTTTCATACGTGAGGCAGCAGCCACACATAGATGTTTCAACAGGTTTCTGTTATTGGAAATTATTGTACACACTCATATCAATCGACTGGTATGATCCTGTCTCCCTCTCTGCTGGTATGATCCTGTCTCTCTCTCTGCTGGTATGATCCTGTCTCTCTCTCTGCTGGTATGATCCTGTCTCTCTCTGCTGGTATGATCCTGTCTCTCTCTCTGCTGGTATGATCCTGTCTCTCTCTCTGCTGGTATGATCCTGTCTCTCTCTCTGCTGGTATGATCCTGTCTCTCTCTGCTGGTATGATCCTGTCTCCCTCTCTGCTGGTATGATCCTGTCTCTCTCTCTGCTGGTATGATCCTGTCTCTCTCTCTGCTGGTATGATCCTGTCTCTCTCTGCTGGTATGATCCTGTCTCTCTCTCTGCTGGTATGATCCTGTCTCTCTCTCTGCTGGTATGATCCTGTCTCTCTCTGCTGGTATGATCCTGTATCTCTCTCTGCTGGTATGATCTTGTCTCTCTCTCTGCTGGTATGATCCTGTCTCTCTCTGCTGGTATGGTCCTGTATCTCTCTCTGCTGGTATGATCCTGTCTCTCTCTCTGCTGGTATGATCCTGTCTCTCTCTGCTGGTATGATCCTGTCTCTCTCTCTGCTGGTATGATCCTGTCTCTCTCTGCTGGTATGATCCTGTGTCTCTCTCTGCTGGTATGATCCTGTCTCTCTCTCTGCTGGTATGATCCTGTCTCTCTCTGCTGGTATGATCCTGTCTCTCTCTCTGCTGGTATGATCCTGTCTCTCTGCTGGTATGCTCCTGTCTCTCTGCTGGTATGACCCTGTCTCTCTCTCTGCTGGTATGATCC
>CM059305.1:7615000-7627500 GCA_030340665.1 Neosalanx taihuensis
CCCTCTCTCTCTCTCTCTCTCTCTCACTCTCTCTCTCTCTCTCTCTCTCTCTGTCACACACTCTCTTTCCCTCTCTCTCACTCTCTCTCTCACTCTCTCTCACTCTCACTCTCTCTCGCTCTCACTGTTCCTTTATCTCTCAAACTGTTTCCTCCTCCTCTTCCAGGGCGGCGAGAGGAGAGGACGCGTCCACCTTGGATACACGGGGAACAACGGCTCCCAAATCTAGCACACGCCTTTATTACACTGACGGTTATTTCTCTCTCTCTCTCTCTCTCTCTCTCTCTCTCTCCTTCCCTCTCTTTGCCTTTCTCCCACCTCGTTTTTTCCCCTCTCTCCTTGAACACATCATTCCTTGACGTGCAGTCGTACCATTTTAATTATCTCACTTTCAAGACCTTATCTCTCAGAAAGACCTCCCTGTCTGCCACCAGTATCTGTCTGAGGCAGCTCATCGCCACGCCAACCACAGGGTGGCTTTGCATTCTGCACCCTCACGAAATGTTTCTGAAAAAAGTTACTTGTATGGTGTTTCACAGATTAGATTTATACAGATATATTCTCAGATTTAGACTTCCTTAACCTGGCTGTACGAGCAAAATAGAAATAACAGTCATCTTTTGAGATAAGGTCATTGAAATGGTTGATACTTTCGACTGTACCGTACTGTATATTTGCTGTGCTCATGTCACCACACACACACACACAGCATAATTGCTTCTTGTGGAATAGAACACATTACAGTGAATCGCAACATCAAGTTTCAATTGACCGTCACTCAAAATAATCTTGTGTAAGTTGCTTTCTGTGGACTGTGTATTTGTGTTGGTTTATTTATTTAAACAGTTCATTTGTTTCCTCTTTGTTTAGTGAGTCCAGTACACAGTGATATCAGCCCCTCCCTCACTCCCCTGTTCTCTGGTTACCACAATCTCACATTGATGTTGAATCTACCACGTCCTCTCTGAAGAGGCAACTTTCAACCAAAATGTAAAATGCCTTTTCCAGTTCTCTTGTTCAGCTTCAGGGGACATGTTCAAACTTACCTCTGCTGGTTGAGAACATGAATTTCATCTTTTTCATATTAGGTTTACGACTAGAACGGTTTCAAAATATCACTTTTGTACACAATGTGAAAAGCATAGCGTTGTAGGCCTGAAGTATTTCTAACATGTTTTGTTGATGATACAAGATCATATTGTGTATTTTTTACTCTTCAACTCTTATGAAACTAAGCTTAATTGGCTATAACAAGAACCGGACAATCATCAAGAGTTAATTTTATTTATTTATTCATTTATTTTACCTAAAACCTAACACCTTGTTGCCCCTTTTTCTAATGATCCTAAAACAAAAACAAACAAAAAAACTCAAAATATTCATGACATGATTTATACAATATGAAGGGTTGATCTCAATCACATGTAGACGTTCAGATTTGGACGTCACCATATGTCTATGGACGTCCTCGTTCAGGAGTGCGTGAGAGAAGGAGGGACTGCGGGACTCACGTAACTGACGTAACTGGTACTGATTGGTCAGGTATGATTTAAACTGACGTGGGTGTGGCAGGCAAACAATTTCAACACTTTTAGGATATATTTGTCATATTGGCTCATTTAGAAATCTGAGATCGTCAATGTAAGACGTCCATTGGTCAAAACGTGTTAGTCAAGGTAGATGTCATCATCTGTGTCTGAGAACTTCGCTTAATCTCTGTATTTACATTCTATTTGACTGTTTAATATAATTTTTTTGTGAGGGTGGTGGGAAGGTTTGCTAAACTCTTAAGTCGTAACTGTTATGGCTACTCTTTAGTTATAGTGAATTGGTGTTATTTAACAAAAATAATATTCGGATACTTTGAGCAATAAGCAAATAATTCTCAGAAGTATAAATTGGGACAGGTGAATTGATAGGAATTTGTACAAAAAGGAAAACTCTTTTTAAAATGCATTACCAACTAGCATGCAAACCCAGTGTATGTTGATATTGTAAACGATTGTGATCTCTATTAATAAAAAACGGTCATTACATAACGTGGCTGTGATGTCTGTGAACTCGTCTTGTTTGTTTTAAAATGCCAGACTAGTTGCTTTTGAAAACATGGTCAATACATAATTTCCCCAGATGGTGGCGCGAACATCCACCAAAAACCATTGGTTTGATGAATCATAGCATAAAAAAAGTTCCGGATAAATTTAGATTTCCTACTTAAAGTAGGTGTGGCAATGCCTCTTCTGATTTAATATATATCAAAACAAGGACCTGAATTTGTTTTTGGAAGAAGCAGTTTTCTTAAAACAAACGTGGAATAGGTAAGCAAGTAACAGACAAACAACATTTCGTCAGATTGTGCCTTAGAATAGAATGAAGGGGTGTAGCTTTTATGCAAATGAGCAACCGACGCACTCTACTGTGATTGGCTTAAAACGGAGGAAAGGCTAGCGTGGCCTGACGTCGCTCATGAATATTCATAAGGTTGCAACCCTCCGCCGGTTATCTGCAGCTGGTTAAACCAAGAAAAGAAATAGTGTTTAACACCAAAGGAGCGGAGTAACTAACGAAGATAAATATTGTGTTGTGATTCTGGAGAGATACACAGTGGTAGGTTCATGCTTTTACTTGCTAGCTCTGGATGTAGATGTCATAGCGTGTGCTTTGCATCAGACACACAACTAGCTGGAGATTCAGTCAGGTTTTAAATGATCATTTAGGAGTAAAACAGCTGCAAATGCATCTTAAGAGGACTGTCTTAACTGTATTTCCGTGCTGTTTTTCAGGTTGCAGGAGGTATATCCACTTGTCTGACGGAACAACGCCCAATAACTAACAGCAAACCTATCATTTCGATTCAGTCAGCCATTAAGACCCTGTTACTTGTACAGTAGCTTTGGCCTAATTTAAATCTGTGAAAGAGCATTAAGGAAAGCTAAATTTGGTCTCCGGGTGAGAGAGAGAGAGAAAGAGAAAGAGAGAGAGGGGGAGAGAGAGAAGGAAAGAAAAAAGGTCTATTAACTCGCCACTTGTCTGCATTTATTGCGTTTCCTAGATTTAAGACTTGAGATCTTACAAAATGATGCAGTTATCGGATTCGTACAATCAGAAGAATTCTTTATTCAACGCGATGAACCGCTTCATAGGGGCGGTGAACAACATGGACCAGACTGTGATGGTGCCCAGTCTGTTAAGAGACGTGCCCTTAGAGGAGGAAGAGGACATGAAAACAGTCAGGACTACTACTAATAATGGCACACCGACCTATTTCCAAGATGTTGGGGACATGCATGGTTACTATGTCCTTTTGAAGTCTATTAGAAATGACATTGAATGGGGAATCCTTCAAGGAGATGAGAGGAGAAAGGAGAAGGTTGGTGTGACAGCCCTTGACATCTCAACCCTGGAGTCAGATGAAGACTTGGAGAAACAGTTTCATTATCATTTGACAGGATTGCACACGGTTTTGTCCAAACTCACCCGGAAAGCGAATACTTTGACCAACAGATACAAGCAAGAAGTTGGGATTCGAGGTTATGGACATTGAAATGGAAACTTTTTTTTTTGTTTAACCAGGTGATTGAGGTGGTTAGAATTAACGAGGCTTGACCCCAAACATCAATATGCAAATTGATGCTACTGATGAAATATGATAATTATAACTAGAGAACATTGGCCTGTCATGGTGAAATAGTTTACATTTGTTCCAAAAGTTGAGAAGTGTAAAGTCCAGCTGGACATATTTCAGATATGCCTGCTCAGTTCTTACTATGTGATTAATTGCACTATGCTTCTTATACCAGGGTCACTGTAGCTTGGAGTTTTTTTGTTTGCCAAAATGCTACGCACATATTTTTATTTAAGAAATATGCAATGTACATTTAAAAAATGGTGGTTTGGAACTGCAGCCCATTCAATTTGTTAACAGTAAATAAGCTTAAAAGAGGAAGTAGACTTAAGTCTTTCCGTATTAATAATCATAGGTTATGTGAAGCCTTCTAAATTGTCAAATAACTGGGTAAAGCAGAAAGTTACCTGCCATTGACGTCTATCATCCGGGAATCGTATGACATTTATTTAGGGATTGATTGATTCCAAGAAGCATTTCTTACCAATCAAACCACTTGTCCTTTCATTTCATAGTGTGCATGAGAGGTGGGGTGATTTTTTTTCTATTTAAATGCTGATTCAGCGATTAAAACATGACTAATGCTACACTGTGACAAACCTATTCATTATTGACATAAAATATGAACATTGATCAACATTTGAATGTGCTGTCTAAGAATGATGCAACTTCACTCGGTACTTTCTGGGTGTTCAGTACACCCCCCCCCCCCCCTCAACCCCCACCCCCTCCTAAACATTGATTGCAAGATTGTGCAGCCCCGTACCGTGTCCCGGGGGCGGGTGTCATGGGGACCGCTGTGTGATGAGGAGATTAGAGCCAGCCTGCCTATATCTGGCCACTCCTGCGATCTCTGGCAGCTTGACATAGCTTTAACTCTTTAACTCTCTGCCCCTGGAGGACTGGACTGATTCTAGACATAGCTTGACATCAGGCACACATCCCTGATTTAAAAGCTAATGTGTGTTAGTCACGGCTGAATGCAGCTTCAATTGTTTGCTTATATATGTAAATCATATGGAGTATGTCAGTAACAGGTGATCTGAAGGCCAACACAGTATGAGCTCATTATTTGATAACAGGAAGTTGTCTGAATATGAAAGGAACGTTGTCTTAACACAGGAAGAACATATCATATAATGGTGTTCATGCAGCCCTGTAGTCACAGATGGGGTGATGTAACACGGTCAAATTTAATTAAGTCTCCAAACTTGGGTAAAAACATTAAAAAATCGCTGGTTTCATTCATCACTTATGTTGGTGAATTCTAGTCTGGTTTTAATCATTCATGGCAGGTCACAACGCCATAATAGCGCTTTCAATCAAATCAACCCTTCATTCGCCTCCATGCTTCAAAGCCTTGAAAAAAAAGTATATTTTACACCATCTTACATCATACCCCCAACCCCAAAACTACAAAGAAGCCTTCCTCCAATAATGACTTGCTCTTCTTCAATAGATTCCCGTGAGTGAAAATTGGAGTTCAGCAATACTTTATCTGCCTTGGTGAAGGATGGTGTGATGTGCAGACAACTTGACCTGGTGACCTTGATCACGCGAGACTTAAGACTTGTCCACGTGGTGAGCTTGAGCGAATGGCGAGGTAGACGTATTGGAATTGGCGATTGGGGAGGAAAAACACACCTTTTCCATCCAGAGCCTCGTGTTGTCTGTTCTGCATCTCGGGTAAGATAGTATATCATGACTGTGGTTTGGAGCTTGAAGGATTAAATTGGCCATGACAAATAGGACGCTGATTAAACACTAATTAAACTGGGCTCCAGGGACTCAGTCACATAACTAATTGACTGCCTGCGAATGTGATTCCATTTAGTGCTTAGGTTGCACATTTCGTATTGGAATGGTAATCATTATACCGGCTGGTGCAAATGCTTAATGTCCATTGCTCCCTGTATTACTGGAGATAGGGCCACGCTCTATCGTTGTATTTGATTTTAGTTACAGAGAGTTTAAAGAGCCTAGAGAATAAGTCTTGGCTTCGAAGTTTAAACGATCGCCTGTGTGATTGAAAACAGACTTTGGTAGCTGCTGTCCGCTGGAGGAGGATTTTGCAGGAAGTCGATTGACTGAAAATGGTTCCAACGGCCGATTAACAAGTGCGTGTCGAGGGGGGGGAAAAAGATCTCTGAGCACAACGGTACGCTCCTTTATGTTCTGGTGCACAGGAGAACAATAATCCCCTTCCCCCCCCCCCCTCTCCCCCACCACCCCTCGCTCTCTATCGCTCCCCCTCTCTCTCCCTGTCTCACTCTTTCTTTTCCCCTCCGCCCTCCCCTTCTTCAGCTCCCTCTCAAGCTCTCCCCCTCCTCTCTCTTGGACTCGGTGAACCTCTATGACTCATCGGTACCCACTTAACAGAAAGCGTCCTCCTGCTTTTATCAAGTTCCCCGTTTCTCGCTCTCCATCCTCTCACCCACGTAGAGATCCCCCAGCCCGCTCCTCACCGGCCCGGTATTCACGTATATAACGGTCAGACTGTTAGTACGAGTCCTGATCTGAAGGCAGATTGTATCGTCTGTTTATGTCGGAGCACACTGAATGGGAACTGATCCCAAATCAGTACTCCTAAGTTGTTTTTGACTCCCTGTTTGTGGTTTGGTGTCTGTCCTATATTTCTGTTCTCCAGCACGGTCAGAACTCTCGGGACTTGACCCCTATTTCCAGCCTAATTAACTCTTAATGAACCTGTTATCACTGCTGAACTGGGGGGGGGGGGGGGGGGGGGGGGGGGGGGGGGGGGGGGGGGGGGGGGGGGGGGGGGGGCACCTCTGCAGCGTTACAGAGCCATGCCCTGCACGCATGCACACACACACTTTCTCTCATTTCCTCTCACTTCCTCACACACCCGTCTTCTCTCACACGCTGCCCCTCCCTCATCCATTTTCGCTGTCTCTCGCGGAGAGAAGACTGGCTGCTGGAGAGTGAGTACGGATGAGAGAGAGAGTGTGTGTGAGTGAGGGAGAGAGAGAGAGAGAGAGAGAGAGAGAGAGAGAGAGATACGTGAGAAAGGGAGCGCACATGTCACTGTCAGTGCCTATGTGTGAATGTGTGTGTGTGCATGAGGGCAGGGCATGGTTCCGACATGCTGGAGAGCTTCCACAGTCAGCGAGAGGGAGGGAGGGGGGGGGGGGGGAGGGGGAGTGAGGGAGGAGGGGGGGGGGAGAGAGAGAGGGAGGGGAGAGTGAGATAGAGAGAGAGTGGGAAAGAGAGAGGGAGTGGTACAGAGAGAGAGAAAGTCCTATAAACTGCTCTGGGAGATTCCAGGAAGTCAGACAGGAAGACATTTCCTCTCTCTTCTCTGACTTCATCTGAACGGTCAACAGCAAACAACACATGCTGGACAAGGTCAGTAAACAGCAGCAACACAGAACAGCTTGGCAGCGTCCTTCTCTTACTTCCGCCATGTTTTCTTGTCTTCTTACATTCTTTCTTCTTTTCTTCTTTATTTATTTCATGAGCCACTCATCTAATCTTGTTCCTGTTCTTTATCTTTCTAAGGTTGCATTGTGTTCTGTCCTGCTGGCCTTCATGGGTGGATAAGGACTCTCCCTCTCTCTCTCTTCTCTCTCTCACGCCTCTCTCACACACACACACACACACACACACCCAGGGAGATAGAGCAACAGCCAGGGAATCTCTTGTATTACCTTCCGATTGGGCTTCCTGTCGCCCCCGGTAACACCGGTATCCTCCCGCTCATGAAGATGAGCGATGGAGGTGATAAATCGCCCGTCCTTGAAACTGCAATCGGTGAACGTCCAATCGGCCGCTCCCCCCCCCCCCCTCCTCCCTCACTTCCTTGCCCTCCTACACACGGCGTCGCCGCAGCAACCGGGCCGCAGACAAAACACAGAGAAGAAAATACAGGGAGTGTTGTCAACGTTGAACAAAACAAGGTTTAGGATAACCGTAACTCACCACAATTCAAGCTCACATCACCTCCTTCCTCCTCCTCCCTCCCCCCCTCCTCCTCCTCCTCTTCCCTCCTCTTCCCCTCGTCCCTGTCCTCCTCCTCCCCCCTTTTTTCTTTGCTCCTCCAGCTCAACTACTGTATTTAATGGAGGCTTAGAAGTAATTAAAAGACCCCCCTTCCCACCCACCCCCCCCTCCCTGTACCCCATCCAGCTCCTACACACCCACACATTCCTTGATCTGATAATACAGACATCAGCATCTTTTTTTGGATCTGTAGCCCTCTCCCTCCACCATACACACACCCAAACACACAGTGAAACCTCAACCTCCGCCTCCATACCCACCTCGATCATGCCGCACACATCCAAGCACAGACACTTCGCCCCCCCCCCCCCCGCCTCCACCTCCCTCCATCACATTTATCAGTCAGTTTGACACGGAGGAAGGAAATGGCTCTTCTGCTGTGAATCAAAGCTCCACTAATCAATTCAGACCCAGCCTGTCTTTCTTTCTCCCTTTCCTTTCTCTCTCGTCTTTTATTCCTTGCTTCTGTCTCTCCTGCCGCTCTCTCTCTCTCTCTCTCTCCCTGCCTCTCTCTCTCTCTCTCTCTCTCTCTCTCTCTCTCTCTCCCTCCCTCATTCACTCTCCTCTGTTTCACCCACAGCTCCTCACCCTCCATTTTCTCTCTCCCTCGCTCCCTCTCTCTCTCTTTCCCTCTCCCTCCCCATGTCTCTCTCTCTCTCTCCTCCTCTCTCAGTGAGATGTGGAGGGTGTAATGATTATCTTCAGCGCTGGCCCCCTGTCAGCCAGCCAGCCAGGCGGGATTGCCTCCACACAAGTGGCTAATTCAATTAGCCACGACCTTGCTCCCAGGCCGCGTCCCACACGCAGAGCGTGCACGGACGCCGGCACACGGACGCTCCGCGCACGTGCCTTCGTGCACTCCTCTCGAGCGCTGGAACAAGAGATTTAAATTAGAGGCCTGTCTGCCAGCAGACACACACACATTCACACATATACACACACACACACGGTCTCACACGTATACACAGACACACACACACTGTCACACACACATACTTTCACACACATACACACACACACATCTCGGTACAGCCTTGTTTGAGCAGGGTCAGTCTTTACTGATAATTCAGTCTGTGAAAAGAATAGTTTTGTGTGGGCTGGACCGGACAGGGCAGGATGTTGATTTGCTAACAAACAATGACTCCTTAGATCCATAACCGTTCTTTAGAAGGTGACTTTCTTATGAACAGCCACACAATGGCTTCTGAGGACGCCAAAGTCTTAACAATGGTCGTCAAGAAGGGGTTCAGGTTTGTTTTGGGATGAAACTAAAGGTTCTGTTCAGTTCACAGTTCAGTAGCAGCGAGTTCAATTCTCTCCATTCATCCTAATCCCTTAATTCCTTACACCTACCTGACCTAACCTCTCTATGGTGTTTTCATGTCCACCACACGCACACACTTTTTCTCTCTCCCCCTCTTTCTATCGACACCGTTAACTCAGTCTTTCATTCTTTCTCTGTATCTCTGTCTCTGTCTCCTCTCTCTCTCTCTCTGTCTCTCTATTGACTCTCTCTGTATCTCTATGACTCTCTCTGTATCTCTATGACTCTCTGTCTGTCTGTCTGTCTGTCTGTCTGTCTGTCTGTCTGTCTGTCTGTCTCTCTCTCTCTCTCTCTCTCCTCTCTCTCTCTGTATCTATGAATCTCTCTCTGTCTCTCTCTCAGCCATTGTGCAACAAAGCGTTGTCCCCTCTCGCTCTTCCGAGGGGGGAGAGAGGAAAGGGACGCTCCAGGCTCCTCCCCCTCTCCTCACTCGCTTTGTCCGCTGGCTGTTTGCAGACACGGTTGCTTAGTAACCACCACACCTAGTGTTCGTTGAATAAACACACAGACAATGGAAAGAGATGGAGAGGGAGAAAGAGGGAGAAAAAGAATTATGAGGGAATGGTGGGTTAGTGTGTGTGGATGGAGGGGTGCGTGTGAGAGTGTGTGTGTGATTGTGTGTCTGAGTGTGTGAGTGTGTGTGTGATTGTGTGTGTGACTGTATACGTCCTGTTATTGTCCTCCGCAGAACAAATGTTTCAACAGTGTTGCAACTGAAGCAGGATTCCTGTCTGAGTATCGCATTATGTCTGTGTTTACCTCACTCTCTCACTCTATATCAGCCAGTCTCTCTCTGTGTGTGTCCTCTCTCTCTCTCTCTCTCTCTCTCTCTCTCTCTCTTTCTGTATCTCTCTTTCTGTCTCTGTCTCTCTTTCTCTCTCTCTGTCTGTCTCGCTCTCTCTTTCTGTATCTCTCTTTCTGTCTCTGTCTCTCTTTCTCTCTCTCTGTCTGTCTCGCTCTCTCTCTGTCTGTCTGTCTGTCTCTCTTTCTGTCTCTCTCTCCATTTCAGTCTGTCTCTCCCTTCCCTCCCTCTTTCCCCCTCCTTTGAGAGTAATCTCCCCCCCCCCCCCCCCCCCCCGTGTCATAATGTTTTTCCTCGTCTTCCTTGAGGGTCTAGGTTGGTTGAGGGGCAGTTCTACGGGCGTATATGTGAAAGCCCTTTTGTGACATTGCTTGTAAGAAGGCCTTGAGCCCCTGGCTGTCCTCACGGTGCTGTTTACCAGAGGCAGAAACAGGTGACAGCTCACACACCACTCTCCAAAGCACCACCTCAAACAAGATGGCCGCCACCTAAGTGAATAACAAGTCCATGTGGGACCATGCCTGGGGCCCGTGGCAAACGCTGACTCTCTTCGTCTCCCCACACAACCCAGCGCCCCTCCCTTATGTAACGTGGTTTTGGAGAGTGGGGGAGGGAGGGAGGGGGGTTAGGGGTGTGGCCCATGTACGTCCAATCAGATCCTCTCTGTGAGGACTTGCCTCCATTTAACTGCTGTGGAGGGGGGTGGCAGGGGGGTGGCAGGGGGGTGGCAGGGGGGTGGCAGGGGGGTGTGGGTCTTCCCAGATGACGGTCCGGACCCTTTGAAACTCTGAATAACTGACAGCTCCTAAATCACCTGACCGGGGCACGGAAAACCCCCTCAACTCCCCCCCCCCCTCCCCACCCCGCCCCCCACCCACCCCCCCGGCCTCCCAGGCAGCGCTGGGGAGCTCCAGAGTGTTTGAGCAGACTTCAGACCTGCGCCTGAAGTTCAACCCTGCTGTATCCTGTACGCTCCCCTATCTCATCCCCTGACTGTCCACACACACACACACACTTTCTCTCTCTGTCTCCTTCTCTGTTTATGCTGCAGGTAGGCAGGGAGAACCAGAAGAAGATGGAAAAAGAGAGAGAGAGAGAGAGATGGAGAGAGAGAGAGAGAGAGAGAGAGAGAGAGAGAGAGAGAGAGAGAGAGAGGGAGAGAGAGAGAGAGAGAGAGAGAGAGAGAGAGAGAGAGAGAGAGAGAGAGAGAGAGAGAGAGAGAGAGAGAGAGAGAGAGAGAGAGAGAGAGAGAGAGAGAGAGAGAGAGAGAGAGAGAGAGAGAGAGAGAGAGAGAGAGAGAGAGAGAGAGAGAGAGAGAGAGAGGCAGAGAGAGAGAGAGAGAGAGAGAGAGAGAGAGAGAGAGAGAGAGAGAGAGAGAGAGAGAGAGAGAGAGAGAGAGAGAGAGAGAGAGAGAGAGAGAGAGAGAGAGAGAGAGAGAGAGAGGGAGAGAGAGAGAGAGAGAGAGAGAGGGAGAGAGGAGAGAGAGAGAGAGAGAGAGAGGGAGGGAGAGAGAGAGGGAGACACAGGAGAGAGGATAAAATGGAGCGATGGGAAACAACTTTTTCTGTTCTCTCACGTCACAGATGGCAGACCTCGTAAATACAAATCAAGGGATGTGATACCCAGAGGTGCGCCTGCCTCAAATGTCTCGCCCCCGCCCCTGCCTCGGAGAGGATCTAATTAAACGCCCGGTGCCGTATCGATTCCCTCGAGGGCGTGCAAAGCCACTTTGCCGACGCCCTCCCCCCCCCCCCCCCCCCCCCCCCCCCCCCCCCCCCCCCCCCCCCCCTCCCCAACACACACACACTTCCCCCTGACCCCCCCCCCCTCCCCCCTGGCTGATAGAACGCATTATGGACGTGTGTCTTGTCACTTGCGTAGACCATATGGATTATCTGGCGTGTGAGGAGAAAAGGCGAAAGGCATTTCCAAACCAGGGAATTACTTGTGTGCGTGCGTGCGTGCGTGTGTGTGTGTGGCGGAGGAAGACGTGTTGTGACAGCTACATGTGGAAGATGTTAGACGGCCATTAGCACGCAACGGGGCCGCGACGTGACTCAGAGCACAGCCTGCTGGCTCGCTCGCTCTCTCTCTCTCTCTCTCTCACACACACACACACACACACCCACATCTGCATGCTCCATACATCCTGTTGGGTTGGGAGGGCTCATATTCAGATGAATCCTCTCTCTTTAAAGCAAGCGAGAGAGAAAAAGAGAAAGAGAGGCAGAAAGAGAAAAGAGAGAGAGAGAGAAGAGACGGAGAGAGAGAGAAAGAGAAAGAGAGAAAGAAAGAGAGAGAAAGAGAGAGTGAGAGAGAAAGAGAGAGAGAAGAGAGAGAAAGAGAGAGAAAGAGAAAGAGAGAGAGAAAGAGCGGAGAGAGAGAGAAGAGAGAGAGAAAGAGAGAGAGAAAGAGAGAGAGAAAGAGAAAGAGAGAAAGAAAGAGAGAAAGAGAGAGTGAGAGAGAAAGAGAGAGAAAGAGAGAGGGAGAGAGAGGGAGAGAGAGGGAGAGAGAGGGAGAAAGAGAGCGAGCGCAAAAGCAAGAGATCCCCGTCTCTGAATCGGGGGTTTTTTTTTCCAGAGAAAGAGCGAGCGAGGAGAGAGAGACAGAGAGAAAGAGAGGGAGAGAAAGAGAGAGAGCGAGGGAGAGACGCAGTAAGGGCTCTCGCATTACGAAGTGTCAAATGGCCACCGCCGTTCCTCCATTAACACGTTTTTTTTTCTCCCCTC
>CM059305.1:7632500-7660000 GCA_030340665.1 Neosalanx taihuensis
ACGTACAGATGCTGATCATAAGGTGACATCTGTGACAGGATATGACATCACAGTGTTCTTGGCCACTGTGTAATCAGTGCAGACTGAGAGAAGCAGAAATTTCACTTTAAGACTATTTTGGCCCAGATGTGAAAAAACCTTGATTTATCTCAAACTGTAACGCTTGGATAGGAAGGTTAGCATTTCCCTTTAGATATGATTTCACCTTCGTTCCTGTAAAACCCTTACTTAGCGCTACCATCAGTAACTTGTCGTCAAAAACAGGAATTCAAACACAATAACAAAGACAGAAAACCTTAAGCTAGTCCTCCTGGCCCACAAAATGATCCCCAAATCATATTTCATTTCAGATTTTTGAATAAGAAGTTTAAAAGAACTGACCTCACAGTAAGCGGCAGGTTGACTTAAATTACTGTCCTCTTGTCTTAATCCTTCCATCTAAGTAATTAGAATGGGTGCTCAATATCTTTGGCATTCATTTTCATTGATGTTAGCAAAAACAAATCTGACATTCAGTGTGTAACCAACCTGCCCATTTACAGCATGATTTATCAAGTTAAAAACATTCAGAGACAGGATAAACAACATTCTACAGATCGTATTTATAAAATGATATTTCTAGGGACAGTATACAGACTGTGAAACAGAGAGTTTAATCGCTGATTTCATGCATTTTGATTTTTTTTCACTAAAACGTGTCAAGCTTGTTTCTCGTACCAGAAATCCGAACCCAAATAAAATAGATTTTAACGGAATGTTCTGGGTTTAAAAGAGAATATTACGTGAAAAAAACGGGGTGAAGACTGAGAGTATGTGGCTGAAGGCTGGGGATCTGGCAGGGATGTTTGGGCAGCAGGGGAGGCTGGCCGGCCTGGAGGCCTGGGGCCAGGAGGCCGGGGGCCAGGAGGCTGGAGCCGTTGTGGGGCTTGGCTCTTTGTGGAGCCAGCTAAGCGCTGTCTGAACGCGAGCCGAGTGGCACGGAGCGTTTATCTTCCCCCTCGTCAGCGAAGGGGCAGGAATTCATGAGAGGACAGGGCTGCAGCTCAGCTGTTGAAGCAGGCGGGGGGGAGGGGGATATTTAATTTAAAGGGAGGGGAGTCTCCAGGGGGGCTTGGGAGAGGACAGGGGCGGAGGGAGGACAGGGGAAGGGGGGAGGGCTGCGAAAAATCCCCCTTATTCCCGAGGCTCTTGGGTCAGGTTAACTGTAGCCTGAGGCATGAAGAGCCAGGCAGGCGTGCGCTCACACGCAACACACACACACACGCTCACACACACACGCACGCACAGAGCATCTGATCTGCCAGGTTGTGCTGCGTGCGTGGACACACTCGCAGACACAAGCTCCTTTTCTCGCACACGCGCGTTAACACGTGGCCAGCATGTGTTAACTCGCTCACGCCGCCAACCAAACCAAACACAGACGCGGGGGGAAAAAAAAGAGAGAGGGAGAGAGAGCTGCTCTACAGCCTCGCGTCGCTCTAGAGATTTGCGTCGCTCTACAGCCTTCCGTCGCTCCGCAGCCTCGTGCTGGGAAGCCTGAAAGCGGAAGGGAGGGAAATGAGGGGGGGGGGGGGGGGGAAGGGGGGAGGAGGGAAAGGAGGAGGCGGAGAGAGGGAAGGGGGGTGAGGGGGGGGGGGTAGGGCAGGGCAACGGCCAACAGTAATTATGTCGGCGCTTGTGTGAGATTGAGTCTGGCAGGCCGACAGGCTTTCCACATGAGCTGAGAGGAGAGCTCTGCAGGCCGGGGCTCCTCCAGTCTTCACACCACTCCCTGTCTTTCTTTGTTATAAACCCTCGCAATAACAACCCGCGTCTCTCTGGCACAGGAGCAACCTGCTTCCAGAGCCATCGTAAAAAATATATATTTTTAGTTTGTTGTTTTTTGTGTGCGTGTGTGTGTATAATTATTCTTTTTTTTTTTTTTTCAATGTCGGACCGACCACATGAATCGTTGGTTATACCAACTCTGTTATTCCTTCGTGTGACTTGAATAGTGATGAATCTGTTCTGTAATGTCCCTCCCTTGATCCGAACCAAAAACGTCAAACGCTGCATTATTGACTACATTTTCAGGGACGAGCAGGTGTGTGTGTGTGTGTGTGTGTGTGGTGGTGGTGGTGGGGGGGGGGGGGGGTGTTGAGGGTTTTGGAGGACTCACCTGCAGCGCCCGCTGCTCCCGGCTCAGCTTGCTGGAGTCAGCATACAGCTCCGTAGTGACACACTTGAAGCGGTCGCCCACGTATCCCGAGGAGTTGGCGATGCGCTTGGCCAGGCTGGAGCGGCGGCTCTTCGCCGAGCCGTGGCCCTCGTCCTCGTCTGCCAGGGAGTCCGTGTCGTCATGGCAATGCGACGAGGACTTGTTCAGATCCTCGTAATGGTTCAGATGGTCCTCGCCGATCGACTCTGCCTTTAAACCTGGCTTGGCTCCAGTTTGGTTCTGGCCAACACAGTCCCCGTTTCTGTTGTAATCAGCCGGACGGCGCTCGAAGGAAAAGTCCCTGTGAGAACGAGTTTCCAAGTCCCTAAAAGGTCCATCCCCGGAATTACCGTCTCCGGATGAATAAACTCCAAACGTACGATCCTCGTGGTTCTCACAACGGTCCCCGTGAATGCGGTTTTCGAAGGCGCGGCCTCCGACGTTCCGGTTCCCGGACGCTCGATCCTTGAGAGCTCGGTTCTCGCACGGCGCGACCCTCGCCACTCTGCTCTCATCGGTCAGATCCCCATACACGCGTTCTCCGCAAGAACGGTTCCAGGGCCCGCTGCGGTCTTTATTGGGGCGTTCCCCAGAGGTGCGAGCACAGCGCAGGGTTTGTTCCTCCGGGAGATCCGGCAGGGGGCTTCCCTCCGCAGGACTCGGGCTGTCCTCGCTGTGATAGGAAGACACAGGGGGCTCTGGGCGGGAGGGGTGCGTGTGTGGGGGGAAACCCTTGTGAGGGTCCAGCGGCCTGGGCAGGCAGCGCTCCTCCAGCTGCTTCTCTGGTTCCCCTGGTCTGGCCTCGGCCACGTGGCTCGTCTGGAGCACGTTGACCGGCTCCTGCTCTCTCCTGTCGCTGGCCGAATAGCTGCTGCTCTCGCATCCAATCAACTTCCCAGGCTCTCTTCTCCTCACACTGGGCGAGCTGTGCTTGCTCATGGACGAGTCA
Source organism: Neosalanx taihuensis (assembly GCA_030340665.1). Taxonomy (NCBI): domain Eukaryota; kingdom Metazoa; phylum Chordata; class Actinopteri; order Osmeriformes; family Salangidae; genus Neosalanx; species Neosalanx taihuensis. The sequence continues at coordinate 7,635,647 of CM059305.1, forward strand.
CTGTCCATATCAGACTGGAGCAGGTCAATGCAGACTATTTCTTCCTTCCCGCCGGTGAAAGGCTTGCTAGGCAGCTTTGAATCTTGGCTCGCGGCCAGGGTAATCTCTTTCTCGTTCTTGCGCGGGGATTCGGTATCCGAAGCCATTTGGTTTCTGTAAGGTGACCCGTTGTCGTGGTTCCAAGGCTTCTCCTGGGCCCTGGATCTGATGTCTAGCCGCTCCTTAGAGTCCAGACCCAGGTGGGAGGACATGAGCGGGTGCACCATCTCCTTGGACTCGTGATAGGTCAGGTAGTCTCCATGGTTGGGGGGGATCCCGTACGGCAAGCCGTGTTTAGGGGTCAGACGAGGGGGGTAAAGGCTACTGTTGCCCAGGAGAACTGGGTGAGGATACACAGGTCCTTTGCCCTGCATCGTCATGTGCGGCAGCGACATGCTCTCTGGGACCGGGTAGGGGAGGTTAGCGTAGGCTAGGCGGTTAGCGTATGCTATGCTAGGCGGCAGGTAGGATTCGCTGTACATGTGGCTGGAGGGTCGGCTGTTCTCTAGGTGAGGCTGGTGCGGTTGCTGCTGCTTGAAGGCCATCTCTTGCGGCTCAGGTTTGATAGGAGTCTTGGGGTGTTTCCCAGAGTGGCTGCCAAGCGAGCTAGAGAGGACGGCTTTGTCTGGCTGGCTGGGAGACGAGCGAGACCACTCCCCGTTGGGTTTGGGAGAGGGAGACACGGAGGAAGGTCGACCCCCGGGCGCTACCACGGCGACAGCTTGGCCGGGGGCTACAGCCCCGTTTCCCTCCCCTATTCTAGGACAAGAGGAGCTCCTCTGCTGCTGCTGCTGCTGCTGCTGTTGGGAAAACCTTTCTAGGTTCTTGTTCTTTATCGCGGATGAGGATTTGTTGTGGTTCGGGTCGGCGTTAGAACCAGAGGCTGGACTGGGAACCAACCAGGAGGAATGAGCGGTGCTGATGATCTCGGGGCGCTCGGACGTTTTGGAGGACGCCCCTGACATGGCCAAAGACGGGGAGAGGGTCTCTTTGACGAGCTCTCGGTTGGGGGCTAAGCCGTATCGAGCGGCAGGTAGATAGCCCAGCTTAGCCAGGGCCTCCAGTTTGGAGGTGTAGCCATTGGGGTGACTTGCTTCCAATTCCAGGATCTTGGCCGCTGACAGATCCAGAGGCTTGTCTGCTGGGTCTTTGGCAGGAGCCTGCAGGGAGCTCGGCCTTTCGGATGAGGTCTTTAACGGGGACTTGCTCGGTTTCCTCTCTCCGTTCTTGTGGTCCAAACTGCCCTCTTTGGCTTTGTGGGCGTGTCCTCCAGAGCGCGCTGGGGAGCGGTGCTCGTTGGACATGCTGCCGGTGTAACACGGATGGGGAGCTGAGGAAGAGGCGGAGGATGAAGAGGAGGTAGGACTTCTGAACAGAGACTTCTGAAAGTCCAAAGTGCTGTCTATGAGAGGAGGAGGGGCTGCAGGTCCGGAGGCCTGGAGGGGCCTGGGGACGCTGCGTGATGACTGGGTCATAAGTGCTGGGCTGGAGTCTACTGAGTGGCTACTGCTGTTAGCTCCACCACTACTAGTACTAGTATTACTACCACTATTACCACTGCTGGCAATATTGCTACTGGTACTACTGTGATTGTAGCTGCTACAAGAGCCCTTAGAGGAAGTCCGGTTAAGTTTACTATTGTTACTACTGCTGCTGCTGCTACTGTGCTGTCTTTCGCTGTGGGCCTGGGCCTGAGCTTGGGCTTGGGCCTGGGCCTGGGCTTGTGCCTGGGCCTGTTGTTGCTGTTGCTGCTGCTGCTGAACTTGGGCCTGAACTTGAGCCTGAACTTGGGCCTGAACTTGAGCCTGAACTTGGGCCTGAACCTGGGCCTGAACCTGGGCCTGGTGATGTTGCTGGGCTTGGACCTGCTGCAGCTGCTGTCCAAAGGCAGAGGACTCATGGTGAACCCTGGGTCCCAGACCCTGCATGCTCTTGTCCTGGTGGTGGACCAGTGGCGAGTGGGGAGTAGGAGCTGTGGGAATCCTCATAGGAGAGGCTAAGGAGGAGGATATGGGAGTAGGAGGGTAGGAGGGTAGGTAGAGGAGTCTTTCTGCCCCTGCAGCACTGCCCCCAGCCCCTGAGCAGAGAGACTGGTAAGCCAAGTGCTGAGGGAGGTAATGTGAGGATTGAGACAGGAAAGATGCCTTGTACATGTTCAGAGCCGCGTATTTGCTGGAGTCCAGGAAAGGGTACATTCCGGCGTCGGGATACGGGCTGACCCAGGGCAGCCGCAGAAAGCCATTAGACCCAGCCAGACCCAGCTCGATGGGCTTGTCCACCGGACCGACTCTCGGATCCAGCCCCAAGCTCTCTCCCCCAGGGCCAGGGACAACGATGGGCTTCTGAAGCCCGGGGGGAGGGCTTTTATACAGTCCCATATAGCCGTTATTACCGGTCTTTCTACCGTCTAAAGACACGTCGGGTTTATAGAGAAGGTCGTAGCCAAGAGGCATGGAGGCACCTTCTCTTGCTTTCTCAGTGGAGAGGGTGCGGATTCCGGGGTAAACCATTCCACCTTGGACACGGATGCTTTCCCTCATCAGGCTAGCGCGGTCCATGCCTAAGGCAGCTAGCGGGTTCATTCTGCAGGCAGTGCTAGCATCCACCTACAACAAGTTAACAGACAACAGCAGGCAGACACATGTGAACCAATGGTTATAACACTGCTGGGATTATAATGCAGGAGCATCTCCTTCAGCTCCTCTCGTTTGAGACAAAGAGTCTCAGAACAAAAACCTTATTGGCTGCAGAATCGCTTTTTAAATTGTGTAATGCCTTTTCTAGCGTTCGTTAATTAATAGTCATTACAATAACGGCACAGACTGAAGTGTATGAATGCAACTCTTATGAAAAACTCTCACATTCAAACGTGCCAGGATAGTTATACGCGTCCATGACCTACAACCATGATGTTAAGATACTATTTCTTCTTTTCTTTTACAGAATAAGGAATAAACAAAAATTCAAAGAAGACCTCATAATAAAGGGAAAGACATGCACCACCAAATGGTATTTCCACACAACAACAACAAAATGGAAGCAGTTAGCACTCGGCCTCAGGAGTCTGTTGACAAGGACACCTGACGTTAAGATCGTGGAATCAAACACACGAGGTTGACACACAAAAGCCCTGCACTTTCCACAAGAAGTCATCTGCTGCTGATTTTCAACAGAGTGGTGTGAGGTGGGGAGAGGTCAAGGAAAGGTCACAACACTTAAGAGACACACACACACACACACACACACAAACACCACCAAGTCTTTCTGGATGACAAACCTTAGACAAACCCAAAAAGGAACCGCATTGACGACAGAAAATTGATCCAAGTTTCTTATCATGCAGCTATTGAAAAACTGGGGCCAAGGCCATACTGAGATAATCTCAACCCTAAAAGAGTCCTAAAAAGTAATCCTGCTTGAACGTATAACGAAATCTTTGGTAGATGATTAATTCCAGATAGCCTTTCTGACTACAGCAGGGAGATTATCTTACCATGCTTTGAGTGCTTCTGGTTTCCAGACGGTTAGTTCAAAGACAGCCTCTCACCATTCCTTACACTGCCACACCTGCGGAGGGGAAAACCATAAGAGTAATAAATATACATATTTTCACACTCGAGGACTCAAAAATCAACTGAAAATGCTTTTTAAAGATTCGCTGCAATTTCCCTGGTGACAAAAGATACGTAATTTCACCCCTCTATTAGAAATGACTGTCAATTTCTACGCGAGTGTTTATATAAATACTCATGGGGGGGAAGGGGGGGGACTAGATCCTTCCATTGCCAAGAGCAGATGTATCCTTCAAAGTTGCCGTCACTTTACACTGTACCACAGAATCTGTCCGTTGACTTTACACAAGTGGCTGGGAGAGCCCAACGCTATCACCTAAGAACTATTAGGATCCCTCAGGCATAGCCAGGCCCCATTATCCCCCCCCCCCCCACCCCCCGCTCATATACGGCAGGCTAACACACAGCTCTATCTGGAAAGCGTGGTCGAGGATCTGTGTGCAGCGTTTTTGTTATCTCAGACCCCGAGAGCCGATAAGGAATGTCTCCTCGGCAGAACTCATAATCCCGAGGCCGGAATGGCTGTCATCTGTCACAGGGAAATTTTTCAGCCCTGACATAGCGCTCCGAGGAAGATTCAATCTTCTCGCCACGGTCTTTCCTGAGCCCCCTCACGCACAGCCGTGAAATAAGAACAGCACCCCCCATCCCCCCCCCCCCACCCCCGCCCCCTTCTTTTTTTATGTTCGGTATCGCCCACCCGCCCACCCGACACGCACGCGCATATCTCCCGCGTTATTGATGAGTTTATGGACCCAGGATTTCAATAAAGCTGGCTTGCTTGGCCACTCTTATCTACGGACACGGCTCCCGTTGCTGCAATTGAGAAGCGGGGAGATGAGGGGGGGGGGGGGGGGAGGGGGGGGGGGAGGGGGGTGTGTGGGAGTGCCCATTTTCATCAATCAAACCACCCTCTGTCCCCACCAGCCCAATCTACCCTCCATCCATTTCCTCCTTCCTTTCACGGGGGAGCAGCTTTCGTCATTTGCATAGCAACATTGTGGCCATGTGGTAACATTGCCAAGCGACTGGAACAAAGAGACGAAACACCGACCGGCAAACATCAACAGAATGTGCACTGTATGCAAATATCAACATGTAAATCTCTGCATATTTTATTATTTAAAAAAAATGTGACCTATTATTAGAGTTTTACATTGACCTTTTTTACTTTTACCCCTCCCCCAAAAATATGGGAAGGTTTAGGTCTTAAGTCTGTGGGATTCATTGTTGGACAATCCTGTTCAACCTGAAGATATAGGTTGAATGATATTCGAGCTTTCAAAATTTTTAAATAGAATGCTGCTTATAAAAATAAAATAAAAAGTCTAACGCTAGGCTGTTATGCCTTTCTGGCACTGATGTAAACTCAAGTGTTGCCTGTACCTGTAAGTCCCCTGGGGGCAAAAATCCCTAACCTTGCCCTTCTGGAAATCCCGTTCTCTTTGACCTTTACCCCCTCCGCCCCCGCGCAGGGAGGTGGCCTGGACCAGAAAATGGAGAACAACAATTCAGTCACGTTCAGCTCGTTCAGCCTCTACAGCTTTGCTGACCTCTTTGCTTTCGATCAACCGCAGAGAGGCGGGGAGGGGAGGGGGGGGGGGGAGGGGTGGGAGGGGATTAGCCCGCTCTGCGCTTCGCCAGACCAACGTTAACAAACACCTCGATCCTAAACAGCCTATTGAACACGCTCAGAGAGAGAGAGAGAGAGAGAGAGAGAGAGAGAGAGAGAGAGAGAGAGAGAGAGAGAGAGAGAGAGAGAGAGAGAGAGAGAGAGAGAGAGAGAGAGAGAGAGAGAGAGAGAGCAACAAGTATATTCCTTAGGTGAACACGGCTCACGCACCTAATGATAATCAGCTCATTTCTTGTGTCTTGTGTAAAAACTGTATTGGAAATACAGTAAGACAACGAGAGGGGGAGAAAAAAAACTGCAGTTTTAAACTACAGCAATTAACAACTTGGCCAATCACTAACAAATACATGTTTTGGGGGGTTTTTCATCTCAGTGTGCCAATTTTAGACTTTGTCAACATTTAGTCACTCTCACTATAGATAACACAAATACAAACAGCCATCCAAATGTACACGTTTCCAAAGAGGCCTTCGTGTCAACACTCAAGCCTTGGTTATACAGGCTGACCTATACACCAGTATTGAAGATAGTGACGTATTCACACCTTGCTTTACAAAAAAGATATTCGTACAGGCTAACCCTTGTTTTAACAAGTTATATAACAAGGAACTTCGAGTATTCTCATCTAACAGCACAGAACCTGAGGAACATTCATTCAGAGGGACCTCTGTCCTCCAGAGATGGTTTAGGCACAGAGGTACAGCATGCCCACAAGACGAGTACAACTAAAAATTTCACAAACGGAGATGTAGCAATGTCTATTTATGATCAGAAGATAGCATCCCATTCATGTTTTCAGACTAGGTGGATTAGCCTAATTAATTAATCAAGATGAGAGAAGAGGAATTTCAAGGTCTGTTGTCCAAATTGGATGGCCCCAAACCAAATGAGATTAGCCTTATAAAACGTGATCCTACCCTATAATCTATAGGCCTCATACATGCCTCATTCAATCCACTTTGAAACAAACCCATCAATTAGAGCGGCCTGACGTAAAACCAAAAAACAGCAAAAAAAAATAAATAATCTCAACCAATACTAGATGTCTGCATCCCAGTTAAAAGGGGAACTTCTCGGTGTATTTGGGGTTCAGAGAGTCTCGTGGCTGCCGGTAAAGATGCAGGCAGGACAAAGTGAGGGAGGCGCCGGTCAGCCGTCCTTGGGAGGAACCATCCAAGCGCGCGGAGCTGCGGCACAAAGGCACCGTGAAGCGGCGCGAGGGGGGGTGAAGCGGCGCGAGGGGGGTGGGGGGCGGGCTCTCCTGTTTCGGGACGGATGTCTCGAGGGGAGGTTTGCTCGTGGGGAGGTTTCAATCACACCGTGACTCTCTAAGCGCGAGGAGACCGTGAATACGATCCCTATACCGCTTTCAGAGACTGGGTCCACTTCCGGTCTGATTCGTTTTCTTTCTTTAACAGATGTATTTTACCCTATATAGGTTATGTTTACCGTTGATAAAGCTGCGTATCTAAGCTACAGGATCTTTATCCTGCGCACATTTTTTTCCTTTACAAACGGATGCATCTTACGCTTTCACCATTTTAACAAGAGAGAAGAAACCAGAAGAAACCAGTGAAAATGTTCTCTAGTTCTAGACACTACAAGACTGCCCGTCAGTTTAGAACCCAAAATAGATTAATACACATTTTAGGTATAATGGGCCTATAAAAAAATCACATCATTAACTATTTCAAATAATTCTCTTACATAGGCCACTACAAATGTTATACATTTAAAGTCAATCCACGGACCTTCCAAGTCACCACAGAAGCCATGAATATACATTTGACAAGAAATAAAATGCACGTTTGCCTTCACATGACCCCGCTGCCCCACTGGGCGGGCGTGGTGATGTTAATCATGATTATGTTAAACGTTAAACGTGGGTCTTATCTCTTTATTGATAATCTTTGGATAAGATTTTCAAGTTGGATAAGAGATTCAACTCTAACTGTTCAACTGTAGGGATATCCTTGACGTGGTATCTGTGATCTGCTGGATATGGACGGGGAAAAAATATATAATATATAACTTCTAAACGACCGAAGATTATACTTAATAGTCAACATTTCCTTGACCTCCTTATATTTAATTTAAAATGTTTTAAACCGGTTTAATCAAATAAACAAGTTGAAATAAAATGGAGAGAAAAAAAAGAGGGTGACTGAATTGTCTGCGCGAGCCATGCCTGGCTCGAGCGCTGCTAGCTGTCCCGGTCACGAGACAACAGACCCCGTGCGTGCGCGAGCGAGAGCCAGGCAGTTTGACCCAGGTCCACCCAGAACCTAGAATTGGGGTATTTTTCATGAATAAAATCGATTGAATTATATAGCCATAGTATAATCAGCACCCCATAATGACAGGCTGGGTAATAACACAGCCTGAATATCGTGTTTAGACATCGACACGTTCCTCACTGCGCAGGACCTTAAATTAATGTGAATAAAACCAACAAATGCCTCTCTCTTCTGGATACTAAGTAACCCTATAGATGGGATATTGCTGCTGGTGAAATGTGCAATGTTCAAACCACAAGACGAGACTATGCGCAATGCAAACGCAGACGACCTACAAGCGTTTATCTGCAAAGTCGTTTCTCAAGGTGTGGGAGGCGTCAAAACTGGAGGTTTAGGATCATTATGCATAAAGGGGCTTTTTTGTATATGACAAGACATTCAAAGAATCCGTAGGCTAAGGATTCAGACAAGTACAATTTACCTTTGTGAAGTCAAGTTGCACAACTGAAAGGAAAAAAACGTTCGCTGGAAAGTCCCGTGATTGAACATCTCCAGTTAGTTCTATAGGCAAGTTCAGGGATGCCAATTTAATTCAACTTAAATCATTTAACCTCAGTCATTGTCTTATTTCCTACGTCTAACTTTCTCAACACATTAGACAAGACACAAGGTGCCTTTTGCACCTTTTAAAACCATCACCTTTCCAACACAAAGTTACACTGTTAATCTGTATCTACTGCCTTTCTATGAACAATTAAAGAATAATATTGACATTGTAACACCGGAAAAAAACCATGCAGATGATGACAAAAACAGTGAAATTTACAGCCACAAAATATTTACCTCTGTGCAATCTGCCAAAGATCCCCCAAATCCGTATATCCTTCCCTTGAATGTCTAGAGTCCTGTTCCAACTTTAGTTTTTTGGGGGTGAAATACTCAAACCTTGGTTGGTTTGTGAGAAATAGGGAGATAAAGTAGTCCTTTAGTCCTGGTTGAACTTAGGACTCAGAGCCATGTTGTAAAGGCTGCATATCCAATGGATCCAACCACGGGACAGCCTTTGTGTTAGTCTAACACTAAAACTATCTACAATATTCCAGTCTCTTTCCTTTCTCTCACAAGAATATGTCCAAGACAAGGTGTAGAAAACTCGTTAACTTGGTCATGCACAGGTGTCGATAGTCTCCAAAACTAATTCAGCCTGGTTGAATCTTTCAGCGCCATGTTGTCGGTCTCACTCCGATACACTCCCTCAAATTAGGACGTCTTACACCGCCACTTTATTTACGTCCTTTTTCCAAATATAAATGGATTAATCCCCATGCTTCTCTATTCGTTTCTTGTCATCTGAAAGAAAGAATTGAAACGTAGTTTTTTTGTTTTTGTTTTTAATCCGTTGAGTTCTTCTTTCGTCCAATAACGTTAACATTCAGTTTTCCATTCGGCTGAAGTCATTCACAGCTGCCGCGAGCTGCGGGGGGAATGGAGGTGCTGCTCGTGCGCTGTCCCTGTGTGCCGCTCGTGCGCTGTGTGCTGTATGCTGCTCGTGCGCTGTGCGGTGCAGAATGAGACTCTACCCAGAAGGCCAATCGGGAAACCGCAATTACCATAAAGCTCCGAGCTCCGCTCCGCGGTGAAAACAAAGGACAGGGATGGATAGGAGGTCCGCGGAGAAAGAGAGAGAGAGAGGGAGAGACAGAGAGGGAGAGACGGAGAGAGAGAGATAGAGAGAGAGAGAGAGAGACGGAGAGAGAGAGAGAGAGAGAGAGAGAGACGGAGAGAGAGAGAGAAAAATAGTTTTCCTTTTGTTTTTTGAATAAACGGGTTGTTAAGGCAATAGGTTTTACATCACATCAGACTAAAGATATACGGAATAAAATGCTAAACTATTGCCATTGTTGGATATAAATCTATCATTAGTCAACTGGGCGTTATGTGAGGACAAATCTGAACACAAACTGTCAAGCAGGCGATACGAAAATGTCAAGGCCATTTGAACAAACTGCATAAGTCAGACTTGCAGGTAGGTCAGTCAGTAGAAATAGGGTGGCATCTATGTCATTGAACTCATTATGTAGTCCACGGTGTGTTGGGCCTGCTCTATAGGCCTTAGGACAGCAGTACATGTCTGGATGTTCTGGACATGCTTTCAAAGCACAAAGCATTTGAAATTAAACAATGACTTGGTGGTTTAATGAGACTGATTTATGAATCATATTCCTAAGTATAACATCCCAAGTGTTAGCCTACCCCACCCACACCCTGTATATATACACACATTTTCAATTAGCAAGTAATTAGATAGATTAACATAATCTCTCAGTCATTTAGGTGCCCGAGTACTTTCAACTGTTTCAGGGTAGGAATCTCGTTTTACACCTGAATTCTTCTGAAGACATTGAAATGCAAAAGTGTTGGTGTCAGATTGGGAGAGTGACATGTTGCAAATGATCAAAAGTTTAACGGGTTATAAATACATCCTGCTTATAAGGTTATCAACTGCAATGCAAAACGTTTGGCTTCCTTTCCAAAACACACCAAAATGCTAAATACACCAAAATGCTAAATAGACTTCACACTTAGTTTAACTCTCAACATGCAACTGGGAGCAGAGCAGCCACGACCTGGGCCTAATCGTGCAGACCCGGATCAACACCCACCCCATCCCCTGGGCGACGACCCGGACAGGCTGCATCCAATACCAGCAGCCTCGCTTTATAAAGGATTATTCAGGATAGGGGTGAATGAACACACACAGAAAGGGCATTAAACCAGATCGATACGGGGGTGGGGGGGGGGGCGGGGGGACTGACAACCATCACATAAATGTCCCAAAAAATACGATTTTGTATCATATTATATATTATATATATATATATTTTTTAAACTTGATCAATAAGAACGAGAGCGCGAGAGGAGGTGGGGTAAGCCTACGTCATACACTGTATTAATAAATGTTTATTAGGGCTAATTGGACAAATTCCCTTTGAATTTCCGAGTGGACCACATTATTTGGACCAATAAAAAAACAGGGGCTAATAGAACCTAATAACCTAACAGCTCTTGGATTTCTGATGTTTATCTATATGGCTACCCGGAAAAACAGGATCTTCATATTCAGGAGAACCTTCCCACCTGTCAATCTCCACCGCGAGCGGTTCCAGTTAGGCTGACACGGTTCCCCCATGGAGGGTTCCCCAGGTCTGATCTCTGTCATGACTAGAGCGACATCAAGTGGACACTAAGTGAATTACACATTCGTGAGACATTGCATTGGAAATACTGTACTTGTTTTTGGGACACATTTTAACAACAACAACAACAAAAATATATAATAATCTTACCATTGGTTAGAATATCTATATCTCAACATCCATGCTTCCGGCAGCGTACCATATTTTTTCTTAAAGAGTAAAATGGAGAATGAAAGTGAAATGGGAAGGGAAAATGAGACAGTTTGGGCCATATTTCCAAGTCATTTCCTGAGAACTGTGGCCGGCTAGACAGACTCTAAATATCAGGAAGAATGACTTGGCAGGATTAGATTTAACTGACTGCATGTGAGTCCAGTGTGTTGCAAGAAGAAGGGAACTTTTGAGATTGAACCTTTTAATTCAGTCTACATCAGAACTGTAAAACAGTTCAGTGTTTCTGAAACGAACACTGGTGCAAACACACACAGACACAGGAAACACACACAGACACAAACACACACAGACACAGGAAACAGCAAAAGAAACCACACACGTCTTAATGCTGATATTCAGGACTTTAAATACACAGCAACGCTTTCCAGTACGACATTTCTTTGACCTTCAACATCAAACATTTCAGATTATGAATGTAAAAAACAACAAATCGACATAACGATTGATTAAAGATATATTCTGGAGTTTTAAGGCTGGTAAATGTTTTCCTCTTTTCTAAACTCTTTTCATGCCAGTGCGTGTAGGTGGGTGAACATGTGAAAGGTCACAAGATGAACGATGACAGGAAACAAGGTTAAGCAATCCTCTGGCTTCACAGTCTTGACAAAATTAAGCTGACTAACTGAAATCCCTTCTGAATGACTAAAGAATAGATTTGGAATACATATCAAAAATAAAATGCCCAACAATGTCAAGTTTGAAGAATGGCACTGGAAATAGATTGAGTTTCTATTTACACCTTACTCTCTGGTTATCTTTAGGAAGACTTTGATGAACCTATGTACACGGATGATCAGCTAGTGTATAATTGTTATCTGGCGTTGCATAGGGCTTCAGTCTTAAATTGGTAGCAAATTGTACTTCAGAATAAATAGTACTGTTAGGTACAAACTGCACGGTGTTTGAAGTCGATGACAGCTGTACGGTCTCGTACTGAAAAACAAGATGGGGGTCCATGACAATGTCATTATGGTTTAGATGAAGGCAGGATTGATTGGATGTGATGATCTGATGCCATACTGACCTGTGGCTCGTACTGTAGTTGAGGAGGAGGAGGAAGAGGACCCTGCTTGAAGACTCTCCTACGCAGACTGGAAATCCAACAACTACTAACAACCACTTGAGGAGTAGGAACACATAAGCCGCATTAGTGTACATGGATCATGATTATAGTCTGTCCCCAGCAATAAGCGTATTTGATTAAAGAATGTAAGGGTGTTAAAAACTATTGTACAATCAGAAATAACCAAACACCTTTGGAAATCTAACTCAACTTACAGAGTAATAGTAAAATTCCAATTATGACAGCAGATAATATAAGCTCAAGGGAGAAGGACGTTCCAGTAGAACACTCTTCAGATTCATTCTTAGGTCCAGATAAATCATCTGAACTAGCACCCCTGGTCTTAGCTTTAGATGGATCTGGAAAATTAAAAGCATGTTTAACACTGACACATTTATCTTCATATTTGATTATATATCAATGTATGTTTTTCACTTTAGCCTACTGTCAACATTTTGTAATCCGGTACATAGACTAAATCTACTAACAAAGCTAAATATACTCAGTCTAAGTGTGTGACTATATGTACTTTTACAACCATCTGACTAGTATCCCCTCGTATTGCTACATTACTTACTTCATGAATCCCTCCCAAAACAGTCAAGTTACTAACCTGTGGTCCCAGGTCGTACTGTGGTCCCAGGATGTCTCACACTAACAAGTCTGGTAGCAGCATCAAACGTAAATGAGCTACCATTTTTCTTCCCACAGTAATAAACCACATAATCCTCCATTGTTATATTCCGTATAAACAATCCTTCATCTGATAGTAAATAGTATTTGTCCTTGAAAGAGTTATTGTTGTAGAATGTAAATTTATCATATAGAAAGTGCAGTAAGAACGTAGGTGATTGAGTCTCCTGTTGTTTATACCAGTAAACAATTTCCTCAATTTTAAGAGAACAGGGGATAGTTATATTGTTCCCTAAGTCCACCTCCATCTCTGTCCAGACAGTTGTTCCAACAAACAGATTCATCAGACCTAAAAAGAAATGAATCCACAACAAGAGCTCCATTCGGTTCAAGGAAACTCACACCCGGTTCATACAGCGTAGTCCTCCTGTCTTGTAAAACAGAAATGCATTCTGTAAGAAACATAAGACGTGCTTAGCAACACATTTCCTATATATATGACTTCCTCTTTGAGAGACCCACATCTGTAAAGGCCTCACCAAGTCAAGCTACCACAGACCTGCAAAGAGGTTGAAGTGTTGCTTTTCTTTTGACAGTTTAACCTGTGATCTCAACATGGTAAAACACAGACAAGGTCTGCCATGTATTCACCTTTTAAATCTTTTTATTTCACGACATCCAATAAGTTGTGTTTCTGAACCGATTAAGTTCATACACACAACACCATGTACACCACTAGGGCCATGATCTGTCATGTGAACATATGTTGTAAAGTTAGACGTGGTTATCTATGAAGGGATCAGTTGGCATATACCATGTGGACTAGCACCAGAATTCAAAAGTAGAGTGAAACAGGATGCACTAACTTTTGTTTTTAGTTGACAACCACACTCTCTGTTCTACCAGGAACCGATTGCTTAACCTATAGGTCTGCTGCAAGCATGTGAAATCATGAGACCCTGGAACACACCTACAGGTCTAGACATCAACTCATGTTGACACTTGATGTAGACGAACTTCTAGAATAGAAAGAAATTCACTGTTATAATACTTCTTCTTCACCAACCAGCTTATTTGATATCCGATTTGGTTCTAGGTGTTTAATATCCTAAGTAAACGGTCCACTTTGATCTTTCCTGATGCACGTTATGAAATACTCCATGGTTCAGTGGGTTAAGGCATTGGCCTCATGAGCAGAAGGTTGTGAGTTCAAACCCCTGACTGTGGATATGTGATGTTGTGTCCTTGGGCAAGGCACTTCACCCTACTTGCCTCATGGGGATTCTCCCTGTACTGTAAGTCGCTTTGGATAAAAGCGTCTGCTAAATTAGGTATTATTAAGAGCAACGGATACAACAAAGTGAAACAAGATTTTCAGTGAAGTGATTTCAAACAGGAAGTTAAAGTAGTCTATAGTCTCTTTGTCTCTTAATGTCTTAGTCTTATTATGAAGTCTTGGTTAGAGACACTAAACATTTCTACTGAGAAAACAGGCAATGACCAAGACAATATTCAACAACATATTTTTTTTATAGGTTTAATTTAACCGATTTATTTTGATGTTAAGAAAAACGCAATGTAATACATGTACATTTTAACATGAAAAGCTTTCAACACAAACCCTCCTCCATTTGAAACCAGATAATAGTTATAGACATACATTGAAATATGTTTGAAACACGTCTAGTTTAAAAGTATTGCAAAATGCTTAGTCATTCATCAACATGAGAGCATCTGTCTAAACTGAACTCTTGGGTGAACTTTCGTTTTCCATTAGTTGGTCTGGCATTCAAACTATGTAACTAGAAATTAGTCATCAAAAATATAAATATATATAAATGCTTGAAAATAAATAACTTTCCAAACCAAGTTTGCAAATGCCGCGGACACTGTAAATAAATATACAAACATTTGTGTTATGTTATAATTTATGTTCAAGCATAATAGTTACCCTGGTCCTTGAGAGCCACAGTCCTGAAGGCTTTAGATGTTTCAGCACACCTGAAGTTTCTCCAAGCTGAATGGCTACCAGACAACACCGAGAAATCCAATGATATGACCTCATAAATAATAACGTGATCAAGCACATGCTGATCACAGCTTGCTCGCTAGTCACATGAATCATAGGACAAACAATAACATTAACATGTCCTTACTGGTTGTATTTGGTACACAACGGATACATTGTTTTAATTTAATTGGTTGGTATTGGACTCTTCTCAATAATTTAAAGAATTCCTTTTTTTTCCTGTTTTTTTAAAGGTGCAAAATAAGTGGAATGTTCACATAAATCAACAAATCAACATCGTCTGAGTTGATTAGGAAGGTAGATAAAAGTTAAATCTACATAAATAAGTGCTTATATGCCGAACAGTAGGCTTTATGAAACGAACCCTTGCTTTGTTTGAAATGCAAACCTCTAGGTAAGCTAAAGAGAATGACTGAAGATTAACACAGAGACAGATGGTACATATAACCAACCATAAAACACAATACCAACCTTATTACAAAAGGCCATACACTCAACTCTGGATTTTTGTTGCCCTCTCCCAACCCTATTTCACCTTTTTGTCATTTAGCTGGTCACCTGTCATAGACCTATATCCAAGTACCACAAACACAACACTTTTAGTATTTGCTACAGTGACTCGATTGTAACACAGCTGACAGCAAATATTGACGCCAATAAAAAGAATCAAAAAAGCAAAAAGCATCTACCAACTTTGACCGTGTGGACTTACCTAAATATCCCCCATTCATCTTTAATTTCAGTCAAATATAATAGAAAATCTGTACTGTGACTTCCAAATTCGCCAGCGATTAATTCTATCCATGAAGTGTGAGACCTTAAAACAGAGCATTTAAAAAGTATTTAAATCGGCCAGACTTTGGACTAAGCCAGCATTTCCTCTGTGGTGTCTGATGTTACCGCCAACCACAGGGCCCAACCTCTTAAGCGCAGTCGTCCTTCCTGATTACAAGCTTTTTAGCGTGTGTGTGTTACCTGTCGCAAAGTAGATGAGTTGTAGACTTGGTTGTGTTTAATTTGGTAGAAGCATTTTGAGGAGGGGAAGAAGGAGGAGGAGGTAGAGATACGGTTCCTTCACACTGCTGCCACCTCTGACATTAAATTGGTCTTTCTGGTTTTGATTATCTGCAAAACAAAAAGAAAGTAATTTGACTGTGACCTTTACACTACCCAGGACATTGACACGCTTTTCTGTGAAAACCATACACAGTGCAACAGTGAAAACTGGCATTTAGTTTAGTTCAAGCCAACACATTTACATTTTATCATTCAGCAGACGCTCTTATCCAGTGTGACTTACAACACATAGAGGGACATTCCCCCGAGGCAAGTAGGGTGAAGTGCCTTGCCCAAAGACACAACGTCATGTTTGCATGGCCCGAATTCGAACCTTCTGATTACCAGCCCGACTCCTACACATCTTAAACTCAAACACATCTTAGACAGCAGTTTGTGCCAGTTTCTATGTCCCCATGTAAATTCAAGCTTTCTTGACCGCCACTACATACCTCTGACAGTGAGATCCACTTGCCGAAGAATGCTTACTTCTGGAATGAAACAGGAGTATTTCCCGCTGTCTGTAACTTTCAGATTCTTAAGCAGAAGAGAGTAGTTTCCTTTGCTGTACTCCTGTGGAAAGCCACTTGCTCTGTTGGTGTAAAGATTAAACTGGCTGGATACGTCCGCCTGCCCATTGAGAACGTCGTAAACGTTCTTATCGTCCTTGTCCCGCCAGAATATGTTGACTTCTTTAATAGCCACGTCGTTGTAGATACACGGTAAGAGAACGTCTCCTTGGGTAAATCCTTCAACTTTTTCCAGAGAAGAAGAGACTGCAGAGCACATATCATGTATAATATATAACTATTAAATAAATAAATACAAATGATGATTTCTTGCTTTATGCACCAAGCTATGAGCATAAACATGTGACTGAGAATGCATTGTATATCAAAATGTGGTTACCTTTATTCACCAGCAGAAACATTAGATAAACCCCTGTGTATCTGTGGAATAAAGATAGTTTACTATGACAATGACTCAAGCACAGTGTTTATTAGTGTTCTGTACCTTCATTCTACAGGTGAAACATAGGTGCAGTTACGTCATCTCTTATAGCTATAATAGATAATATGTAGAGCTAAAGGTCATTGGACTGAAGTTTAGAGATAAGACATATTGCAACACAAGTCAGTCAGTAGTTTAGTTTCAGTTCTCTGACAGTAGTTTGTTATTGGTTCCTGTTTTATAAAAGGGCAATTTAGTAACTAGGTTAGATCTCATCAGATCCTAAATTACTGTCTACGTTCCTTGACAACGCCTGTGTTGTGTAATATAGAATGAGGGGCAGGCAAATCATATATTGGGTACAAATCTTAACAAGTCAACACATAAAATGTATATATATATATATATATATTCTAAACCTAAACTTCAAGTTCTATGGTGAACTAGTAATTTAGCCAAGTTCAGCTAACGACGTAACTACCAACTAACACGAACACCTTAACTGATTTGGCAAACAAGACATTTACACTTACGATAATATATTAAACTATAAAATATACATTTACTTAGAGGAACATGAAGCGAAATTATATGAGATATATATAAATATTATATTTGATCTGGAGAAAGTAACGGTATTCGTTTCAAGGCCTGCTAGCTGCCTGGTTTTAGCTTGCTAAGGATACTACAATAGTGGGGTTATCTACAAACTAACTGTATAAATCACATACACCCACCTCCTATCCATTTCCGTAGTACTTTTAGGTGAATACTACGTAAAAAAAACTTTAGTTATACATATAGATATATACTTAAATAGCATCCGTTTGCTAGCAAGCTATTTACGGATTACGGATTGCACCTATCGCGAGAAGAAGCGAACAAAAGCGCCAAATACCCTATTATTGTAATTTATGTAAATGAGGCCTATAATACGTTTTTATTAGGATGTTCTTGTATTTGGCAATAACACAAGCTATTGTAATCTCCCATATATTTTGTGTTAAGATTATGATTTTCCCCTTTAGATTATTTCTAATGGAAAAGGGGCTTCCGTCTTGATTGTTCAGCAGTGAATCCTTTTTTTTAGAAATGATCTTCTCAGCTACAGTATTATTGTCACTGTTGAATGTCACTGTATACTTGAATGTCACTGTATCAGTTTTGACTGGGAATGGTCCCTAAACATGGGGTTTCCTTAACATGAGCTCATGTCATTTTGACCTCCATATTTCATTTAAAAATTTTTTACAGCAGTGATCATCATTGATGTGATATTTTCCTTGTCTTCCTTGAGGGACAGTTCTATGGGTATATGTGAAGCCCTTTGTGACATTGCTTGTAAAAAGGGCTGTACAAATAAATATTGATTTGATCAATACTAGGTAGTAGTAATGTAGGAAGGGTGTGACCTGCCATACCCCTCCAGAATAGACGTTATGATTATTGATTATTATTATAAATTATTTGATTTGATCAATACTAGGTAGTAGTAATGTAGGAAGGGTGTGACCTGCCATACCGTGACCTGCCATAACCTTCCAGAACAGTAGGTAGCGCTGTGTGCATAATACACTTCTGATCTGACACCATCCCGAAGAAGAACCAAGGAAGCATCATAATGTTGATTTAAAAACAGATAATCTTTCGTTTGGGAGCTTTTAAATTGTTTTTAACAAACAACATAGTTAAGAAGTCTGAATGCATCCTGTATATTTACACTTTGCTTCTCCAGACTAGGTGTCTTGGGTCCGTGTGCATGACAACAAAGTAAGTTGAGCTAGTTTTACATGTAGCATCAAGCTAATAACAGTAAATAAATGATATATATGTGTATTTTATAGTGTTGTCAGCCATATATGTAAGAAAGCAAACTGGATCTAATATTTTGCTTCATATTTGCAAGGATTGGACAGCATTTCCTAAATGGTATCGTAAGTTTGTCGTGATATTATCCTACATCACATTTACATTTAAATAATTTAGCAGACGCTTTTTTCTAAAGCGATTTACAAGAGATTTACTAAAGATACCAACGACTGGGTTCAATATTCTGTGTTCGGTGGAGGGATTGAGGTGTTTGAAAGGCTGCAATGTGGTATTTAACTCTACATAACTCGACTAAACAGCTTTAAACTCGCCAGAAAACTTAAGTCTTAATGCCTCTGCCTCGTTTATTAATTGTATATAGATACACATCCCTTAATTTTCTCTGCGTGAGAAATGCAATGTGTTGCCTTTGAAATGTTGGAAATGCAAGTGTCTTAAGACTTTCTGATTCGCAGTGCTTATCATACAGTTCATCATAATCAAAACATCAACATAGATGAAGGATTGTAAAAGTTGATGAGTTAACATAGTGATCTCCCTTTTAGATGTCAACGCCTTTTAAAATCCCTAAGAAGACACGTTCTGAAAGGGATGATATGCAGATGCTGTCGCCTTTGTCACGAATCCAAGATCCCAACAGCCATTTCAAGGTATCCAAGTTCACTGTCATTCAGGACAGTTTAGATAAACTGCAACTTCCTGCATTACGATTCCTTTATGAAAATATAGATACTTTTGTCTTTAAATTCTATGCATTCTGCTATGTTAGGGCAGATTCTGCACACACAGCTGTTACACTTTGCCCTCTACCTATACAGTGTATAATGCAAAGTGTATTAATCTGGTTTGTTTTGCTTGACCAGACTTCAAACTGGAACAGTCATAATGAAGGGCAACGAGACAAGTATCACTCTGTAAATGGTCACAGCTCCAGGGCAGAGAGCAGAAGGTATGTAGAATCTACACGTGAAAAAGTGTTAAGTACTGTATATCCTGACTGCATGGATGTTTCTCCTTAGAATGACCAAAAGATGGAGCCATTGTTTTAAGTATGAGTTGTCTCATATCTGTATATATGTATATTTTTTTTTGTGTGTGTGTTAAAGACAGACTTCAGGAGACCACAAAATATGAATCTTCTCAGTAATTGACTCTATTTTGCAGCACACCTAACAAACACACATTCAGGGAAGTAGTCAGAGCACGCTTGGAGTTCCGCCATCCAATGAGATCCAACCCCACTCAGCCAACAGCCCATCAGAAGTCAGTGGCGACGGGACAGGGAGACACCAAATTGAAAACACCCGAACTACAGAAAACGTTAGAAAACATCACTTGTTTTCAGTGATGCCCTATCTTATCTTGAAACAATACTGTGGCTATTAATGCAACGAGCAGGCACACAGTTTCATAAATTAACGTTTTGATCTGTAAATCTCCCACCAGGTGGCGCCCTAAGAGAGCATCAGACAGGCTGTGTCAAGATGAGAACCAAACTGGCTCCTTGTCACCACAGAGGAAGACTTATCGAACTGGGCTGAATGGTAAGGCATCATACAAGCATGGAGTCAGGAGACTAAAGTGTCTTTGTGACTTACAGCATTATGGGGAGTCAGGTGGCTGAGTGGTTAGGGCGTCGGACTAGTGATCAGAAGGTTGTCGATTCCTGGCAACATGAAGCTGTGTCCTTGGGCAAGGCACTACACCCTACTTTCCTCAGGGGGGAATGTCCCTGTACTTGCTGTAGGTCGCTCTGGATAAGAGCGTCTGCTGAATGTAAATGTAAATTCGATGTCACTTTAGCCTACGTGGTTTTGCATAGATTGTATCTTTGAGAGATAAACAAATGCTGAACTCTATCAACTTTGCTCTAAGAACAGTGTTCTACTATATCTTCTGTTGTTGAAGGTTCCCATGACAGCAACACAATTTTATGACTGGTTTCATTGTAATTCGACTTCATTATCTGAAAAAATAACGCACTCTTCCAAAAGGAGTTGCCTCAGGTGTCTGATGCTTCGCTTGACTAAACCCTCCTCAGATTCATCGATGTCTGTGCAGCCCAGCTCTGTGGATACAGACTCTGAGGACTCTGCTCCAGAGCTGCCAGAAGAGACACCCTGTTCCTCCAGGAACAGAGCCCCGTCTGGGGCTACATCCCTGGGCGAGGCGGCCTGGAGGAAACAGAACCTGAGAACGAACGGTACCTTGGCTCAAAGCACTGAGGTGAATTACTCACGGAACTGGCAACAAGTACATCTTATCCTTGTATTATTACCGTGACGTGAATGAAACCCCGCTTTTACTCAAGAACAGAATTCTTGGTTTTTCAGGTGGATAAAATGACTGGCAAACTGCCAACTTCTGATTTGGGGCAGAACGGAATCCGGACCGATACCCGGTTTGGAACCCTGACCTCCGGAACCTTCCGTACCCCCGCCTTGGCCTCTCCTTACTCAGGACGAAGCTCAGACTCATCCTCCCCCGCCCGGCTCACCTCTCTGTCAGCCACCAAGAGCCTGCCGCCCCAGAAGGGCTCCCCCTGCAAGCCTGGAGACTGGCGGGCGAGGAGGGAGCAAGGGGGGCAGAAAGAGAGAGACCAGGGGGGGGAACCAAAGCACCACTCCCTCCATCTAACACACAAGAGATCTAAGCATGCGTCAACAGAACCAAGTGAGTTGAACATTGATGATACAACCACACTGTGTGTGGGTGTGTGTGTGGGTGGGGGTGTGGATGTTTTGGGGCGTGATATTACAGAATATTTTTGCTGACCGAAGCCAAGCAGGATCGGGATGCTGCCCATTGTCCTGAAGGCACAATGCCCAGAGGTGAATCCATCTCAGTGGATGCCCATGGACAGGAGCCACCTCTGAATGGTATTAACATTACAAGGCCCTCCTGTTACAGCCTGGTTTAAGGTGGCAACAGTCCAAGGGGAGAGTACATGATGGGTTTGCAGGGCAATCAATCGATTTTAAATTCTCACAACCAATGAAACGAGGAGGTGTGACGGTCAGTAAGTAACCATCCTCCCTAAGCACAACCTTAACCCTGTTCACCCCATTGACTACAATTTGCGTCTTTCACTTGAGTTGAGTCGACTCAAGCGAAAAATTAGCGTGACGCTGTGTCGCCAACGCTTATCAGTGTTGAGATGTCAGTGACGTTTCGAAAGATATGGAGGGTGAGACTATTGCAGCTGTCTGCGGAGCGGAAGGACTTCAGGGAGAGGGAGAAAGGAGAGAGATCAGGACGAGAGATGCGGGAGAAGGAGAGAGGGCCATATCAGCTTAGCATGAAAGGACAAAGCTCCAGAAAGCCTATTAGGTCTGTGTCTGTCTGTAGCCCAGGCTAAGTCTATTCCCTCCCACGGTGTACCTGGATGTTAGTCCTTGTTTTTACCCCCCAGTCTCACTCCGCCCTTTCCAGGAAGTCACCCTACCCCGCCACCACTTAACTGCACCTTTAAGATGGAGTTAGTCCCCCCACCCACACACACACGCACACCCACACACACACAGTCCTAGCCTACGTGCACTCCATCCTATCCTGCAAGTTTTTTCCTTCTTTCTTTTTTTTTGCACCAGTCACAATATAGGTTAAAAACAGACTGCCGTCCAACAACTAACAGCACAGCGACAAATAACCTACCTTCTGCCTCGCAGACTGTACGGAGAGTTCCAACTCCCCCTCGATGCTTCACCTGCAGACATAATGACTCCTGTTGGCAGCTGGACTGATGTTTGTTCACTATCTAGTCTAATACATGCACCATCTGTCGCTCCCAGTTGTCCTTTCGAGCGACGAGGATGAGGAAGCGGAGGCGGATGTTGGGAACCTGGACGTCACCCCACCCTCAGGGGAAAACACACAGGTAACACAGTTCAGTAACACTGCTTTTAAAGGCTCCTAAACAAAGTATCTGTGTGCTGAAGAGGAAGTTCTGCTAAATGACTCAATGTAAATGTAATTACTTCTCCCTGCCAGGTGATTACAGATGTTATTCGACTATATTTAAATTCAACCCGACTCCCTTAACCACTTACCATGCGACTCTTAACGTTTCTCCTGTACTGTGTGTTGGCTCACAGCCGCCCCCACCCATCCTGGAGCTGCCCTTTGTTACTCTCCACGCCGGCGGGTTGAGAGCTGAGGCCAACGGCAACATCACGGTACGTGTGTGTGTGTCCAGCCAGACCTGGACCTAAGTGGTCAGTTCATGGGTTTCCATGAACTGACCACTTATCCATGTTCATGGGTTTCCATGAACACTGCCCTCTACAGCACGCTGCCCTCTACAGCACGCTGCCCTCTACAGCACCCTGCCCTCTACAGCACCCTGCCCTCTACAGCACCCTGCCCTCTACAGCACCCTGCCCTCTACAGCACGCTGCCCTCTACAGCACCCTGCCCTCTACAGCACGCTGCCCTCTACAGCACCCTGCCCTCCACAGCACGCTGCCCTCTACAGCACCCTGCCCTCCACAGCACGCTGCCCTCTACAGCACCCTGCCCTCCACAGCACGCTGCCCTCTATAGCACCCTGCCCTCCACAGCACGCTGCCCTCTACAGCACCCTGCCCTCCACAGCACGCTGCCCTCTACAGCACCCTGCCCTCCACAGCACGCTGCCCTCTATAGCACCCTGCCCTCCACAGCACGCTGCCCTCCACAGCTATACTTCCTGAGAGAAGCCCATCAAAGCTCCCTGTTCCCCCATTTCAGAATCCAGCTCTGGTTTCCATGCAACCTTCCAAGCTCATTTTTCTTCTTTCTGCATTGACCGTGATTGGCCAGTCTGGCTTTTTTCTTTCTTCTTCTCCCTGCAGTCCACAATTGCGTTTTAACGTGTAACATGTGTTTTCCAGCTATCTTAATGAAGCACTCTGCGATGTGAACTGTGTAAAAGTGCCTACTCAGCTGAACACATGGGAAGAGCGTAGGGATTGGTTATGCAAAGATAAAAAAAAAAATACTATAATAATCTGAACTACTTTAGTACCCAACAGCCCAAAACACTTGCAGGACATAATCATCAAACCACCTCGTCAGTTATTACAAAAACATAACCCAGTGCCTCTACAAAGGCAACTTCTACAACAAGGACACATCGTTTACAACCAAGGTTCTAAAAAGACTTAATTACGGCCCTGTTAAAAGCTTTTAGTGGTCCTGTTGTGTTTCCTTTGTTGTTTTTAACAAGCAATTAAGGCATAGCGCTGTTCTGAGGCATGGGCGCCAGATGAACTGGACCATGCTTACGAGTGAAGGGGAACTTCATGAACACGTGCTCCGTGTTTCAGAATGTGTGTAAGGATGTTGTTCTCCGCTGAAGAGGATGTTCCCCCCCATGGTTACGAGTGAAGGGGAACTTGATCGGTGTTTCAGAATGTGTGTACAGATGATGTTCTCCGCTGAAGAGGACGTTCCCCCCTCATGGTTACGAGCGAAGGGGAACTTCGTGAACACGTGGTCCGTGTTTTCAGAATCTGTGTCAGGATGTTCTGTTGATGTTCTGACGAGGACGTTCCCCCCCCTGGTTGGCATGGACACCATGTCCTGTGTTTTTGTTCGTGACGTAGCGAGGACAGGCCAGGGTGGATCGTTGATTCCCTCCTGATCCATCGACACCATGTTCCCCCCTCTGCTGTCAGGGGTTCCCGCATGATCAAACGTGGATAAATTAAACATGGTGTTTATAGCCTTTCTCTGGGCCATCCGTCCTTCCTCCTCTCTTAACCGTCCAGCAGGACTTGAGAAAACACATTCCTGTCTCTCATTCTTTCCTCTTTCGCTTTATCTGCCCATCCATCCTTTTTCCTTGTTTCATGTTTTTGAAGGACTGTGTCAGCGTTTCTCCTACACTAAATAACTCTC